>CM039595.1:74450606-74885163 GCA_022457205.1 Saccharum spontaneum | reverse complement strand
GGGATTTACAGTACAACTGTGAGGGCTATATGGCTCTGGCTTTAGCTCAGTATGAGGACCTTTTCTAGCTTGTTAGAGGTTACCCTTGTGGCGCAAATGGGGTAAAGCAGACCGTGGATCTCTGCGTGTGTATCACACGGACTGACTTCTGAAACCTAGCGGCCCTAACTTGTTAGACGAACCTTTGAAAGGCTTCATAGTGATTCCCTGCCTGCTCACCTTGGAAGTGTTTTGGGAGTAATTAACCCGGGCATATGGGTAACACGACTCACAGTGAAAGTGTACAACCTCTGCAGAGTGTAGAACTGTTATAACAGCCGTGCTCACGGTCACGAGTGGCCTTGGACCCTTATGGAATAATTGATTAATTGTTTATGTTTATGTTTTTGCTATTCATTAATCATTTCACATGGATCATATGTTTATTGTTTACATTGAGACCTATTGATGCTATTAATATGCTAAAATCATGTTAACTAAAAGCTACATGCTGATAAACCCATGATTATGCCTATTTGAGCCTCATGAACCCCATGTTACACTTGTTGAGTACGAGATGTACTTACGCTTGTTTATTCTTCTTATTTGGATAAAAATCCCGGATGGGTAACAGATGGAGGTAATAGCGACTACTACGCCTATTTCCCTGAGGATTATTAGTCTTGCTGTCAACCAGTCAATGTACCTGTGACTGGAGCTACCACGAGAGAGATTTTTATTTATACTTCCGCTACATTTGTGTTAAGACTATGTGTTTAAATATCGTGATGTAATAACATTTGCCATGATACTTTTGTTATAATTTGTGAACTTATGTGTGATTGATCTCTGGGCGCACATAAGGGTAAGCATTCCATTTGGTCGATAAATGGGTGTGACAAATTGGTATCAGAGCTCTTGTTGACTGTAGGACGCAAGCCTAGTTAGCAATGGTCGAAGTAGTGTCATCTTTACACTATTTTTATGCTCACTATCTTGCTCTTGTTATTTGATAAATTTTTATGCTTCTTATGTCTCATTCTATTACGAAATTTTGCCTCTATTCTAACTTCATCTAAAAATTCTGTAGATGACTCGTGACCATAAGACTGCCCGCATCAGCGTTGGAGGATACTACCCACCTCGTGCCCTGTTTGCAACTGAAGAGCCACAAGAGCCAGAACCTCAGGAGCAAGAGAAGACCCCTGTAGTACCAGCACCAGCACTTCCCCGGGAAGAGATTGAGCCTGAAGAAGATCCAGAAATAGTTGAGGTTGAAGATGGTGAGGAGGAGGATAATGGAGGAGAACAACCCCCGTCTCCACCACATGAAGCTCCTGAAGATATGCCACCTCCCCCAATGGGGTGGACTGTGAGGATCTACCATAGGAATGGAGGGGATGCTGTCTCTCATGTTCGCCTAGTGGCGATGCTCACTGCTTACTTCGCGGATTGGCATCCAGCTGTGGAGT
This sequence comes from Saccharum spontaneum, assembly GCA_022457205.1. Classification (NCBI taxonomy): domain Eukaryota; kingdom Viridiplantae; phylum Streptophyta; class Magnoliopsida; order Poales; family Poaceae; genus Saccharum; species Saccharum spontaneum. Next base: position 74,883,712 of record CM039595.1, on the reverse strand, counting down.
ACGTCTGCTGGGAGTACACTCATCCACTAGAGAGCACGTACTGGAAGGCAAGGGCAAGCATCTTTACACACAAGCAAGACAAGGGGGCATATCAGCTGGACAGGATGTTCTCTCATGTGGGACATCGAGCCACCATTGAGGATAGCATTGAAGATGCTGCTTTCGAAGCATGTATGGGTCTTCGCTATCTTCGCTTTAACCTCATGAAGCATGACATCCATCGCTTCCTTCCTTGTGCACACCCCGAGCTTGGTTGGGCTATGACAGATCCAGTGCAGCTAGAGCCACTACCTCGGGTGATGGTGAACTTTGTATATGACATGATGGACAGGAAGCTGCAACTAGAAGAGATGGTAAGGACACAAGGGAAGACTATCAAGAGATGCCAAGCAACCATTGATGAGCTCCGAGCAAACCAAGGCTTGCCCAAGATCTACGAGGAGTTAGAGCATGAGCCACTTCCTTAGGAAGTAGGAGTCCTTTTATGTAATAAGAACGTTCTTAGTAACGTCAGTTGAGTCAGTCGAGTCTGTCGTGTGGTTTGAACTTTGGTGTGTTAGTTGCTTTATTATTATGCTTATGTGTGAGTTGGATCTTTGTTTGAGTGTCTGGACTTGTAGGCATGTCTACAAGTTCCATTATTAAGAATAATAAGTTTAATAGTCAAGGAATAATAGTTGGTTTGATAGTATCTCGTTTCTGTCCTTGCTGTTTTCTGGAGCAGTCTCTGATGTTTCTGTTATAGTTTAAAAATGGTTCGTGCAACATTTATGAAATTTTTATGAGAGAAACTAGACTCCAGCATCTTTCAAATGCCACTGGAATCACCTTTTTATCTAATCTGGTTCGAGAGATATAATTTTCACAAGATAAAGTTTCTGCACAGTCTGGAATTTGGAACAGTTTCTGTTACGCCTCATTTTTCATAGACTTAACGACAGAATCTGGTCTTGAGGTCTGAATAGAAATTGTGGATAATTTCATAAGCTTTCCAACCATGTACAGCACGCCTCTTTTGGACTTCTGTAGCCCGAGATATGATTGAAATACTGAACTGTCAATATTGCTACTCATCCAGAAAACTTTCAGATCTCATTCTTAATCTTATAAGTGGTTGATAAACTGGATTTCTTAAAGTTTGCATGTTTATGGGTGGCAGATGGCCGGAAGAGGAAGAGGCAGAGGTCGTGGAAACATTCCCCCGAATCCACCACCACCACCGCCACCAACTATCGAGCAGTTGCTGGCAGTACAGACGCAGTTGATGCAACAACTGGTGCAGAATCAGCAGAATCAGCCAGTTGCTGGAGTGCAACCACGTGATAAGCGTGGTGAATTTTTGAAGGGTCGTCCCCCAGTGTTCACACATGCTGCTGATCCTATGGAGGCTGATGATTGGCTTCGTGCAGTGGAGAAACAACTCACCATTGCACAATGTGATGACCGACAGAAGGTGTTGTTCGCTTCTGGGCAACTTCAGGGAGAAGCTCAAGATTGGTGGGAGTCTTATGAGTATGGCCGTCCTGCTAATGCTCCTGCAGTCACCTGGCAGGAGTTTAGAGAAAACTTCAGGGCTTACCATATACCTGAAGGGATGATAGAATTGAAGGCGGAGGAATTCCGGAACCTGACCCAAGGGTCAATGTCTGTAGCTGAGTACCGTGACAAGTTTGCTCAACTGTCACGATATGCTCCACATGAGGTGGCCAATGACAATGATAAGCAGCGCCGCTTCTTGAAGGGATTATATGATGGACTACAGTTGCAGTTGATGTCCAATACCTATCCCAATTTTCAGACGCTTGTGAACCGCGCTATTGTGGTGGACAACAAGCGCAAAGAAATGGATGCCAAGAGGAAGAGGTTACAGGGACAAGCCTCCAATAGCAACACCCGTCCACGCACTGGCTTCCAACAGAATACTCAGCAGAGACCTCCTACTGGACAGTGGAACCGTGGTCAGACCCCATTTCGTGGACAGTTCCCTCAACGTCCCCCATTTCAGCCACAGAGTAGCAACCAACGTCCACCACAGCAGAATGGGAATCAAGTGCAGCGCCAGGGTCCTTCCAACAACACTCCTACAAAGACCAGTGCTCCCAACACTCCCAACAGGTGTTTCCGTTGTGGAAAAGAAGGTCACTTGTCTTTCAACTGCCCAGAGAAGCCTAACCAGCAGACTCCCCAGAGACAGGGCAGCCACCAGAAGCTCGCACTTAACTCGGGAAGGGTGAATCATTTGTCCCAGGAAACTGCAGTGGAGGAGCCAGAAGTTATGCTTGGTACGTTCGATGTCCACTCTACTCCCGCCACTGTTCTTTTTGATTCTGGAGCATCACATTCTTTCATATCACAATCATTTGTTAGAATACATAGAATCCATTTGTGTGCTATGAAGAACCCTATCTTAGTAAACTCACCGGGTGGAAGCATGCCAGCATCTTATCGCTGTCTTCCCATTAGTCTCAACTTAAGGGGGGTAGAGTTTTCAGTTAGCCCTATAGTTTTGAGAACAGCTGGGATTGATCTTATACTGGGAATGGATTGGATGACCCAACAACGAGCAGAGATTCAGTGTAAGGATAAATCGGTTGTGCTGACTACACCAAAGGGGGATAGGATCAAGGTTGAAGTCAAAGTGCAAAAACAAGCGACCGCTACAGTGAACCAGCTCAATAACGGTGCTAATCAGGAGGACCCAGTTGTGGAGGAATTTCCAGATGTGTTTCCGGAGGATTTGCCAGGTATGCCACCAGACCGTGATATTGAATTTATTATTGAATTATTACCTGGAACTGCACCTATAGCTAAGCGACCATATAGAATGGGAGTAAATGAACTAGAAGAACTTAAGAAACAAATTAAGGAATTACAGGATAAGGGTTTTATTCGTCCTAGTTCGTCACCTTGGGGTGCACCAGTAATTTTTGTGGATAAGAAAGATGGGACTCAGAGAATGTGTGTAGATTATCGGTCTCTTAATGAGGTTACCATTAAGAACAAGTACCCATTGCCTAGAATTGATGACCTGTTTGATCAGTTGAGAGGAGCTTGTGTATTTTCCAAGATTGACCTTCGTTCTGGATATCATCAATTGAAGATTCGTGCCAGGGATATACCCAAGACAGCATTTACTACACGTTATGGGTTATATGAGTATACAGTGATGTCCTTTGGTTTGACTAATGCTCCTGCATACTTCATGTATTTAATGAATAAGGTGTTCATGGAATATCTGGATAAGTTTGTAGTGGTATTCATTGATGATATACTAGTGTTTTCCAAGACGGAGGAAGAACATGCTGAACATTTGAGGTTGGTCTTGCAGAAGCTCAGAGAACACCAACTATATGCAAAAAGGAGTAAATGTGAGTTTTGGCTTAAGGAAGTTTCTTTTCTGGGTCACATCGTTTCAAATGGAGGAATATCAGTAGATCCTGGCAAGGTGAAGGATGTATTGAATTGGAAACCACCTACCAATGCAAGTGAGATCCGTAGCTTTTTGGGATTGGCTGGTTATTATAGAAGGTTTATAGAGGGATTTTCCAAGCTTGCAAAACCAATGACTGCATTGCTGGAAAAGAATGCTAAGTTTGTGTGGTCCGAGAAGTGTCAGGCTAATTTTGAGGAATTAAAGAAAAGATTGACTACTGCACCTGTCTTAGTTTTGCCAGACCTGAATAAACCTTTCTCTATCTATTGTGATGCATCTCGATTGGGATTGGGATGTGTTCTGATGCAAGAAGGTAGAGTTGTGGCATATGCATCGAGGCAGTTAAGGAAGCATGAGTTAAATTACCCTACTCATGATTTGGAATTAGCTGCAGTGGTTCATGCATTAAAGATATGGAGGCATTATTTGATTGGACATAAAAGTGATATATACACTGATCACAAGAGTCTCAAGTATATCTTCACTCAAACAGATTTGAACTTGAGGCAGCGTAGATGGTTGGAGTTGATAAAAGACTATGATCTAGAGGTGCATTATCACCCCGGAAAGGCCAACGTGGTTGCTGATGCTCTTAGTAGGAAGAGTTATGCAAATGAAATACAAGTAATGCCTATGCCTAAGGAGTTGTGTGCTGAGTGTAAGCATCTGAACTTAGGATTTACTACTAATGCAGTGGAACTAGTATTGGAGCCTACTTTGGAGCAAGAAATCCGTAAAGGTCAGCAGAAGGATGAAAAGTTGAAAGAGATAGCTGAGAACATAGCGAAAGGAAAATCTCCAGGATTTCGTAAGGATGAGAATGGTACGCTTTGGTTCGGAAAAAGGCTATGTGTGCCCGAAGATAGGGATATACGAATGGCAATTCTGCGTGAAGCTCATGAGTCAGCTTATTCCATACATCCTGGTAGTACTAAGATGTATTTAGATCTGAAAGAGAAATATTGGTGGTATGGTTTAAAGAGAGACGTAGCTGAGTATGTTGCTTTGTGTGACACATGTCAAAGGGTGAAAGCGGAACATCAAAGGCCTGCAGGATTGTTACAACCTATGCAGATACCTGAGTGGAAATGGGAAGAGGTTGGTATGGATTTTATAGTTGGGTTACCACGGACTCAACGAGGATATGATTCAATTTGGGTGATAGTGGATCGTCTGACTAAGGTTGCTCATTTTCTGCCTGTGAAGACTACGTATAGCAGTGCGAAACTGGCAGAGTTGTATATGGAGAGAATAGTGAGTTTACATGGAGTTCCTAAGAAGATTGTGTCTGATAGAGGTACTCAATTTACATCTCACTATTGGCAAAAGATACATGAATCATTGGGGACCAAACTAAATTTCAGTACAGCTTATCATCCTCAGACAGATGGTCAAACAGAGAGAATTAATCAGATATTGGAAGATATGTTGAGAGCTTGTGCTCTACAATATGGTACTAGCTGGGATAAGAGTTTGCCATACGCAGAGTTCTCTTATAACAATAGTTATCAGAAGAGTCTTCAAATGGCACCGTTTGAGGCTCTGTATGGACGAAAGTGTAGGACCCCGTTGTTCTGGAATCAGACAGGGGAAAGTCAAGTGTTTGGACCTGATGTATTAAAGGATGCTGAAAAGAAAGTAAGAATGATTAGAGATAATCTAAAAATAGCTCAGTCTAGACAGAAAAGTTATGCTGATACTCGCAGAAGAGAGTTGACATTTGAGGTAGGAGATTATGTCTACTTGAAAGTGTCACCCATGAGAAGTGTGAAGAGATTTAACATGAAGGGTAAATTGGCACCAAGATATATTGGACCTTTCAAGATTATAGAGAGACGTGGTGAAGTGGCATATCAATTGGAATTACCCGAGAGTCTGGCAGGTGTACATGATGTGTTCCATGTATCACAATTGAAGAAATGTTTACGAGTACCAGACGAACAGATTCCGATAGAGGAACTCACTGTTAAGGAGGATCTTACATATGAGGAGTTTCCGATTAAGATTTTGGAGACTGCGGACAGAGTCACAAGAAGTAGAACAATTAAGATGTGTAAAGTACAGTGGAATCGGTATACTGCAGAAGAGGCTACTTGGGAACGAGAAGAGGATCTGAGAAAAACCTACCCGCAACTGTTTGAGTAAGCACCGGTCGAATCTCGGGACGAGATTCATTTTAAGGGGGGTAGAATTGTAACACCCTAAAATTTGAAGAAAAGAAAAATAGGGAAAATATGGTTTTTATATTTATTTTTGTGAAGCATGCAAATTTAGAATAAGAATAATTTTATAAATTTAAAATCAAATATAAGGGTAGAAACATGATTGAGCATTCATGCTGCTGCATTTGGAGTTTTGCATTGAGTGGTTTAAAATCTAATTCAAATTTGATTTGAAAATCTTTTGAGAAATGGATTTGAAAAAAAAAAAGAAAAAAAGAAAAAAAAAAGATTTTACCTTCTTACCCGGGCCGCATCCTCCCCCGCAGCCCAACTCCTCGGCCTGCGGTGGCAGCCCGCTTCCCCTCCCGCACGCCTTCTCCTCTGGGCCGTCTTCACGCGAGCCCAGCACGCCGGCCAGCCCAGCAGCCGCCGCGGCCCGTCTTGCGCGCGCGCTGCCGACTTCCTCGCGCTGAGTCGCCGACAGGTGGGCCCCTCTTGTCAGCGACTGCCTTCCCTTTCCATCTTCTTCCTCCCGAGCTTCCCAAAACGCCGACGCCGCCTTCCTCTCTCTTCCGGTTACGGTGAATCAAATCCTCCTCCAATCTCCCTCCTTTCCTTAGTTGGTGACACCCCCGAGCTATAAAACGGAGCCCCCGCACCCGTCCGCTCCTCATCCCACCCAAAGCCGCAGCAAAAACCATCTAGGGTTGCTTCGCCGCGAGCTCCGCCTCCACCGCCGCCATATCGAGCTAACCGCCGCCTTCCGGTCATTCCCCGGCCCTCTCTTCACGCGGGGTAAGTTCACCGTGTTCCGCGCTACCTCCCGGTGCTTTTCCTCCGTTGAATGATGCCCGAACGCGAAGAAACGCATTCTCCGGCGATGGCGCCGCCGCGGGGAGTCGCCGGCGGTTGAAGTCCGGCCGGAGCGCCGCCTGTTCCATCCACCGAGCGATCTGGACCGTTGGATCTAGATCGGACGGATCTAATTAGAAGATAACGGTTCGCGTGTCTTTTTGCAAAAGAGACCCTGTTGTTTTTAAGTATAGAACCCGCAGTCCAAAGCGTATTCGGGAAAATACGTTTTTAATAAAAGAAAACGTAATTCGTTTCGGAAAAAGAAAAATACGCTTTCTGATATTTACAGATTTGCCACTGATATTGTTTTAGCCGTAGAATCTTCGTTTTAAATCCGATTTGATCCATTCAAATTGCGTTAGATTCATATTTGCGAGCTCTATCTAATGGTGTAACTGTACAGTAGGTTTAGATTAATTTATTTTCGAGATTTAATTAAAGTATTTATTTTTCTATAGGAAATCTTCGGAAATTCATAACTTTGTCGTTTTAGATCCGTTTTTCGTGATTTTCGCGTCTATGTGATCCTAGCGAGTTGTAGATTCATTTTAAAGACTTTTTATTTTATTTTCTTACTGTTGGTGTATTGTTCTAATTATAGTCTTGTTTGTCTATGCATGATTGCCTCTGGATGTGTGTTGTTGATAATGGTTGATCGAGTATAGACGGTGAGCAATTCGTTGGAGATCAAGAGCCTTACTACGAGCAAGATCTTCAGGACCAGTTTGAGCAAGGCAAGTATAGCATGGGATTATCCTTGTTGTCCTATTCACCTTATGCAATTAAAATCATTATGCATTTATTTCTTGTTAAGGATGACTTAGTGATTGACCCTATACCTTGGTACCTATTATGATGCATTGATTAGTATGGCTAGTGCTTAAACATGGACTATGATCATGTAAATTGATTAAAGGAATATGCAATAAACATTTAAAATATGATTTTGATTCTTGTATAAAGGGGATTAGAGCATGTGTGTTGTCTTGTTGCTCTAATTGCTCTCCATAAGGACTCATCTATAAGCGACAATCCGGGATTTACAGTACAACTGTGAGGGCTATATGGCTCTGGCTTTAGCTCAGTATGAGGACCTTTTCTAGCTTGTTAGAGGTTACCCTTGTGGCGCAAATGGGGTAAAGCAGACCGTGGATCTCTGCGTGTGTATCACACGGACTGACTTCTGAAACCTAGCGGCCCTAACTTGTTAGACGAACCTTTGAAAGGCTTCATAGTGATTCCCTGCCTGCTCACCTTGGAAGTGTTTTGGGAGTAATTAACCCGGGCATATGGGTAACACGACTCACAGTGAAAGTGTACAACCTCTGCAGAGTGTAGAACTGTTATAACAGCCGTGCTCACGGTCACGAGTGGCCTTGGACCCTTATGGAATAATTGATTAATTGTTTATGTTTATGTTTTTGCTATTCATTAATCATTTCACATGGATCATATGTTTATTGTTTACATTGAGACCTATTGATGCTATTAATATGCTAAAATCATGTTAACTAAAAGCTACATGCTGATAAACCCATGATTATGCCTATTTGAGCCTCATGAACCCCATGTTACACTTGTTGAGTACGAGATGTACTTACGCTTGTTTATTCTTCTTATTTGGATAAAAATCCCGGATGGGTAACAGATGGAGGTAATAGCGACTACTACGCCTATTTCCCTGAGGATTATTAGTCTTGCTGTCAACCAGTCAATGTACCTGTGACTGGAGCTACCACGAGAGAGATTTTTATTTATACTTCCGCTACATTTGTGTTAAGACTATGTGTTTAAATATCGTGATGTAATAACATTTGCCATGATACTTTTGTTATAATTTGTGAACTTATGTGTGATTGATCTCTGGGCGCACATAAGGGTAAGCATTCCATTTGGTCGATAAATGGGTGTGACATCAATAGATTTTAAATTTTAAAATTTAGAATGCCTTACCGATCTCAAATGCTAACATAGTTAATACGAAAGTTCTAGTGGCCAACCTGATCTACATGTTTGATATTGACAAGTTTGGATTTAAAGTCATCTAGAGTCTCAAATATGTGTTTGAATTTTTTGAATTTTTCAAAATATCTCCAATGAAGATACATCCTATACCGAAGTTGTAATACTTGACAAGATTTAAAACTTTGTAGTTAAATTTTTTTTTCATTTGAGTTCGTTTAGTATCCAAAATATCCAATATAAGATTACGAAATACCGATATGAAAAGATAGCCTATTATATATAATTAGAAATGGGTGAGTGGTGTAGTGGTAGAGAGGCGTTGGTGTTGAATAGCTGGTTATGGGTTTGACTCTCCAAAATCACAACGTTTGTTTTTGTTTTTTTTTGGGTTTTCTGGAGATGATTAACAGTGCCCGTCTTCCTTAATTGATTAACAAAGGCAGGCAAAGCAACTGCTTTGGTTAATTCTTTTGCCCGCCTCAAAAAATGCAAAACACCAGCCTCCAAATACAATACTGTAGTAGCAATCCGTTCTTTGGTTTCTTTCCTTAGTTTGGACATGTTTATTATATTCTCCCTCCATCCCAAAATAAGTGTTGTTCTAGAATTGACGGGGGAAACCGATGCCGAAGTATATGTGCCTCCAGCCTGTTGGTGTTTTCCCATAATCTAGCCAAACCAAATGGTTGGCTGGTGTCATGTTGTAGCCAAAACTAAACGGTTGGGAGGTGTCATGGACCAATGTAGTCAATTGCTGGCATATGGCAACCCCTGAAACCTAGTTGACCACTTTCCTCCCTCCCGTGGTGCATTGGCAATAGAAACATGAGAGGAACCCCAATCGCCACCCCACTTTGCACCTCCCTCTTTTCCTATTTGCAGCAGAAAAGAGTGCTCAACAGAAAACCCCATTTTTCACACACGGGATCTCATCAATCTCTAATTCTCCGTGGAGTAGCCCCATTCTAGGTGCTTTCATCTCCCAAGCCCTCCCGCACGGTTTGCTGCCTAAAGTTGTTGGTGTTTTTTCATAATCCAGCCAAACCAAATGGCTAGCTGGTGTCAGGCTCCAGCCAACCTAAATGGCTGGGAGGTGTCATAGACCAACCTACTCAATGACTGGCAGGTGATGACCCTCCAAACCTAGCCGACTGCTCTCCTCCTTCCAGTGGTGCATTGGTAACAGATACATGAGAGTAACCCCAATCGCCACCCCACTCTCCACCTGCGTCCTCTGCTACTTTGTAACCGAAAAGAGTGCCCAACAAGAAGCACTATTTTTCGCACACTAGCCCTCATCCATCTCTCATTCTCCGTGGAGTAGCCCCATTCTAGGTACTTTCATCTTCCCTGCTCTCCCACATGGTTCTGTGCTTCCAGCTTTTGGGATTTTTTCTTAATTCCTACCAAGCAAATGGCTGGCTGGTGTCATTATCTAGCCAACTAACTGGCTGGGAGGTGTCATAGACCAACCTAGTCAGTGGCTGGCAGGTGGTGACCCCCGAACCCTAGAAGACTGTTCTCCTCCCTCCCATGGTGCATTGGCAATAGAAACATGAGAGCAACCCCTGTCGTCATCACCCCACTATCCACCGCCCTTGCTATTTGCAAATGAAAAGAGTGCTCATAAAAAACCCATTTTTTCGCACAGTAGCTCTCATCAATCTCTCATTCTCCGTGGAGCAGTCCCATTCTAGGTGCTTTCATCTCCAGAGCCCTCCCACAAGGTTCTGCGCCTCCAGCTCGTTGGTGTTTTTTCATAATCCAGCCAAACTAAATGGCTAGGAGGTGTCGTAGACCAACGTAGTCAATGGCTGTCAGGTGGTGACCCCCAAAACCTAGCCAACCGCTCTCCTCCCTTCCGTGGTCCATTGGCAATAGAAACATGAGAGCAACCCCAATCTCCACCTGCCTCCTTTGCTATTTGCAACAAAAAGGATTGCTCAACAAAAAACCCCATTTTTCGCACACTAGCTCTCATCAATCTCTCATTCTTTGTGGAGCAGCCCCATTCTAGGTGTTTTCATCTCCCAAGCCCTCCCACATGGTTTTGTGCCTCCAACACGTTGGTGTTTTTTCATAATCCAGCCAAACCAAATGGCTGGTTGGTGTCACAGCCAAACTAAATGGCTTGGAGTTGTCATAGACCAACCTAATCAATGGCTTGCAGGTGGTGACACCCAAACCTAGCCGACCGCTCTCCTCCTTCCTGTGGTGCATTGGTAACAGATACATGAGAGCAACCACAATCGCTACCCCACTCTCCACCCACCTCCTCTGCTACTTGTAACAGAAAAGAATGCTCAATACGAAACACCATTTTTCGCACACTAGCTCTCATCAATCTCTCATTCTTCGTGAAGCAGCCCCATAGAGCAGAAGATGCCTAGCAGGGGCATGGTTGCCACGAAGAGGTGAGGGGGAGAGGAGAAAGAGAAGTTGAGGGTGTTTCTGACCATAGAGCAAGTTACCCGGCACCGGATGCCTAAGGAGATGACTCAGAAAAGCCCCACATCTTTAGCGTCTAGTTTGGTCGAGGGCAACAAGTTTGGGGATTTCTTTTCGCAGTCTGGCTGGCAGTGGCAATAGGCCTGGGCGCATCAACCGTGGTGAACCCCGGCTTGGGGTACGGACGTACTGTATTACGTGGGCTGGTCCGCATATAATGAAGTTATGCCAAAGTGCCCGTGTGCTGGATATCAGGATCCCAGCATCTGTAGTAGTCAGTGACATGGACCTTCTGTTAATGGGCATAATTAGCTTATGAATGCGTATTGCATGTGTAGTCGCTTGGCTTTTCCAACAAGATCAGCACATAATAATGATCTAGATCAGAGGCTGTGTCAATTCACCCGCTGCACGAACCTGCACTCCATCCAATCTCTCACCGCGTCTCCTACCATCGTGAAAATAGTAGCTAATGTGCGTGTTGATCTTTCTTCGATTGGGCCTGGAGAGTGTCTTGGACCATTTGTTCACGGGCCTATATATACTATATAGCCATGTTGATAAGCCTTCTGGTGTCCTCCATGCCCAAAGCAAGCAAAGCAAGCGAAGTCATGACCATGCAACATCTGGAGCAAAGGACATGATGGTTACTGGATATATGGGCCGCGGGATATGCATGGACGATCCACTGTACATATCGTTTTAATTTTCCGCCAGGTGGCCCATCATGGTATATGCATGAGGGTGTGGTCAACAACAATAACGTAGCCGTTATTAATAAGACGAGAATATTATTAATTAATGAGCAATTAAAAAAAACATATATATACCAGCGTACTGCAGGCAGAGGCAGTAGTAGTGGCGCAGGCGCACATTTTTTAGATAATAATGGTGCTTAGAAAAGTGGAATCAGACCAAGTTAGTATTACAAAATGACTTTACTCAAAACACAATCCTGGCGCACACGGAGGGATCGGAGGCTGTAGAGTAAGGTCTTGTTCGTTCTCTGCGGAACGAGGCCTGGAACAATTCTAGCGGGAATGGTTCACTAATTTCCTGTGTGTTTGTTTCTTTTGGGCAAAAATTTAGGTAAGTTACATCGTATCTTTGTATACCAATTAGGAGTATTAAACATAGGCTGATGACAAAACTAATTATATAGATTGACACTAATTTGCGAGACGAATCTAGTAAGTCTAATTAGTCCATGATTTGACAATGTGGTGCTACAGTAAACATTTATTAATTATAGATTAATTAGGCTTAATAGATTCATCTCGCTAATTAGTCTACTGTATAAGTAGTTATAATTGACTCATGTTTAGTCCTTCTAGTTAACATCTGAACGTCTGATAGGTCCAATCTTGAGCAACCGAACAAGCCCTAATCAAGAGGTGTGGATACTGCAAGCAAGCAGTACTATTGACAGCCTCTCATTCCCATGTGTCACCACGGGATAGCACTGCACGGTACTATTATGATAGCAGCTTGCCTACTTGTAAACTAACTGGCTTGGCTGCTTCCTTAGATTGACGTACGAGGCGACGACGACCACAACTCGCCTTCCGGCGGGATCTCCCCAACTTGGTGATGTTGCTTGCTTTGTAGCAGTATTGGCTGCATGCAGAGAATGGGGGAGTAAGAGCATCTCTGAGAGTTCCATAAATCCCCTCCAAATCTTTGGTTCCTAGAAAGATGAGAAAAAAAACCCCTCCAACAACTCCAAATCTTTCCTCTTAAAATTTAAGCACTTGGGAAATCTCTCTCCGTTGCGTGTAACTTTGCGTGCCTCCTCCATCGTGCAGATACAATTTCCCGGTAGAGGGACAGTGGACGTTGCGGCCGCCCCTGCCAGGGCCCGGGCGCTGTGTACGTGTTGGCCTGCTTCCGCATCCCAACCGACGCCGAGCAGCCCGTCCGCCGACTCCAACAGCTCCTCGTTGTCGTGGCTGCACCCGAGCATGACGTTGTGGACGTGCATATCGTCGGGGAAGGCGAGCCTATCGGTGGCAAGGTCGCCGCTAGGTGCGGAGCTGTCGCCGTACACCACCATGTACACGCAGCCTCCGTTGAGGGTGTCGCAGCCGGGGTAATGAAGGACATCGTGGCAGCACGGCGAGGCGCAAGGGATCCGCCTGTGCGTGTTGGAGCTCCGCGGGTCGTAGAGCGGGGTCACCTGGCGGCACCGCGGGGAGGCACAGGGGATCCGCCTATGCGTGTGGAGCCCCGCGAGTCCTAGAGCAGGCTTTGTGTCACCGGAGGAAGTAGGTTCCTTGTCGTCAACGGGTACCCGATGCAGACGAAGGGCCGGTTCGTTGGCTCCGCGGAGTCCTTCAACCAAAATTTGATTTTTAGAAGTGAAATATTAGGTAGTATTGGAGATGGCTTCACTATTACAAAAATGATTTGTAGCAACGTCTCCTTTTTTTAGGGGCAGCTCTATATTGAGCCGCCCCTACAAATGTTGGTCAAATTTGTAGGGGCGGCTGGTGTTATCAGCCGCCCCTACAAATGGCCTGATTTATAGGGAGCCGTCCCTACAAATGGACGCCGAATATTTAAAATTAAGAACTAAAATTTGAATTTTTTCAAACGTTCTCGGATGGAGAAATGACCAAAATAAAAGTTATAGATTTTGAAAAGTTATGAAACTTTGTTGTTTACAACTTTTTTATTTAAAATAATTTATTACTTCAAAATGCTATTTGAAATTAAATTTTAAAATTATTAAAGAACTTTGATTTCTCTTTTTAATCTCCAGCTAAAACTTGTAACTAGTTTTTCTTCCTCATACTAACTTCAAATTTGATGATTTTTTTTCTAAAAATTTCTAAGATCATGCTCTATCAATTTATTGTGTTCTTGTAGCTATTATTATGTCTATCTTTTCATGTGACTGTGTTTTATCTATTTGAATTTTGAATTTCAAAAAATGGCAACCTCAAACATCATTTTGAAACATTAAATGACTTCAGCTAAAAAAGTCATGAACATAAAAGTTGTAGAACTCATCAATATCTACAACTTTTATTTTGGTCATTTGTTCATCCGAGATTGTGGTACTAACATTGTTCACAAAATTCACATATATCTCTTATAGTTTCATCCGAGATTGTGGTAGTAACATTGTTCACAAAATTCACATATATCTCTTATAGTTTCACTTTGTGAAACTATAAGAGATATATGTGAATTTTGTGAACAATGTTACTACCACAATCTCGGATGAACAAATGACCAAAATAAAATCTGTAGATTTCGATAAGTTAAAGAAGAACTTTGTAGTAGACAACTTTTTCTTTTGAAATCATCTTGTCAACGTTAACCACATTTGAATTTCTCAATTTTGAAATTCAAATCTTGTAAACGACCTTGCATGGAGAAACTACCAAAATGAAAGTTGTAAATCTCGAAAAGTTATGAAACTTTGTAGTTGACAACTTTTTAATTTGAAATCATCTTGTCAAGGAAAACTACGTTTGAATTTCTAAAAATCTGAAATTTAAATTTTTTTAAACATTCTCAGATGGACAAACAGTAAAAATGAAAGTTGTAGATCTCAAAAAGTTATGAAACTTTGTAGTTGACAAACTTTTTTATTTGAAATCATCTTGTCATGAAAAACTATGTTTGAATTTCTTAAATTTAAAACAATTTTTGTAAACGACCTTGATAGAGAAACTACCAACATAAAAGTTGTAGATCTCGAAAAGTTATAAAAGTTTGTAGTTGATAACTTTTTTCATTTAAAATCATTTAGGACCTCAAACAATTAATTTATGCTCGGTTTAGGGTAATATGGGTAATATAGACACATGTGAGTGCAAGGAGGGTACGCACGAGGGTGAGGTCGTGTGTTTGAATCCCTGCAGACGTGAAGTGTGCGAAAAATGTGGTGACTTGCACCTTGCGGGCGTGTGATGTGTGGTAGACCGGTGGGGGCCTCCCCGGAATAAAAATATGTTTTTGGCTAGGCTTGTGATTTTTTAGAAATGTATTTGTAGGGGCAGATCAATATCCAGCCGCCCTACAAATAGTGAGCCCCCGGATTTGTAGGGCGGCTAGCCAACTGCCCCTACAAATCAGCCTTTTCTAACCGTTGCTAGAAATGGCTTGGAGCCGCCCTTAGTCTAGCGTAGTGCTTTCTTTTGTCTCCCAATACCATTTTAGGTGTTATAGAACATGGAGTTTTTAGGAGAAAAATTTAGAAAACTCCTGGAGATGCTCTAAGCGCCAAGGCATAGGCATCGATGTCATGTATTCATGGTGGTGACGTGACACTGCTCTAGCCATGGGCAGATGTGTATAATCATTAGTGGGTGCAACCGCACCCACGCAAAAACAGAAAAACATTGATTATAGCTAAATTTTCACCATATTCGCACCCTCAAAATAAAAGCCTGCGCACCCACAAGGCAAACGCACTCTTTGTATTTTCTCTAGCTCCGCCACTGGCTCTAGCTAGCTATCTTGTGACATTTCCATGTGAAATTAAGCGCGCTCTGTGCACCCATAAACCAGCTAACATATATAATCATGGACATTATACGTGTAGCATGTTTGATTGTTAAGTAGTTGTATGAATCACGGTAAATAAATGATTGTTAGTATGTATAATCCATTTCAGAAAATTGCAGCTGTTTATTTATTATACTCCCTTCATTTTAAATTATAAGACGTTTTGGTTTCTCAAGGTATAGTGCATTTGCTATGCACTTAGATTTAGATATACACTATGTCTAAGTACATAGCTAGTATAACAAATTTATCAAGAAAAGTCAAAAAATCTTATAATTTGGTACGGAGAGAGTATTATCCAGTTACGCAGCTTGACATCACGAGTTCCTTAGCGCTCATGCTCTGGTTCTTTGAGCCGCAGCGGCGACGCCTTGGAGGTCCAACGGCTTGAGGGGCGTGGTTTGAGCAGCAGCGACGACGGCTTGGACTGCAGCTTTGTGTGGAGCCAGCTGAGTGGCGGCCAGTTCTGTTTTTCTATGTCTTTTCCCAGATTCTTTTTTAAACAGCTAAATGGCTCTTAGCTGCCTAGGAATGAAAAATTCAGTGCAGTCTGGTTGCACCCTCCCGCCGTGCAGACCTTGCTTCATCCGGTGACACGTGTCACACGGAGGTAGATGGACAGAGCCAAAGACACGAGCCAGCTAGAGAGAGAAAGAGGGAGCCAACCTGGGATTGAAAGAGCCATGAAGGAGACGCTCTCCGACTATAGTTTGATAGATGAAGATCTTTCACCGGCTGAGAGTTTGAGAACCCTCTGCAAGTGACAGACATGACGTGTTGTGTAGCGGCGGCCTTCTGGTCACCACGAGCAATGGGCTGGACAGGAAATGGACCCTCCTCAAGTGCATATGCGATCGGTTGTGTGATTTGACTCATATGAGTGGAGCTGCTAGGGGCATCTCTTAATTATAGATGCGCTGTGGGCCGGGGGGTCGAATTCTAAAAGATCTAAAGGTTGCTGCTGATCACGGTAGATCTTATTTAGTTGGAAATAAATGATAAGTAGACCAAACACTTAATGTTCAATTAATCTCGTAATTAAATTCAGGATTAGCCGAATCGATCACATTTCTACAGGAGATCCTTTGTCACCTATGCTGTTGGTGCTAGTTATGGAGGTCGTTAATGGCATGTTCGCTGGCTGATCGTCAGGGGTTCTTCTCGCCTCTTGGGACACTGACATATGGTTCCAGACATCACTCTGCGCAGATGATCTTGCTGTCTTTGTCGCGCCGACCTTGCTGGACCTGCACGTGCTGCTAGAGGTGCTACAAATGTTTGGGGAGGCCTCTCTTGTCACCAACTTGGACAAGTGTCTGGCTCTGGCAACACCAATCAGGACATCAGGTGTTCACAGGAACACGTCTAGCTGCGCTCAATCAGAGCGTGTTGCACACTTGCACTGTGGGATTGCTGAATCAGAGCGTGTTACCTGGGCATCCCTTTGGTAGTTCACAAGCTCCGGAAGGGTGAAGAGTGCAAACTCGTCGAGGCAATTGCGGCGCGCATCCCGTCCTGGCTGCGCGACTCTAATGGCCGTGACGTTGTCTGCAATTCCAATGCAGACGTCCATATGCCTGTGCCTTTCGCCATGGGCAATTGATGCTATTGACAAGCGGCGGCGTGCGTTCCTGTGGACAGGGCGGCGATCGAGTCTTAGGCCAAAGTTGTCTGATAGCGTGGCCTACGGTCTGCTGGCCACGCCAATTAGGTGGCCTGGGCCTGGTCGACTTGCGGCGTTTTGGGATCAGAAAAGCTAAAGCTTGCGTGTGTGATTAGTTTTGCCTCATCACACGAATTTGTGTAGGTTGGATTAGCCCACCGACTTCATCCGTGCCATTCATAGCATCTTCCGCCATAGTGCCATTATCTTTCCTTTAACCGAGTGTCACGATGAACTCTGTTCTGACATGCAACTTACACCATCTCAAGTTCTCAACGACATTTCATTCCATTTTGTATCCGATGTCATATGCTTGTAGCCTACCGTACCCCAACACACAAAAGGCATGTACTACGCAGTTTTGCTTTGTCATGTGACAGTAATTACTTTTACTGGACAGTTTTGCATTGTTAGTGTGGACTTTGCTTTTTCTTTAAATTCATGCGTTGCTTTTCTATTAAATTTTTTTTAATATTTTTATTTTGTTAATGTTGTTTATTTCGACAACAACTTTTGGTATTTTTACATGGCTAATTTTCTTTAATTTTTTAATACAAGGCCCTCTAACCTTCTATATTATCTTTATTTCTGTTATTTTCCACCCTTTTTTCTTTGTAATTTGGGATTTTATATGTTGAAATTGAAGGGTCAAATAATGTTTTCTCATTATTTTGTAACTTTGATTATATGTTGATCTGGATATGCATTGTTCCAATGTAACACCCGAAAATATGTGTTGTGTGTTAGAAAGCGCAAAGTGGTAAAATAGTTAATTAGGAGTTTTAATGAGTGCCAAAAATAATTTTTTTATCTGTAGCTTTGATGAATGATCAGAGACCATAGATGCGTAGAGCTCGTCGAATGCATTCCGTTTGACTACTTATACATATCATTTGGAGTTTGGATCATGAAGATATAAATTTTGCATTATTCAAGGAATTAAAAAAATGCGAACAGTAGCACGTGGTTACTGTAGCGTCGCCCAGGCTACGGTACCAATGGCTTTTCCCTTTTCTATGCCGGTGTCCCTTCAGCCGCCCACCTGTATCACGCACCAAAGAAAAGAAATAGAAGGAGAAGGATAGCAAGGAGATAAGAAGAGAGGGAGAGAAAATAGGGTTTTGCAGCCATCGCCGCCGTCATCGTCTGCAGTGCCCGTTCTTCCTTTTACAAAACTGGTTAGGATCTATCTCGTACCTTTGGTTTTCCATCAATCTTTTTCTTCCCCTCGCTGTTCTCGATGAAGATGCCATCGATGGGGTAGATTAAGTCGACGAGACGTGTATCTACGGAGACCAAATCGAGGGAGAAGAGGAACTGGGAGTTCAATCGTTGTGGGTCTTCATAATTCTCGCTGTTGGGGGTAAGATTTTGGTTTCCCCTCTGTTTTGATGTGAAATCCATGCTAGGGTTTACCGTATTTGGTGGATTAGTTGACAGGGTTAGGGTTCTTATCTCGTAATTAAGCCCTACTGTGTTTTCAGATTCTGCAGTTGTTGGTTATGTGCTGTTTACATCTTCTTTTATGTGCTATAAAATCATGAGAAAATTATAATGTGTTAGTTTACTTCAGTATCTTTGTTTTGGTGTAAAGATCACTTTTGTAGCACTTGTGGTTTAGCAGATATGGTCGTTGTTTGATGATGCATTTGTTCTGTCAAAAATCTGGACATAGTTAGATGCATTCAGTTTTATGTTATCATACGTCCATAATCTCGTAAAATGATCTAAATGAAAGTTGTAGGTAATTTCATAAGCTTTCCATATTGTTGAAGATCACAAGTGTTGGATCAGTAAATCTCCAGTTATGTATGTTTTAGTGGTCTGCTGTTGTTCTGTCATCAGAAATGTTCAGTTAGATTCTTGGTTTGTTATGAGTATCTTTCAGTCCTTAAAATCCAAAGCTTATAACATGAAAGTTGTATAACATTAGTTAATATTTTCATATTGTTAAATCTTATAATTTTTGAATTAGTATATCTCCAATTATGAATTTTAGAAGCTTGCTATCCTGTTTTTGTTGTCAGAAAAAGTTCAGTTAAGTTCAGAGATTGTTTATGCTGTCTTGGAGATCTCGTATGCTAGATTGTTTTATATAAAAGTTGTAGATAATGGTGTTTTACATCTTCTATATAAGTTTCATAATTTTTGAACATGTAATTAATCTACAACAAAAATGTGAAGCATGGTTGCTGCTGTTGGTGGGTTGTTTGGTCGCTGCTTTGAGGGAAACGATAGCGCAAGCCGTATGATTGCTTTATGTGTTATTTGTATGTGTTTGTATGAATATGTTCTGAGGTAATGATGTCTGAACAGGTGGTGTACCTTTGGATCATTGTTAGTTCATGTTCTTTTATCGTCTTTTGAGGCAAGTAAATGTAGCGGTGGTTTGCTACAGCTTGACATATTATTTAATCTACCTACACTTTGCCATAACATTATCTAAATCAAGATAATATCTAAGAATGAATTCACTTGTCCCTTTATAAAGTAACTTATATATGATCTACATTGTTGAATATTTTATTATTTATCTATCGTCATGAGGTAAGTGCTATGAATTACAATGGTGGATGTATGTGGCATATGTGGTAAGTATTTCTGCGGTTGCATCATGTCATTGCATCATATTGCATTGTATAGCATTCGTGGATGTCGCCGCTTGCTGGCCGCGACCGTACCGGTACAGCATCGTACGTTGCCCGAGAAGGGGTACGATGCAGTTTTATATCTTGTTGGGTATGGAGGCAGTGGACATGCATATGTATTGCATCTGCACTCTCTCTGAGGTTTACTTGCATTGAAGTTGTGGATATGAGGAGTTTCTTTCATTTGAAGAGGTGGTTTATTTGTTGAATATCATGATGTTGTTTACTCCTTTATGCTATTGTCATTGGATAAATAATTTGATTATGAATTATTAATTTCTTATGATGTCATATCTTCGACATTTAAATCGATGTTTAATTAACTTGTAGTTTGAATGATATGATCAAGCAGTTTGCTTGCTGAGATTTATTCTCACCTCTTTTATCTTTCCAGGTGCAAGTTTGGATGCTTGCTTGGATGCTTTGCTTGCTTGAAGGGATGGGATTAGCGGCACAACTTTACTATTACACCCATATCTAGTTATAATAATAACACTCTTCCCTTGCTGTAACAAACTTAGTTTATCTTCCTGGTGATCTTTCATGGTTTAATAAAAATATTTAAGTTGGAGCTTTACTTAATTATAGTTTTGTTCTTGTTGTCGCTTTCACGCTTTACTTTGACGTTTGTTTTTTTATGTCGAGTTTTGTACTTGGGTATGAGGGAAGGGACGTTAGTGACATCTAAGACTTTTGTAGCGCCTGGGGTGTTACATCCAATACTTAAAATTTATTTAGTTTCACTATATATATATATATATATATATAATTCTACACCCCAGGTGTAGAATACTATTCTACACCGAGCTATTATACTGAACAAAATTCAGTAATGTTCAGTAGTCGCGTTTCAGTATTATTCAGTATTTCGTGGTACTATACGTAGTACTGACTGATACTGAACACGATTTAGTAGTACTCAGTATTTTTTGGATGTAGAATAGCACTGCCGTATATATATATATATTCAGTAGTCAGCTACAAAATAAGTTATTCTGTAACCACCTCCATTTACGATAATTTTATATACTAATTTACGATAGTGTCAATACGTATTTACAATAGTTGGGTTACTATAACATATGGGGATAACTTTATAGTAAACCACTTAGCAAGGAGTTACTATAATCTTGTAAATTAGCATAATAATTATGGTAACTCAAAATGGCTACAGAATAAGTTATTTTATAGCCAGCTGCAGGGTATACTCTATAGCTAGCTACAAAATAAGTTATTTTATAGCCACCACTATTTACGATAATTTTATATACTAATTTACGATAATGTCAGTACATATTTACGATGGTTGAATTACTAAAACACATGGGGAAATTTACGATAATGTTATAGTAAATCACATAGTAAGGAGTTACTATAATCTCGTAAATTCGTAACTCAATTGGCTACATAATAAGTTATTTTGTAGCCAGCTGTAGGGTAATAGTTATATATATATATATATATATATATATATATATATATATATATATATATATATATATATATATATATACATACATACTTCTTCCTGTTACTTATTTTTTTATTTCGTCTCTGTTCCATTTCCTTTTCCTAATTAGTATTCATGAAAGGAACTAAGATTGGAGTTAGATTCTTCTCTCCCAAAATATGATTTTAGTTACTATGAATTTAAACTAGATTTACACTTTACTTGTATTGAAGTTATGATTATTATTTTGGCATAATTCCTAGACAGGATTAATGTAACTCAAGATTAAAGTGAAAATCTTTGTTTTTTCTCAATTGTAATTGTTATTTGAAAATTTCCTATTTTGATATGTTTCGTTAATTGAAGGCTCTAATATTTTGTTATTTTGCAATCTGAAATGTTTGCATTTTGTAACTTTGATTATTAGTTTATATGCTTTGGTACAATACTTAAAATTTAAGGCCCCTCTATCTTTGTTAATTTGTAATTCATAGAAAATCTTTGTTTTTTCTCAATTTTCTTGTTATTTGAGTTTTCCTATTTTGATATGTTTGATTACTTGAAGGCTCAAATATTTTGTTATTTTGCAACCCATAATAAAATTTTGGATTTTGTGACCTTGATTATTTGTTCATCTACATATGCATTGTTCCAATACTTGAAATTTATTTAGTTTCACTGTATATATCATGCTCGGTTACAAACTTTTTTCTGTTACCTAATTTTTTTATTTCATTTCCTTTCTATTTGTTTTTCTTAGCATTCATGAAAGGAACTAAGATTCGAGTCACATTCTTCTCTCCGAGAATTTGATTTAAGTTAGTATGAATGTATAATTAGAGTTTACACTTTACTTGTATAGAAGTTATGCAGATTATTTCGGCGTAATTCCTAGGTAGGAATAGTGTAACTTAAGATTATTGTGAAAATCTTTGTTTTTTCTCAATTGTAGTTGTTATTTGAAAATTTCTTATTTTTATATGTTTGGTTAATTGAAGGCTCAAATATTTTGTTTTTTTGCAGTTCATAAGAAATATATAGATTTTGTAACTTTATTAAGATGCATTGTTCCAATACTTCATATTTATTTAGTTTTCACTACATTGCTCGGTTGCATATGTTCTTTCTATTACGTAATTTTTTCCTTTCATATCCTTTCTATTTCCTTTTCCCAATTAGCATTCACCAAAGGAACTAAGATTCGGGTCAAAATCTTCTCTGCCAGGATCTGATTTTAGTTACTACTCCCTCCGGTCCATACTATTAGGTGTAGTCAAATATTGCATGGTCTTTTAAATTACACTTTGACCATCTATTTATTTTATGTTATATTATTTCTATTATAGGTTTATTTTTATTGGACGACACATTTGATTCTAAATCTAATAGTCTCAAGTTTGTATTACAAATTTCCTCAAACAATTTGGTATTACAATAGTTGATTGTTGGACGATACATTGGCCAAATTACAGGTCAAAGATTATAAAGTCTGACTCTTGAATGACGAGATGAAATGCCTTATAAGATGGACCGGAGGGAGTATGAACTTATACTAGATTCAGGATTGGTCTGGTAGCGTGAGCTTTACTTTTTGATTCTTCGATTGAGTGATTCTGGCGAGTAGTAGGGTGAGGAGCAAGTGAGAATCAATTCTAAAGTGATTCTAATGTCGATTGAATGCGGAGTAGTGAAAAGCGATCGAGAGCGGAGGTTTTAGCTCCCAGCTTGTGGCGAGTAGTAGGGTGATGAGCAAGTGAGAATCAATTCTAAAGTGATTCTAGTGTCGATTGAACGGGGAGTAGTGAGAAGCGATCGAGAGCGGAGTTTTTAGCTCCCAGCTTGTGGCGAGTGGTAGGGTGCGGAGAAAGTGAGAATCAATTCTAAAGTGATTCTAGTGTCGATTGAACGGGAAGTAGTGAGAAGTGATTGAGAGCGGAGTTTTTAGCTCCTAGCTTGTGGCGAGTAGTAGGGTGAGGAGAAAGTGAGAATCAATTCTAAAGTGATTCTAGTATCGATTGAACGGGGAGTAGTGAGAAGCGATCGAGAGTGGAGTTTTTAGCTCCCAGCTTGTAGTGTATATGTAGAAGTGATTCTCGTCAGCTCCTCACAGAATTCAGTTGTATCTTAGATATTGGTAAGAATCCATAGAATCCGCTCGGAATAAGCTGAGAGCAGAGCTTTGCCAAACTGGCCCTGACACTACACTTGTATTGTTGAAGCTATGGTGATTATTTTAGTTTAATTCATAGGTAGGATTAGTGTAGCTTAAGATTACTATGAAAATCTTTGCTTTTTACCCAGTTTTGTTTGCTATTTGAAAATTTTTATATTTTTTTATGTTTGGTTAATTGAAGGCTCAAATATTTTGTACTGATCATGGCATTGTGCAAACGAGCCTAATCACTTGATTTGGTTTTTTATAAATCTTGTGATGCTTATGGTTTTATCACATGAAACCTAGCTATCGGTGTTCGGTCCTGTGGGGGTCCTAAGCTGACGAGGGAGTGCTGCGTGTCCCTAACCTGGATGGTGACGCAAAGAGAATACACGGGGATTTATCCTGGTTCGGGCAAAGAAGGCCCTACGTCCAGCAGGGGGGAGAGTTTTGTATTTCCTTGCACCTAAGTGCTTGCGTAGGGGTTACAAGCTGGCGAGAGGGGGCGTCGAGCCCAAGTCTCAAAGGAAAAAAGAGTACAAGGGTGATTGCTCGAGATGTTGTTCTCTGAGTTGGGTACCTTTGCTCGCTGACGCTCGGCTTCTGACTTGCCTCCTACCCCCTTGCAGAGCCCTTACCTGCCCTTTTATAGGGTAAGAGGAGGCCGGGACGCCGGGGGTATCTTGAGGTGAAGTTTTGTCGATCCCTGTAGGGGTGGCTGTAGCGACGCGCCTCAGGAATGGCTGGCCATCCCTGGACACCGTGATTATGTTGGGGACGAGAGGGTGAAATGACCCTGAGTCCTGTGCTACGTCGGCCTTTCTTTCCTGCTGACCGGTGGTGGGCGTCGAAGCAGGGTCAAGGCTAGGTCAAGGCTTGGCGGATAAGGCTGAATCCCCGAGATCGTGGGGTACGGACCTTGTCGTATCCTTCCTCGAGGGCGGTCAGTGACGAAACAGTGTGCAGTAGGATGAGCATAGTGACAGATTTCACCTCCCATCCCGGGATGGGCGGTAAAAAGTGAGGACTGACACTGGCGTTGCTCCCACGTCGGTCACGGCTGTAGCCATGTCGGTAGGTGGTAGCAGGTAATTGCATTGAATGCTCTGAATTTTGTCTCAGAGTAGGTGAATAGAGTGGGTCGAGCGTTCCGACCTGGGGTCGTGCGAGTTGGAGATTTGCCGGTAACCGAACGAGCCTCGTGCGAGTTGGAACGCAGTCGAGGTGCCTCGTTGTACGGGCCTTGTATGAGACAGGGCGCGGTCGAGGCGTTCCCATCGGGGGTGCCTTGTACGAGTTGGAGTTGGAACGTGGTCGAGACATCCTGTCGAGCTAGCCTCGTACGAGACGGATCCTGTACGTGGTCGAGGTGCGCTGTCTTTGTTGTGGTTAGTCGTTTCGTTCTTTTTTATCGTTGGTTGTGGGTACCCCTATTATGCAGGTACCGACAGTAGCCCCCGAGCCTTTGGGTGAGTGTGTGGTCACTCTCTCAGAGGCTCATTGGTTAATGAACTGGAGTCATAGCGTCGTGGTTTTTTCCGGTGGGTGCGCGCGAGCGCACCCGCCAGGTGTAGCCCTCGAGGCCTCGGTGGAGTATTTGGACTCCTCCGAGGTCTTTTATGCGCTCTACTGGGGAATGGTCTCGTATCGTGGCGTGATCCGTGTCCTTTCGCTCGGGGTTTGGTTTGTTGCGGTCGAGCCCCCGAGCCTCGTACGCACGGGGTCGATCAGAGTCTCGGCCGTCTTCTGTCGTTCGACCCTCACGCTTCTTTTTCAGGGAAAATGAGGAGGGGTGGGGAACACCGTGCTACCCTTGTTTGGGCGAGTCCCGATGGTCTCCGGCGAGCTACTATCGGGGGAATTCGAGTGTGAGCCCGTGTTCCATTCGATAGGAGTCGGCTAGCGGCCCAGAGGCGCTCTCAAGAATGCCAAGGAGTAGTCATGTGGATCTCAATTCCTTGCGATGGGATCCGAGGGCTCGATGCCTCCCTCCGAGGGGATTCCTACGTCGACCTTCTCCTGCAGCCTCGAATACGTCTTAGGGTGCCTCGAGAGCGCGGCTCGAGCCTTGGCCATGTATGGGCGCTTCCCTAGTCGTCCCTAATTCTGTCACTCGAGGGCAGCTGTCGAACCCTAGTCGAGGGCCAGCTTCCGCTCCCTCGAGATTCATACCGGGCTCAGAGCCCATTTCCCACGTGTCTGGGAATATCCGTCCGCGGATCCTTCCCCTGCCCGTTCTCGGGCGCGCCTTTTTAGGAAGGGAAGTGGGATCGGCGCGATAGTGGGCGGCGTGGTGTGACGGTTATGGCGTGAATAGCGGCCACATGCCCATATCTACGAGTTTTGAGGAAACGGTTAGGTAAGGGCATTGAATGCAAAAACTGCTCCTACCTTTTTGCGCGCCCATTGGGCTTCCGTCGGGGCTATAAGAGCAAGGCCCGGGGGTCCATTTTCCACCACAGGCCCTTTGCATCCTTGCCTTCTTCGCCCTAGATCGTTTTCTCTGCCCCCTTGCGCCCTTCAGCCTTCATCCAGCGCCGTCGTCGTCGCTTTTCCTTGCCCGCGAGCTTCCCAGCGGCAATGGCAAGCACGAGCCAGCTCCTCCCCGCCGACGCATGGGCCGCCTCCTCGGCGATGGAGAAGAGGTTGGAAGAGCTGGTCTGTGGTGGGCTGCTGCGGCCAAAGACGAGCCGGTCCCAGTCGGAGTGGAGAGCGCCACCGTCCGACCACCGGGAGCCGGCGCCCCCGGAAGGTTGTGTGGTGAGTTTCATCTGCTTCCATGAGAGGGGGTTTGGCGCACCAGCCAGCCCCTTCATGCGCGCGCTCCTCCACTACTACAAGGTGGAGCTGCACCACCTCGCCCCCAACGCTGTCTCACAGGCCGCCATTTTCACGGCGGTCTGTGAGGGGTACCTAGGGATGGATCCGCAGTGGAACCTGTGGGTCCATCTCTTCAGGGCAGAGTTCTTCGCCAAAAAGGCGGAGGGGCGGGGGGCGCGGCGCGCGGTGCCCACGGGGAGCTGTGTGCTGCAGGTTCGGTCCGGTCGTAGCGACCAGTACATCCCGGCGCAGCTGATCTCCTCGAACAGCAGCTGGCACGACGGCTGGTTCTACCTTCGCAATGACGAGGGTCAGCTGCCGAAGTATACCAGTCGGGTGCTGGTCGCTCAAGAGGAGAACTAGTCGTACGGCGTGGTGGACGTCGAGAAACCAAAGCTGGACCCGCTGCTCGTCGCGTTGTGGAAGCTCCGCCAGCGTGGACTGACGGCGGGGATGGTGGCCGCGGCATTCCACCATCGGAGGGTGATGCCGCTGACGCTGCGTCGACTCCGGCTCGACCAGATGACGCCGGAGGCGCCGTTGGTGGGGAGCAAGATGTCTCATGAGTCCCTCCCCCTCGACGAGGTCGCCCGGCGCGCGCGCCGGATGGTGGGGAATTTCAAGCCAAAGGACGTCGATAGGGTGCCGATGCGGCCTACCCAGGGATTCGAGCCCCTGGTAAGGGTTGCTTTTAATATTTTTCGAGGTTACTTCATCTCCAGGTTCCTTTTATTAATTTAGTCGAGGTCTGTGTACAGGACTTGTCGGCGGTGAAGGAGACGCGGCCACCGCTCTCGGAGGAGCAGCCCGCTCAGGACGCGCGACGCCTCTTGGCGTCTCAGCAGAAGAAGGCGAAGGACGCTGCCAAAAAGCGCCAAATCCGCAAGACCAAGGAGCAGGAGGCGCTGAAGAAGCGTCGACACTAGCAGAGTCTCGACGGTCTTCCCCTCGAGGAGTCTCCTTCTGAGACAGTCTCGGGGGATGATGATGATGATGACGGAGAGGATGACGACGCCTTGTCGCGGTATGTAGCCGCGACTGGCCTGGCGGACCTCCCTGATGTGCGCCCCTTCTTGGAGCCCATTGGGGGGTCGACCTCCCAGGCGTCAGGGTCGGCCTCGGTGTCCGTCGAGGTGGTAGAGGAGCTAGAAGAGGTGGGGGCGGAGCAGCCCCGTCAGCGAGAGGGGTCGCCTTGCCAGGGGCCCCGCAAGAGGGGTCGACGGCGCTGCCCCCGCGAGCCCAAGCTCCGCGGGTTCAGCCGGCGGCTGGGACAGCGCCGCCAGCGTCGTCATCCGGGGCGCCGCCTATGGGCGTGAGGAACCGAGGCCAGCTGGCCTCGGATGCGCAGAGGGCCCAGGGTGCCCAGCCAACTAGGGCCCCATGGAGCGCCCGGCCTGCGGGGGGCCGACGGCGAGGCCGCCGCAGGCGCCGTCGGGGGCCTCTAACCTGCCGGGGTCGAGGCCCCTGCTTCCCCTTTCTGGGTAAGCTTTTCTGCCCCATTCTTTGTAATTAGCGGTCCCGTTTCTAAGTCTGATGTACTTACTTATTCCTTAGGCTCAAGCGCAAGGCGGAGCTCGCGGGTCCGACTCCCGTGAAGGCGCTCCGGTCGAGCGCCGCCGTAATAATGCGGAAGGCGGCTGACGACATTGCCTAGGTCGAAAGACTCCAGGCCGCGATGGAGCGTCTAAAGCAGCGGGAGGCGGCTGCCCAGGCGGGAACGGGCGCCCAGGAAGCTGCCGGTTTTGACCCTGCCGCGCAGGGGTCAGGGCCGTCGAAAGCGGTGGCGCCCAGCACTGGTGGGCCGGAGCCTAGGTCGACGTCAACCACCCAGGCTTCCGTCGAGGCCATGGAGGCCGAAGCATCCGCCCGTGACGCGGGGTGGGCGGATGTCGAAGAGGAGGCGGTGGTGGTCCCGCCGGAGGTGGGACAGGAGGCGGCGCAGCCGGGGGAGCTGCAGCCGTAGCAGGACCGGCCGGCGGAGCCGGCGGTCGAGGTGGAGAGTGGGGCGGTCGCGCCCTCGCCCGCGGTCCAGGTCATGGCGTCGGTGATCGAGGCGCCAGCCCTGGCGCAAGGGCCGACCCCGGCTGTGATCGACCTCACCCTTGACGATTCCCCTGTCGACAAGGGGAAGCAAATGGTGGGCGTCGAGGGGGTCGAGGCCGCGGACCAGGCCGGTCCCTCCATGGTGATCGAGGGGGCCGAGGCTGCGGACCAGGCCGGTCCCTCCGCGGCGCCGGAGAGTGACCTGGCCGGGTCATCGGTCGCATGGCCGGACCTTGCCGAGCTGGCCCTTATGCGAGCGGAGGAGGAGCTGCCGTGCTGGGGGGTCATCCCTCGAGTTTAGGGACACATCCAACCCTGGCGCGGAGCCTGTCTTCGCGCTCAACGACGGAGACGAGGTGCACCACTAGGAGTACCTCGAGGGTCTCCGGCAGCACACGATGCGATCCCTTCGTGTGGCTTCGGAGGCCCTGGCACGGGGCATGTCAGATGCTCTTGAGGTAAGTCGGATTTGGTAGTTTTTCGCTTTCTTTTTATCCCCTTTCTCTGGTTCTGATTCTTTGATTTTGAACCATGGTCAGGAGCTTAAGGAGCGTTCCCGCCGTAAGTCGCTTTTCAATCGCAATGAGAGCGGCGTGTGGGCGGCGCTCACCCGGCAACGGGCTCTGGTTGAGGAGGCTAACCAGCGGCTCTCCCGTCAGAGCGCCGAGACAGTCGAGCTTCGCGTCGCTTGTGCGACGGTCAAGGAGGAGGCGGCGCAGGCCTGGGCGGGCGAGGCCATGGCGCGTGAAGACGCAGCAAGGGCCCGGGAGGAGGCTGCTAAAGCCCGTGAGGCTCTCGTGCCATTATCGGCGCGCGTGAAAGAGCTTGAGGAGGACGTCACCCTTGTCAGCAGGCACCATGACACCCTCAACGTCCAGATCGGGCAGGTGACCGCTCGCTTTGAGGCCTTGAAGAATGAGGTTGCAACGCTGAGCGGAGTCGTCCAGGAGAGGGATGAGGCTCTCTCGAACGCTAGCCGAGAGATCGAGATGTTGAGGGCGACCATTCGTGACAGGGATGGCGCTCTCCAAGCACTTGAGAAGACGTGCGGGGGACTTCGCGACGAGGTCATGGGCTGGCAGACCCACTCCGAGGGTAAGTTTTTGTCATATAGTGGCCTCAGCGGCGAGTTGTCGAGCTTGCGTTCACATGATGTTTGTGTCCTAGAGTTGGAGAAGGAGCAGCAGGCGGCTCAAGCGACGGCCACCTCCTTCCAGAGTCTCTTCGAGGCCAAGGCCCAGCGGACCCAGTTGCTTCAGGGCGCCATCTCCTCCGTGTGCGACGGCCTGGGGGTCGAGCCTGATGCCGACACTAAGGAGGACGCCCCGGGGAACTCCTTTGTCCGCCGGATGGTGGCGCTGGGCCACCTTGTCCGAGAGAGGATACGAGGCGGCCTTCATCACGGCGTGAAGAGGGCACTGGCCGTTGTTCGATCCGGGTTCGTGTACAACATGGAGCTCGTCGTTGATGGCTTCATCACCGATCCGGATCGGACGGACGAGGAGAATGAGGACGCCTGCTTGGGCCTGATCGGAGCTGCCGAGGGGCCTGGAAGTTGTCTGGCCAAGCTCTTTGAGGTCGAGGTGGTTTCGTCTGCCGACGATGAGGGCCTGTGAGCCAAATCTGGTCGCAGAGGCCCATGTAATAAGTTAGTGTTTTTAACTTTGGTCGTGGTGGCCTCGGAGGCCTTGAACTCTCGAAATGTAAACCTACACTGGTCGTTTAAGTTTTGTTCGAGTTTTTCTTCCCTTTATCACTTGAATCACGTTCTCGCATGATTTACTTAGCACACCGTCGCGCCCCTTGGCGTAAGGGAGTGAGTGGAGGTACCGTAGCCTTGGAGGCATAAGTGATCTCACGGCTCGACTACCCTCGAGCTTCAGGGTGCTCTTGCGGCCTTGCAGATCATGTAAGAACTTGATTTGAAGCGACCGGGGATGTATTCTTTTTCAAAGTTGTGAATTGTCATTAGGTCTACTTAGCATGTGGTCGCTCCCCTCGAGGTGACCTTTGGGTTTTGGGGCGCTCCCGTGGCATTGTCGACCTAAATGACAGCTTCCTTTTTTTTAAAAAAAAGAATACGAATTTTTTCGGGGATGAATTTTTTCGGGGACGAATTTTTTCGGAGACCGGGGATTCCCCCCTTGTAGCCCCTGAGGGAGGGTCAATTCTGAGACAACAGAGTCGATCCTTCCTGGCTGTTATGAAAACGAAGCTTTGAACACTGCTGTATTCTTTATTGATGAGATTGGAAAGAATTTACAGAGCCTCGAGGCTTTTTAAGGGAAAAAACTACGTAGCTGTTCAATGTTCCAAGCGTTGGTGAAGATTTCGCCCTTCTCGTTCGATAGTTTGTAGGTGCCGGGCTTTAGCACTTCTGCGATGATGTATGGTCCTTCCCATGGTGGCGTGAATTTGTGCCGTCCCTTGGTGTTTTGGTTTCGACGTAGTACCAGGTCACCAACGTCGAGGTCGCGCCTGCGGACGTGTCTGTCGTGGTAGCGTCGGAGACTTTGTTGATACCTGGCAGAATGTAACAGAGCCACATCTCGGGCTTCCTCGAGCTGGTCGAGGGCGTCCTCTCTCGTGGCGTCGTTATTTCTTTCGTTGTAGGCCTTCAACCTCGGGGATCCGTATTCTATATCAGTTGGGAGCATAGCCTCAGACCCGTAGACTAAGAAGAACGGAGTGAACCCTGTGGCTCGACTCGGTGTTGTTCTTAGGCTCCATAGGACCGAGGGAAGCTCGGCAGCCCATTTCTTGCCGTGTTTATTTAACTTGTCCAAGATTCTGGGTTTCAGACCTTGTAGGATCATGCCGTTGGCACGTTCTACTTGGCCATTTGTTTTTGGATGAGCTACGGCCGACCAGAGCACACGAATGTGGTGGTGGTCGTAGAAATCCAGAAACTTTTTACCAGTGAATTGGGTGCCATTGTCCGTGATGATACAGTTAGGAACCCCAAAGCGGTGGATGATGTTGGTGAAAAAGAGCACAGCTTGCTCGGACCTGATGCTGGTGATAGGACGGGCTTCGATCCACTTGAAAAATTTGTCAACGGCAACGAGCAAGTGGGTGAAGCCTCCAGTTGTCCTTTTCAGGGGTCTGACCAAGTCGAGCCCCCAAACAGTGAACGGCCATGTGATGGGGATAGTTTGTAGGGCATGAGCCGGGAGATGGGTTTGACGAGCATAGTACTGGCAGCCTTTGCAGGAGCGTACTAGCTTGATGGCATCGGAGACTGCGGTCGGCCAATAAAAACCCTGTCGGAAAGCATTTCCGACGAGGGTGCGAGGTGCTGCGTGGTGACCACAAGCCCCCGAGTGTAGATCATTTAGCAGGCGTCTTCCTTCCTCGTTTGTGATACAGCATTGGAGGACACCGGTGGGGCTGTGGCGATACAGCTTCCTACTGTCGCCAAATATTACAAAGGACTTAGCCCTGCGGGAAACCCATCAAGCCTCGATCTTGTTCAAGGGGAGGTCCCCTCGAATGAGATGGTCGATGTATCGAATGCGCCAGTCAGGCTCGGGGTCAGATGGTGGGGCCGGGCCTTCCACCTGCATGGCCTCAGCCCCGGTCGAGGGGGCTTCCGCCTCAGGTTGGGGGTCGAGTGATGGCCCGTCGACCCCTCCTTCCGACCCGAGGTCGACGGATGGTTGGTAGAGGTCACTTGCGAAAACGTCTAGTGAAACTGTAGCTCGGTTGGACGTGATTTTTGTGAGTTCATCTGCAGCCACATTGTACCTGCGTGCGATGTGGTTGAGCTCGAGACCGTAAAACTTGTCCTCAAGGCGTTGTACCTCTTCACAGTAGGCTTCCATCTTGGGGTCATGACAGCTCGAGCTCTTCATGACCTGATCGATCACGAGCTGGGAGTCACCTCGAACATCGAGGTGTCGGACCCCTAGTTCGATGGCGATTCGCAAGCCTATGACGAGTGCCTCGTATTCGGCAACGTTATTCGATGCAGGAAAATGAAGCCGGATGATATAGCGCATGTGAACTCCGAGGGGTGAGATGAAGAGCAAACCCGCGCCCGCTACAATTTTCATCAATGACCCGTCGAAGTACATGGTCCACAGCTCAGCCTGGAGTTGAACCGGGGGGAGTTGAGTGTCGGTCCACTCCGTCAGGAAATCTGCTAGTGCCTGGGATTTGATGGTCTTGCGCGGTGCATATGAGAGGGTCTCGCCCATGAGTTCTACCGCCCACTTGGCTATTCTACCCGAGACTTCCCGGTTCTGGGCTATCTCTCCCAGGGGGAAAGAAGAAACCACAGTCACCGGGTGGCCCTTGAAGTAGTGACGGAGTTTGCGCCGTGTCAAGATGATGGCATATAGCAGCTTTCTGGATCTGTGGGTAGCGTACCTTAGTTTCCGAGAGCACCTCGCTAATGAAGTAGACCGGCCTCTGGACAAGCAGGGTATGTGCTTCCTCAGCCCTCTCGGCAACCAAGACTGCGCTGACTACTTGTGTTGTCGCGGCGACATAAAGTAAGAGCGGTTCCCCTGGGGTTGGAGGGACGAGGATCTGCGAGTTGGAGAGCGTAGCTTTGAGTTTTGCAAGAGCTTCTTTGGCCTCGAGGGTCCATGAGAAGTGTTCCGATTTCTTCAGGAGCCAATACAGAGGGAGCGCTTTTTCGCCGGGGCGCGAAATAAAACGACTGAGTGCTGCCAAGCAGCCCGTGACCCTTTGTACACCCTTCAGATCTCGGATGGGGCCCATCTTGGTTATCGCAGTGATCTTTTCCGGGTTGGCCTCGATGCCACGCTTGGAAACGATGAACCCTAGAAGCATGCCTCGAGGAACGCCAAAAACACATTTCTTAGGATTGAGCTTGATGTTCTTTGCCCGGAGGCATTTGAACGCAACATCGAGGTTGTTTATTAAAGTATCGGCTTTTTTGGTTTTGACAACGATGTCATCGACGTAAGCCTCGACGGCTGGTCCGATGTGTTCTCCGAAAACATGCTGCATGCATCGCTGGTACGTAGCCCCCGCGTTCCGAAGACCAAAGGGCATAGTAACGTAGCAATACATGCCGAATGGGGTGATGAACGAAGTCGCGAGCTGGTCGGACTCCTTCATTTTGATCTGGTGGTTCGGGTGACGGGCTTCGATCTTCTGAGCTGTCATAGCGCCCGCCTCTGTGCACGCGATAACCTCGAGCTACACCGTCACCGTGTTTGCGCGTGCGGCGCTCGACGATGTTGCCACGGGTGTCTCGAGGTTCACGGTCATCGGCAACGTGCTCGGGGGCAGGGGCCGCCCGGTTCCGTTGGACATGCTCAGGGTGAACCGAGGTCTCTCTCCTTTCAGGAGGGCTCGGCGAGCTGCTCCGAGGCTGGCCTGCGTCTCCTCGAGGCAGAGCTCTCGGCTTGCTGCATAGCAGCGGTCTCGAGGAGTTCTTGGATTTCATCTCAAGCTCGACGAGCATTAGGGTTTGATGGCTCGGGCATGTTATGGAGGAGCATGGCGGCAGCGACAACGTTCTAGCTGGCTCGACCGAAAACTGGGGGGTTTGACCGCCCGATCCTCGGCGATGCGACGATTGACGTCGCAAGCTCTCTCACGAGCTCTTCCGCTGTGTGCATGTGCCGCACGCTCATGCTCGAGGGTTTGTTGGAGTAGGCGTAGGTTTTCTCGTTCCTCGTCGAGCCTGTCCTGCAACTCGTGAATTTGCTCGAGCTGCATTCCTTGATCTGCAAGGAGTTGAGCCTCGTCCTGCTCGTCAGGTAGCTCGACATGAGGTGGCGTGTTCCTTCCTTCGACAGGTGCCTCGTCCTTCGAATCCGACGTGCTCACCCCGTCGATGTTGAAGCACTCGCGGGTCGGATCGTAAGTGTCATCGGCAGAGTCGGAGTCAGGAGCACCGAAGTAGTAGTATGATGGGTGTATGTGAGGTCGTCGCCAATCATCTCTGGGGTTGTAACGTCGAGAAGCAGTCGCACGAGGCTCTGTTTCCGGGGTCTCCGTAGAGTCCACATACTCAGAAGCCGGCGTGGATGCAACAAGCTCCAGAGTGGAGCGTAGATGGTGTCCGGGGAGTTCCTCGTAAGTGCTCATGCTAGTGCAACCGATTCTAGCCCAAACGGGAATGCTGATGGAAACGTCGTTCCTTGTACCGGAGTAGTCGGACCGGGTAGTGGCGGTGTCGCATCGGACGGGGGAGCGGCGGAACTCCCTGTCGACATCTTACCCTCAGCCAAGCTCATCCTGCACAGACCCTCAATGAGGAAATCTGGGTTGGCGTCTAGCTGAGAGGCGCCGGATCGGGGAATCCCACCACCCTCCGTGAGGTGATGACGGCGGTTGCGCCGGGCTCGTCGTCGTCTGGCGGCTCGTGCCTGACGAGAGTGACGATACCGGCGCAGTGCTCCCCCAGGCTGGGAGAGCTCGTGATCCTCATCGGTCGGGTGCCTGGGCAGGAGGAGGACCATGTCGTAGCCGTGGCCAAGCGACATGAACTCCAAACTTCCAAACCAGATCACCGTGGCCAACGGAAGAGGGCGTTCGGGGTCAGCCATCCAGGAAAATGGCGGGAAAACGATGTTGGCACGCAGCGTCCCCTACCTGGCGCGCCAACTGTGGGTATTCGGTCCTGTGGGGGTCCTAAGCCGACGAGTGAGTGCTGCGTGTCCCTAACCTGGATGGTGATGCAAAGAGAATACACGGGGATTTATCCTAGTTCGGGCAAAGAAGGCCCTACGTCCAGCACGGGGGGAGAGTTTTATATTTCCTTGCACCTAAGTGCTTGCGTAGGGGTTACAAGCTGGCGAGAGGGGGCGCCGAGCCCAAGTCTCAAAGGAAAAAAGAGTACAAGGGTGATTGCTTGAGATGTTGTTCTCTGAGTTGGGTGCCTTTGCTCGCTGATGCTCGGCTTCTGACTTGCCTCCTACCCCCTTGCAGAGCCCTTACCAGCCCTTTTATAGGGTAAGGGAGGCCGGGACGCCGGGGGTATCTTGAGGTGAAGTTTTGTCGATCCCTGTAGGGGTGGCTGTAGCGACGCGCCTCAGGAATGGATGGCCATCCCTGGACACCGTGATTACGTCGGGGACGAGACGGTGAAATGACCCTGAGTCCTGTGCCACGTCGGCCTTTATTTCCTGCTGACCGGTGGTGGGCGTCGAAGCCGGGTCGAGGCTAGGTCGAGGCTAGGCGGATAAGGCCGGATCCCCGAGATCGTGGGGTACGTACCTTATCGTATCCTTCCTCGAGGGCGGTCGGTGACGAAACAGTGTGCGGTAGGGTGAGCATAGTGACAGATTTCACCTCCCATCCCGGGATGGGCGGTAAAAAGTGAGGATTGACACTGGCGTTGCTCCCACGTCGGTCACGGCTGTAGCCATGTCGGTAGGTGGTTGCAGGTAATTGCATTGAATGCTCTGACTTTTGTCTCAGAGTAGGTGAATAGAGTGGGTCGAGCGTTCCGACCCGGGGTCGTGCGAGTCGGAGATTTGCCGGTAACCGAACGAGCCTCGTGCGAGTTGGAACGCAGTCGAGGTGCCTCGTTGTACGGGCCTTGTATGAGACGGGGCGCGGTCGAGGCGTTTCCGTCGGGGGTGCCTCATACGAGTCGGAGTTGGAACGTGGTCGAGACGTCCTGTCGAGCTGGCCTCGTACGAGACGGATCTTGTACGTAGTCGAGGTGCGCTGTCTTTGTTGTGGTTAGTCGTTTCGTTCTTTTTTATCGTTGGTTGTGGGTACCCCTATTCTGCAGGTACCGACACTAGCATTATTAAAACTGTGTGATTTTGTAGTTCCTGTCACCCGATGACCCGAGTGAACGAAAGAGTTAAATCGCCTCATTTGCTTTCAGTCCATTATTTAAGTGATTTTACCATACCAATTACTCGAGTGATCAATACTTACGGATCACCCGAGTTGTCTATAGACATTCTTTTTGGGATTGCTCTTAGGCTAAGATGGCTGTGGCTCCAGAGAAGGCAATTCGAGCTGTTTTCTCTGTGGCAACCGAATCAATTCTGGGTGATGGCAAATCAACGTTGTTTTGTACTGATAGGCGGATGCATGGCGAATCGATCAAGTCTATTGCACCGGCACTCTTTGGCGCTGTCCCCATGAGTTGCCTTGGTCGCATGGTTGCTGAAGCAGTCATCGGCAACAGATGGGTACGAGACTTGTTGCGAGCGCTAACTGTGCAGGTGTTGCTGGACTCTTTGCGCATCTGAGGAATAGTTCAGGAGGTGCACCTCGATGAAGGGTTTGGAGACGGACTTCGGATGGCAACTACCTCGATCATAGATTAGACAATTAAACACATGGCATGCAGCTGAAGGTAGCACTATCATAGAGACGTGGAAACCTCGTACGCTTTGCTTGTTAACGATGGCAAGAAGAGCATTTCTAGTACATCGGATATGTGGAGGTGTGCAGTGCAGCACGAGGGACCGAAACGAAAACTAGTCCCTTTTTACTGGGAAAAATACAATACACCAAGGGCGAGGAAGAAGGAAAGCTGCCCCCTGTAGTACTAGAACTAGTATAGTAGTATTAATTAATAGCACACGCTGCCGTCGTCGAAGCTCCAGAGCCCCAAGCCGTCGTTGCAAAACACGGCGTCGCCGCCCAACAGCAACAGGCTGTCCATCTCCATCGCGGTAGGCTCGTACACGGCGCCGTCGAAGGAGCTAAACAGCTGGTCGCCGAACATGAAAGCGTCCAACAGCATGTCGGCAGGATCATCGGACGGCGCCTGTGCCACTGCCACCTCGTTTCCCACGGCTTCGTCTTCCTGGGGGTCTCTGTCTGTCCGGGCGCGCTTCTTGGCGCCGCTGCCGAGCTCGAGCGGAAGTCAAAGACCACCGCGCCGTCGTCGGCCGCGGACATGCCCTGCCACGAGAAGTCCAGCAAGGCGCCGCAACCGCAGCCTTTGGAGACCGTGTCGCTGTCGCTGACTTGGTGGTGGGTCTCCTTGCTGTCGGACGGCGCACATTGTCGACCGAGAACGCCGTGGTCGTCGTCGTCGTCCTCGTCCACGAGGTGGACGCACGGCGCCGCGTTGGCAACGGAGCGCTTGGCAGAGCGTGCCGTGGCAGCGGACAGAAAGTTGAGCTTGGCTTTGTCGCCACGGAGGTCGTGCGCCGCGTGGTCGTAGGCGCGCGCCGCGTCCTCGGCCGTGGCGAAAGTGCCGAGCCAGAGGCGGACACCCCTGAAGGGGTCGCGCACCTCGGCCGCCCACTTGCCCCCTGCCCGTCGCCGGACGCCGTAGTACTGGCTGGGCTGCCTCTGCCTCTGCCTGCGCCGGGTCGCCGGGGCGGCGAACCCGAACGCTGCCTTCCTCTGCTTCTTGACAACCCCGTCTTGCTCGGATTCCTCGTCCAAGTCCCGGAATGCGGCATCCATGTCATGGTCGGCCGCGGTCCGCCGCTTGTTGCCGCTGCTCGTGTGACACGGCGTGACGACGACGACGTGCCCACCCGGCGCGCCGTGTATGCCGCACATCTTGCTCTGCAAGCTCGCTCCTGCCAAGCGGAGGAGGGAGCGAGTGACGACTGTGATTGAAACAGGGTTCGTTTGTCAGCTCGGTGTAGCTAGTTAGTGTCGTGTTGGTGGTTGTGATGGTCGCAAGTGTCCATGTGGCCACTTATATAGGCGCTTGGAGGTTGGACGTGGAGGGGGCGAGAAGGCAACAAAGAAGCCCAAGACGGGGGGAAACCAAAAGGAAAATGGACAGCAAGTGGTTTGACTTGACGGATGTAGTGCAGTGCAGTGCAGTTTGGGTGAGCCACCAACGGATGGCCGCCCGGGATTTGGAAGAACAGAAATTTTGCACCAAAAAATGGATGTAGCGTGCTTATAATAGTCTTACCGAGTTCTTCAGTAAGACAGTACTGGTAACTTTTTTTTCTATTTTATCCCTTCTTTCTTTTTTTTTACTGCTGGCTGATGGTATACATGCATTCCCTGTATCCCAAATTATTTGTCATTTTTTGTTTTCGTGCCACAAGTTTAACTCAATTTATAGAAAATACGTGCAACATTTGTATCTCCAAATAAATTTATTAAAAAACTAGATTTAAAGATCTTTCCAATAATATTAATTATGTACCATAAATATTAATATTTTTTAATATATATTTTGATAAAGTTGTTTCTCGAAAAGTAAAATCGGCAGATATTTTGAAACCAAAGGAGCAGGTAGCTTCAATTTCGAAGCAGTATCATGAATGAAATGGTGAA
This sequence comes from Saccharum spontaneum, assembly GCA_022457205.1. Lineage (NCBI taxonomy): Eukaryota > Viridiplantae > Streptophyta > Magnoliopsida > Poales > Poaceae > Saccharum > Saccharum spontaneum. The sequence continues at coordinate 74,845,346 of CM039595.1, read as the reverse complement.
ACCTAGTGGCGGTTTGCCACAGTTTCAGATAAGGCAGTATTACTAGTAGTAAATGTGTATCGTCCTCCAACTTCCAACCCCACACAAGTGGATGCCAATAATTCGCTTTCGTAACCAGTTCGTGCCCCCCATCGGATGGACCACGCTATGCAACTTGGTACGGACATACTTATCGCCACTCAGCTGGACGCGATACTCATCCCGCGAAAATATGAGGCTCGGTTAGAAACGACAAGTGGCATAATATCTGATGTCAAAACAAGAAAATAATAGCAAATATCAATATATTACAAAGTATAGCAGTGTGGATAAAAAATTTATATCTATATCTATATCTAATCATAAAGAGGAAAAATTTATAGCACAAATTTTTTCATCCAACTCCGATCTCTATTCAGATCATATTTTTTCTTTTGTTCGTAATCCTCTTTTCCTTTCAAAGTCCCCTTCAATACGAAACGGGAAGAAGGACAAGGGGTTGAGGCAGGAACTAAAAAGAAATAATGAAGTTCCATATGCAAAGACAAAGAAGTAGTGGAAGAGTTAGAGTCGCCCCTACAAATGGTGACCAAATGAGCCACCGCTACAAATCCATTTGTAGGGGGCTACTGGTGTTATGAGCCACTCCTACAAATGATCCGCCATCCCTACGAATCGGATTTGTAGGGACGGCTCAATAGACGTCAAATAATAAAAATTAAGCACTAAAATTCGAATTTTTTCAAACGAAATCAGATAGAGAAATGACTAAAATAAAAGTTGTATATCTCGAAAAGTTATGGAACTTTGCTGTGTACAACTTTTTCATTTGAAATCATTTACTACTTCAAAATACTGTTTGAAATTCAATTTTAAAATCGTTGAAAAACTCTGATTTCTCTTTTTAATTTCTGGCTAAAACTCGTAACTAGTTTTTCTCCCTCATACTAACTTTAAATTTGATGTTTTTTTCTAAAAATTTCTAAAATCATGCTCTATCAATTTATTTTGTTCTTACAGCTATTATTCTATGTATCTTTTCATGTGACTGTATTTTATCTATTTGAATTTTGAATTTCAAAAAATAGCAACTTCAAACGTCATTTTGGAATACTAAATGATTTCAGCTGAAAAAGTCATGAACATAAAAGTTGTAGAACTTATCAAGATCTACAACTTTTATTTGGGATATTTCTTCATCCGATAAAGCGGTAATAACATTGTTCACAAAATTTACATATTTCTCTTATGATTTCAAAAACTATAAGGGGAATATGTAACATTTGTGAACAATGTTCCTACCACTATAACGGATGAATAAATGATCAAAGTAAAAGTTATAGGTCTTGAAACATTATGAAACTTTATAGTTGACAACTTTTTGATTTAAAATCATCTTATGAAGGAAAACTAGATTTGAATTTCTAACAGTTTGAAATTTGAATTTTTTAAATGGTCTCGGATGGACAAACAACAAAAACAAAAGTTGTAGATCTCGAAAAGTTATGAAACTTTGTACTTGATAAATTTTTCATTTGAATTCGTTTAAGGCTTCAACTATCAATTTATGCTCGGTTTAGGATAATATATGGAGAACCAAAATCCAATGTAAACACAAGGGTGTATTGGGTGGAGTGGTTAAATGAAGGATCGTGCGAGCTGGGCAGCTGCGTAGCACGTGATTTTATGCGAAAAAATGCACGACTTGCACCTTGCGAGTGCGTGACATGTGGTTGACCGGTGGGGGCCACCTCGGGATAAAAGGAAAAAATATGTATTTTTTTTTTGCCTGGATTCGTGAATTTCTAGAAAATGCAGCCACTCCTATAAATCCGATTTGCAAGAGTGGCTGGCCAACCGCCCCTACAAATCGGCCATTTATAGTCACCCTACAAATCATTAGGAGCTGCCCCTACTAATCGTTTCTACAGTAGTGAAAGAAAAAATGCGCACGAAATTGAGTACATACATAAACAAAAAGAATAATGTTTCCGTGGTTGGCAGAGAGGGCATTTCCAAGGGTGGCCAAGATGATGGTTAACGGAGGCCTAAATAAAGAACATTTTGGCAGTAGTTGAGCGGGTTCTCAACGGACTTGGTGGAACACGCGGATGGGAGAGCCTCACCGCTGATTAGGCTAGACGAACAAATTTTGGTTGTTTAAGGCTAGCAAATGTGTCTATGGATTACAACGTAACCAATACATAAAGGAATCGGATTCCATATCATTGCCATATGTGAGTTGTTCCAACTTGTATGAGTGCGGATCTTGAGTTCGAGTCACGTACAAGATACATAGGTCGTGACCCAATATGTATTGGAATCGGATGACTTTTCATTAGGAAGTCGAAGGAGGGCCGGACGAAAAAAATAGGTGGAGAAAAATTTTACCTCTTTAATATTTGGTATATATATATATTTAATATTAGGTACAGAAATAGATTCTCTGGGTCTGGCCGTCTGGGATTGCGACTGGGTCTCGACTGTCGATCGACAAACAACGCGAGGGCGAGGAAAAAGTCCAAGCGACAAAGCCACCAAGGGTTACGAAGTCTGGACGTAATTGTGCAGGCCACGATCCGGCCGGATCCGGAAGGAAGTAGCAGGCCACGATCGTGCACTCATGGCTCCAGCAGACAACCTTTATGGGCCAAAGAAATTGCTTAGTAAATTTTGGGTCCATGATTTTTGGAGGCCCTGTTCAAACGCACAGCCCGTATAGGCCCGTGGACGTCCCGCTTCTCCAATATTTCAGCTACCTGAATTTTAAGTTGATTTCATGAATACTCTTATACTAGCAACTAGTACAAGTAAATTATTATTTTTGTTATTTATTATTTGTCTTTGTGTCATGACACATTAAATTTTTGTCCTTGTTTTCCTATAGAAATAATTGTAACTTGTTAATTAAATTTTTTGTCCTTGTCTTCCTATAGAAATAATTGTAAATTGTTAATTATCTTTGTGCCAACACAAATTAAATTTTGTCGGATTCGTAGTTTTGTCTAACAGTTTTTTATTCTCGATACAAAAACTTGCAAATTGTGCCTACAGAAACGGCACGAAATCTATAATTTTAATATAAAATATATGCAATAACCATTGTCTAAAAGGAAACTAAAATTCAAGCACCTAAATTTTAGTAAATCCCTTTAGCCGATAGCAATAAGCTAGTCCACTTACGTAATAATTACTACTAAAGAAAATTTACCTATTTTTAATTAATAATAATAGGTGGTAACGTTAATATTATAAGGAGACGTACGACAAAAAATAACTCACATTATAATGACAGATGGTCATTCTTTTCTTTTCTTTTTGCGAGTAGATGGTCATTCTTACTTAGTGCTATTGTTGATGCTTTCGACCTAAGAGAATTGACTCTATCTGGTAGACAATTTACTCAAACTTTTAAAAAACTTTATAGAATTTTAATCTCTACGGTGTGGGACTTGAAATTCAGCCGTACTACCGTGCGAGCTCTCATCACTAGGAAAATTTCTGACCATACCCTGTTATGTTGTGGGAGAAGGCGACTGATGCTGCCGCCACCGCCATAAAAATATATACTCAAGCACTAGGAAGAGTGTCCTTGCCGACGTTGAAGCCAACCATACTCATCTCCCGCACGTGTGGTGGAGAACTGCGATTTCTTGTGCAGTGAGTGCAAGCGTCGTGAGACCTTGAATGTCTATTGTGTGGTGGATGTGCATAGTAAATTCATGGCGCCACTGCTTGAACTACGTTACCGAATCCCAGTCCGTTCTGGAGGGTGATCGTTCGTTTGTTACTAGTTATAATCTCTAGATGTTAAGCTGAAAAATATATGCTCAAGCATTTCTTCTTCTCCCACTCCAATTTCTTGACGGCAATATCCAAATCTTGTCCTTCTAATTTTTTTCTTCTAATAAAACTTACAACAAAGATTTCCTCGTCCTTTATATAGAAAACAATATCAAACGAAAGGCTAGTTTCCCTTTAGATGGAAAATACAAGTTCGAAGCTCATCTAAGATAATTATCATGGAGTGAACTGAGCATAATTCAGTTCGTTAGGTTGTTTGTGGTAGAACATGTCTTCCTAGGTTAGGTGTTTAACTTATCTTGAGTGTTTACATTCTCTTAAATTTATTTTAAAAGAAAGAGGTACTTATTGCTGACGTGGCACATATAAGCTCCTTCATTCTCAATTTTTACCACATTGTTATTTTGTACTGTGGTTGTTTATTTATTTTTTTTAATGAGATTAAACTCTGCTTTTAGAAAACAACAGGGTACATGATACACTGGGGATACCAGCAGCATTATAAGACTGAAACATAACAGGCGGTCTAAATTTCATGGACATCAGTAGCCATTACATGACTCGGCCTACTGTGGTTGTTTATTTAACAGGAGGTATATCTTCAATCAATAATGTAATGGGATGACGTACTGTTATTTACATTCAAATTAACAAATACTAAGTAGTTAGTTAAACCAATAGGCGTGGAGTAGCGAGTTGAGAGAGAGGAGATAGAGAGAGAAAGCTCATCGGACGGCGATCTCCCATCGATCTAGCTGCTGGAAAGTACGTGTAGGGAGGCCATGGGGGAGGAAATCGATCAGAGATTGTTGGTTGAGCCAGTGGGGCAGCGGTCCAATCAGAAGACTGCTTATACGTCGCGAACGATAACTAACTTGACACTTATGGACATGTGCTACCACCTCCTCAAATATTATCTATGGATCTTTCTAATTTTCTTTGGAGTGTTGGGACACAGATATTTGAGCCAAGGAGGTTGGCCTGTGCTCTAATCAAAGAAACTGATGTCAATAAAGTTGTAAGAATTACGATTTGCAGGGATTTCAGGATCGAGCCTTCGCCAGCGCCCTCCGGATTGGCGAAGGCATAGAGGCAACGGCGAAGGCCCTCAGAGACAGCGGTCCGCAGCCAAGTATGACGTGAAGGCCGGGAGATGAGGGCGGAGGTCCGGGCGACTCTAGTGAGCCACAAGGCGGAGGCAAAAGGCACTCAAGGCGGAGGCTCCGACAAGCTCGGGGGGGGGGGGGGGGGGGGGGGCGGGGCTCCGCACGATCAAGGAAGGAATCATCATGGCATGGATGGGCCATTGATGGGCCTGCAGCTAAGGCCCAGGGAGCAAAGGCGGTGGAGGCAGAGAAGACCAAAGATGCCGGTAGTAGTTTATGCTTGTATTGTAATATTCATAAGGATATGCCCTAGCTGTCAAAGGGCAAAGATGTAGAGTAGTACCCAGTGAATAGTGCCCTCTAAAAAGGGGGAGCCAGATCCCTGGTAGAAGGCGGTTGCGGAATATACTTATGAAACCCTAATTGTACCTAGGCCCACCATGCAACCACCTTCGCCTGGAGCCTTCTCCTAGGAGAAGATACCACTCTCCCGACCTTGCTGGAATTACACTTTTCCAATATTGGTGCCCACCACGTGTTGGCCAAGCAAAACCCACGATGGCAAGAAAAGAGCATCCTCTGCCAGGGCACTTGCGGAACCTGCAACAAGGGGCAAACCAGGCATAACACCCGCTGCACCTATGCTAGCGCTCCAGAAAAATCAAGATATAGAAGAGCCCGTAGCGGAGGACTAGCCCACGGCGGCCGAAGAGCAACCAACTCCAAATCCCACCCCAGAGCAAGTGTTTCAACAGTTGCAAGCCAAGTTGCAAAATAAACAGCAAGAAAGGGACAGGTTAGCAGCAACCTTTGCCACAAGCTAGAGGGTAGTTCAGGCATCACTATAGGCAGCGCAGATCAGGCAGCAGTTGGCTGTCTTACAGGCGGAGATACAAAGTATGCAGCCAAGCCAGCCATCTTCCAACACTTCCAACCAACCTCACTCGTCAATCCAAAGCCAACCCAACCCTTTGCTTGCCCTGGCTACCCAGCTAACTTTCAGCATACCACATGCCCTGCCATCAATCCACAGAACCATAGACTCAAAATCCCTACTATCTGAAGGAATCCAAAACTCACCATGGCCTTCCTCCTATAAATCCATCACCTTAGGATCTAGTCTTGTATTAGAGATACAGGGATAGAGTGAGAGGGAGGAGTTTTGGAGGAAGTGCCGGCTTGTCGGTATTCTCTCTACAGCTTGTACCCTGGCGGAATTAAGTACTTCATGAGCTTGTTTCTAAGATTTTTCTGGTAATCGACTTCTAATTTAAGTAAGGATCTTTTTCATATTGTTCTTCAGGTTTGCGACTCTCTTTTGAGTACTTTGATCCCTGCCACTCTTGGATTAAAGTAGTATTCGTAGTGTAAGTGTGGTGCTTCAACTTAGTTACTCATGGATGTACCTTATTTTCTGAATCGGAGGTAGCTCACAAGGGTGACTTTTATAGTCTCGTTGAATCTTCTGTAGTCCACCTCCCGTTGGTAGGCCTAGCAGGAACTTGTTATTATAGGAAACATACTCTGCCTGTATTTTTTTAAAAAGAGAAATGATAACAGAAAAAATCTATAGTATTAGAAAATAATTTTTATTTTATTTTTCTAAATGAATTTTTTATTTTTTAAAAAGATAACTACCGATTTATCTTCGGCAAAGGCTCAACATTTATAGTCCGTTAGCAAGACTTCTCCTCCTCATTGGTCTGCAGCTGCATAAGCAAACTCGGGCGAATTCTTCAGTTGCCTCAGGATTTTCCCCGTATTGTTGAGAAGTATGGCGGCAGCTATTTGAGCTATTTGAGTTTCTATCATTTTATTAAATCTCAATTGATTTTTGACAGAGGAGGATAAATTTTCAAGTTTAGAATTTATATTTTCAAACATTTTATCATTGTATGAAAGCTTTTTAGTTATGTTTTCATTTATTTTCGCTTGGCTTAGGACCAAGTCTTTCAAGGAAGCTTGATTCAAATTGAAACTTCAATTGAAGTTCGAATTACCTCCTTGCAGGTGGGACTAATTGTTTCACCCATTATTATTCTATTGGCGAAACTCGTTATTGATGTATGAAGCTTCTTCATGGGTCTCAGGGCAGTCATTCCCCGAGTGGCCAACTTCACCACAGACCTCACACGTCATGTGTGAGTCCATGGCCTGAACGGTGCCCTTCATAACCTCTTTTTCGGTGGCACAATCGTTCAATCTTTTCATTAATGGATCTATTTGTACGGTAAGTATGTCCGTCTCCTTCACAAAATGCATGCCTTTTTGTTGCTTGCGCTCCTCCCCCAGCTTTGGTTGGCCACCATCTTTTCGATGAGAGCCTTGGTTGCATTGGCAGTGAGGGAGAGAAATGCTCCTCCAACAACAGCATCGACGTGCCCCTTCGACATGGATGTAAGCCTCTCGTAAAAGTTTTGGAGCACGAGCCATTCCTCCATTTTGTAGTGCAGGTTTGCCTAGATGTAATTTTGGAGCCTCTCCCATGCCTGAGGGATGGATTCGAGTGAAGTTTGCTGAAAGTTGGAAAATTTTGCCCTCAGGGCACCAGTTTTGCCCATGGAGAAAAACTTCGCGAGAAACGCAGCGAAACATTTGTCCCACATGTCGATAGCTCCCTTGCCTTGGTAAAACCACTATTTTGCCTTTCCCGCGAGGGAGAAGGAAAACAGACAAAGTCTGATACTAGCTGGTGCGACGTCTTTGATGACGATACTGTCGCACAACTCAAGGAAGTTTTGTAAGTGTGCACTTGCGTCCTCACTTGGCAAACCACAAAATTGGTTCGCCTGTACCATCGTGATGAGGCTAGTCTAGAGCTCATAGTTTCCGGTGCCCGTGTTGATAGCAGGCCCAACGGGCACGTTGGCAACAGTAGGGGGTAGAGTAGTCACGAAGTGACTTGACCATTTTGGTAGTAGCGGATGGTAGGGGGTGATTGGTTCGACTGCTGGCGAAGTAGCAGAAGAAGAAGCAGCACGCGACTGGCTCTTCTTTAGGAGTGCCTCTAGATTATCGGTGTAGTTGTTTGGCAAATCAAAACCACTCATACAGTATCATGTTTTCATTCCACAATAGGAAGAAAAGAAGCAGAATTAGCCTACATAAACTATGGTTACCATTACATGCATATGATCATTGTTCATGTTATGCTAGATTCTGTTTCAACCTATATCCTCTTCGGCAATGGCGCTAGAAATGCTAGTTGGAATTTCGTAATGCAATCACAAAGTGAGGAGGTTTTAAGTCCATCACTAGTAACGTCGCCAGAAATGCATGTTGGTATTTCTGAACACCATTACTAAGATTGAGTTAATCTTAGCAAAACCGCCAAGAAACACCAACTACAATGGTCCTTAAAGATTACTGACAATATCCGCAAGTGTACGGATCTATTATTGTAGTATTTCACCCGAAAGTATTTAGGGTATCGTTATTTATATTTTCCCAAAGGATGGCAAGGTACACATATTCTAGCATACACATAAACATGATTACACACTTGCATTAGTGGACCATAGTTCATAACAGAGGTAAAAACGGTATTTCATTGATAGTGGACACACATCTGGGCTAACCACAAGAATAAAAGAAAAATAAAAAATAAAAGAATGTTCCTAAGCGGAGCAGGCATGTTCTAATATAGCCGTGCAAAAATCAGTTGATGATCATACAACATATATGGTTAGAGCTAGAACTATGTGTAAGATAGGTCGGGAGGCCACCGAGTACTGGTCTGCCAGAAACCTCATGTGACAATTTAGACTCCTACACCCTACCCGAACGTGGAGGATTATAAGGGACGGACATGGCTGTCAGCACGTATCGCCTACCCCTCAACCGTGGAGTAGGAAATGCATTCACCTTTTTCTCCATACCCAAGCACTATGTTTGCGTACATTGAAACTATCTAAATCCCCTGGGTCCCTGAGCCTATAGATCGATAGGTAAAGGACTTGGGCACACCCAAAGCCATAATGAACCGCCGCCTCAACTTAGCCTTAATTCTACTCATACAAGTTATATGAATGATTAAGCATGAAGTTGAACATTTCAAGATCATAACATACAAACTATATGATAGTTCATTTATCATGATTATAACATGAAAACTATAGTCTAGTTCATATGCATTACTATATGAATGATATGAGAGCATGAACTTGGAACTCTTCATAGTGTTATTCATACCAAAGTAGCATTTCTTCCAAGGAGACAATCTTTCCAAGTAGCTTTGCTAGCTCCAAATACTACTAAGACTAAAGCTAAAAGAGTACAAGAGTAGGGTAGTGAGGTGTAGCTCCAAATTTTTGTGTGTGTAGAATAAGCTCCTCCTCTTCTTATATAGTTAAGTGAGGGCGGTTTGGCACTGATATTTTTTGAAACCACCATGAACCACCGTAGCATAGCGGCATGCAACCGCCGCAGAAGAGCGGCGCCAAGTGGAGGCTATGGTGGTGCTCGCGACCGCTTTCGCCTGGTCGGTACCTGGATGGGCCTGGACCCTATCCACGGTGGTATTCTGCCCAGGTAAGTTGTGTAGGTGGGCTTCTCTTTTTATTTCCTTCGCGCATTTCTGCTTTACGCCTTCTGTTTGCTTTTTGGTATGTTTTCCACTTGCATTTGAATATGTGACCTGCAAAACATGAATTCTCCAATACAAGTAGAACTAGATCAATAGTAAAGGCATATGTGTTAAAAGCATGTCTATTTCTCCTGTTTTGGATTATAATTGGCGGTTAGAAATGGTCATTAGTGACCGCCAGCATCCTGTCGGAGGAGCAGTTGGTAGGGGCACACCTAGGGAGTGGCGCCACGGAGCCCCTGGGCATCGGTAGCCCAGCTTGCCTTCTTATGCCCGGGCCTTGGCTGGTATCATTAGCTAGGTAGGAGGCAAGGGCTGGCCATGGAGGTGCCGTAGATCGGGAGCCCAAGGCTTGGGGAAGCCCTAGAGCCCCAAGCAGAAGCTGCGGGCAAGTCAGGCTCGGCTGGATCTCTTTGCCAAAAGGTGCGCGCGAGCGTGCCCGATGGGCTTAGCCCCCAAGCGATCTAGAAAGGGTTGGTCAAGGGTTCTTCTTCGTTTGGGAACCATTGGACTCGAGGCTTAATATACATATATTAGGATCTTGTCAATGCCATTAGGGGTGAGGTGATGCAGCTGTACCTCGAACTCTCTCATGAAGAAACCACGACGCAGGGAACCGAAAGCCGCAGGCAAACAGATCCTAGAAAACCATGACGTTAGTAGCTTACAACTTGGGGACCATCTCCAACTGCGGAGGCTTTGCCTTCTTCTCACCAAAACAGCCCTCCTACTCCAGAACCCTGATCATATCCGCAGTCATGAGCGAAGGCCCAAAGGGCCCACCCGCACCAGCCATATCGTCCGCTTCTTCGTTAGATCGGCAATGGAGGCCTCGACACTAGCAAGGTCCTCTCCTAATTCAAGAGCCTCCGCACTGGCCAGCATACACTCCTCAATACACTGGGACCACCCGCTAGCCCTAACGCTGAGTAGGCAAGAATTAGGACCGAATAAGGAAGCCTGGCGGGGGTGGGATCTAGCAGGAGAAGCCACCTCCAAGCACTGAAGGAAACACAACTAAGCGAAGGCAAGGCAAAACTATGCGAAGCCAGAATGGAGGAGCGAAGGTGCAGAAAGCAACACCTATGAAAGGGACAGTTTGGGAGGGGTGAGGGAGCCTTCACCCACCATGCCCTTATATAGCCCTCAGACGAATGCTTCAACATCTGCACCCAACAGTCACGTCCGCTCAGGAACGCGTCGGTTCTACAGCCACGGCATCAAATCCAAAACATCACTCCAAAAAGGGTATGACATAGCGCGTCCTAGGGGGAAGGGGTGAAGAAGCCTCCACGGTAGCCTCTGCAGCTCTACATCAGTGAAAAAGTTGAGGGTCATGGTCCGCCTGCATTAGACCAAACCCTCAAGGGGGGAATTGTTGGGACATAGATATCTAAGCCGCGAAGGCTAGCCTGTGCTTTAACCAAAGAAACTAATGTCAATAAATTTGTGAGAAATACGATTTGCAGGGATATCAGGATCGAACCTTCGCCCGTGCTCTCCGGATTGGCGAAGCATAGGAGCAACGGCGAAGGACCTCACAGACGGCGGTCCCTGGCCAAGTATGACATGAAGGCCGGGAGATGAGGGCGGAGGTCTGGGTGACTCAAGTGAGCCACAAGGCGGAGGCAAAAGGCACTCAAGGCGGAGGCTCTGACAGGCTCAGGGGGCTTCCGCATGATCAAGGAAGGAATCATCATGGCGTGGATGGGCCACTAATGGGCCTACAGCTAAGGCCCACGGAGCAAAGGCGGTGGAGGCAGAGAAGACCAAAGATGCCATTAGTAGTTTATGCTTGTATAGTAATATTCATAAGAATATGCCCTAGCTGTTAAAGGGCAAAGATGTAAAGTAGTACCTCGGTGAATAGTGCCCTGTAAAAGGAGGAGCAAGATCCTTTGTAGAAGGAGGTTAGGGAATACATTTATGAAACCCTAATTGTACCTGGGCCCACCGGTGCAACCACTTTCGCTTGGAGCCTTTGCCTAGGCGAAGATACCAGTCTCCCGACCTTTGTCGGAATTCCACTTTTCCAACAAGGAGATGTGACACTAGCAACACTTTTCAGTAGCTGCTTATGAAAGCAATTTCTAGACCAGGAGAGATACAGATTAATTGAATATAACGGCCCGACAAGCTAGCATACATAGCAAAGCACAAGCAATCTTTCTTGGGATTTCTTTAGTTATTAGGAAAAGAAGAAATTAATAGTCTTATATTCAGGATCAGGCTATCTGAGGAAGTAATATAAGCAAAGCGAATGGACTCGAACTAAACAGTACTCCACATCTTCAGTTCAACAGTACTTCGCAGGCTTGGAAAATTATACCACTCGGTGAGCTCAGGTCATGAACCACTGCATATATGGCACCATATCAGATCAGAGGGACATGTGCAACAACGAATCAAATATACAATACATACATACATGCCATTAGGATGACCAAAAACGTCAATATAGGCAAAATACATCGTTTAACTTGAAGTCCTCAACATCCTCAACAATTTGACGGCCTCAAAGAAAGAAAACGAGTGACTTGTGATAAACTTTCATTTTTTTATCCAAAAAATGAGCAAATGAAAATAAATATAACCAATTACATTTAATCTTCATCTTGAAATCTACGTCCTTGCATTTTCATGAAGTGATGAACCACATCGTTATTCCTGACTTTCATCATCTCTTCTTTCTCCACATAGCAAATAAGGCAATTACTCATAAATTCAACACCTATGCAATTAAGATGATAATCATCAATTTGTTTCCTTAATCCTGGATCATATTTAATCTCCTCCTCCCAATTGATATCATCCAAACAAGAATTTTGAGGATTATTGGCATCATCAGGCTCTGGTGCTTTCCTTTTAAAATACTCCCTCTGTCCCTAAATGTTTGTCACCGCAATTTGCATGCCAATAACTTTGACTCAATTTATAAAAAACGCGTGCAACATTTGTATCTCCAAATAAATTTGTTGAAAAACTAGATTCAAATATCTATCAATGATACTAATTATGTATTATAAATATTAATATTTTTTAATATATAGTTAGTCAAAGTTGTTTCTCGGGAAGCAAAAACGACAGACATTTAAGGACGAAGGGAGTACCATCATGAACCTGCAATTAGCAAATAACAATGGAACATAAATATGTGCTACAACCCAAATAGCCTAAACTGTAACACAGTTGTAAAAGTAAAACAATAACCTATTGTGGTTTTAGTTGAGAATTGAGAAATCAGATTAATTCAGAAAGAAAAAAAAGAAGAACGGAGCATCTAATATTTACCTCAAATCCTTGATTTCTGTTGGGTGATGGGCAATGGGCTAATCACTGGATTGCCAGCAGCTTGCACATGCATCTATTGGAATCGGCAACCCAGCGGCTGCCCGTGCGGCTGTGACCAGGCAGCCTGCAGCAGTGCAGCTTAGCCGTCCGCGCTCCTCTGGCCTCCGTCCTTCCAGGGTCTCCAAGGCTCCAGGCTCTCGACTGCTATCTGCCTATCTCGCTGCCTGCTGGTGACCGGTGAGCACCATGGCACAAGTGCGAAAGACGAAATGTTGCTGCGTCGGGAACTCTGATCGATGGAAAGACGGAGTGGCGCGGAGTCGAGACACAGTTCATCGATTGGCCTTGCTGCTATAGCTAGCTTCTTTGATGGGCTGGCTGGGCTGTGGGTGGTGCAGCTTATTGGGCTTTGGCCTTTGGGTGGTGCATATTGGGTCAAATCTTAGGTGCTATAAGGTGAAAGGAAAAACGAGGGTGGTGGTGCATCTGCACCCACTGGGCACAACGTGCCTTCGCCCCTGATTTTGCTCTAGCTTCGCCACTGGGCACAATGGCGTTCTCCTGGCTCCGTGACTGAATAGACGATAGGCGAGTAAGAGAGCGACTCCACCAGAGTCCTTTGCCTAAGTCCTCATAGCTAAATATGGATGTCCATGTCAAAAATACAACTCCTTAGAGTCCCTAGCACTCAATTTTGGGTGGGCTCCTAAAGCCTCGCTCCGACCCTCAGTCGTAGGACCCTGAAGGAGGCCTCAAATTTGTGTTGGATGGTTTCTCTCTTCCGCTCAACATGGATCAACCGATGCGGCCTCCTCTTCCGCTTCCCCATCACCGGTGGACTTCGTCGTCCTCTGATCTCCTGGGCCATGAGCCAACCCTACCACCGGCACGGCATTGTTCGTCCGTGCCAGTGTGCCCTGCTCACGACGGTAGAGGACGAAGAGCCGCGCCGCCCTAGCGAGGCCGTTCCCTTCTCAGCCAGCTTCCTCCTTGACAAGTTGTCTTGACATGGCCAAGTTAGCTAGCGGAGAATAAAATCTAGAGAATGACAAATGGGTTCCACGCATCATTCGCTATTGGAATAAATTTGAGGACCCTATTCCGCGGGCTCGGAAAGAGTAAAGTAGAAAAGTAGCATCCTTAAAAGTACGAGAAGCCTTTGTTTTAAATGAAAAAAATAGAAAAGTAGGGCGTGATGATGATCGTTCTGATTAGATCAAACACAGGAATATAATTGACTCTTCCCGCATTCGTGCGTCCCCCGGGAAGTCATGACGTCCGCTTGGTACTTATAAAAAAAAGCAGGTCCACTTGGGCATGCCGGCACGGCGTGGCCACATGGTCCGCCTCGATACGGTACCAGCTCATCGTTTTTCTGATCTTATATTATATTAATCATCAAAAATACTACTCCTTAGTACTACTCCTTCCATCCCATTCCATCTTTCTTTGAGAGTCATCAAAGCATTTTAAGTTTGATCAAATTTATGTATTAAAATAATAAGATTTTTTTATATCAATTAAGATCATTAGATTCTTCATTAACTATATTTTAATAATATATCTATTTAATGTCATGAATCTTTATAATTCTCTCTATAATTTTCGTAAAACTTGAGATGCTTTAACTCTCCAAGAAAATTACAATAACTTACAGTTTGGAATGGATGGAGTATGTGATATGCTGTGTTGGCAAAAAAAAAAGAAAAAAAGAAACAGTTCATCGTTCTGCCCTTGGCGGGCGTGCTGTGCAGTCAGGGTGACCGGTGATCTGGACCGTCAGTGTTGGCGGGTGAGCCAACGGATGGACCGGAGGTATGGGATCTGGAAGAACAGAAATTTTGCACAAATTTACCAAAAATGGATGCGTAGTGTAGTTTCTATTTTCTGTTGCTGATAGCATCAAAGCGTTATTGTGAAATGCTGAAACCGGGTGCGGTTTTGCCAGTTTCGGGTGGATAAGGATGTATGCATGCAATGTATCATATCGCCCAACTCCAAGTGGATGCCAAATTACTGCCGTACGTGGCGCTTTTAAGAAAGTTGGTGCGATTGGATGGACCACGCTACTTTTTTCTTTTTGAGCAAATGGACCACGCTACTTGGTATAACATCTTTTGCCAAGGATAGGAACTAGCTAGTTAGTATCAATCTTGCTTGAGGCCTTGTTTAGTTCCCACGTCAAAACTTTACATTCTATCACAGCGGATATTTAGATACATACATGAAATATTAAATATAGACTAAAAAAATAGCTAATTACACAGTTTGCATGTAATTTACGAGACAAATCTTTTAAGCCTAATTAGTCCATGATTTGATAATAAAGTGCTACAGAAACACATGTGCTAATGACGGATTAATTAGGCTTAATAAATTCATCTCGCGGTTTACTGACGGATTCTGTAATTTGTTTTTTTCTTAGTATCCAAACACTCCATGCGACACCCTCATGTGACACCCTAAAACTTTATACCCTATAACTAAACAAAGCCTGAGTCCTGATGCTCTGTACAATTGCACCAAGTGTACAAACAGAGACCCCGAGTCATGATGCTGCTGCTACCTAACCTACCTAAGCTTGTCTGTCTGGTGGAAACACATCATCAAGTTACATGATCAATTCAAAGGACTAGCTACGATGTCTTTGCAAAAAGGATCGACTGGATTCCTCTGGCTTGGTTTTTTTTTTTTTTTTTTTTTTTTGCGTTTCCTGTGGCTTGATCTTTGGGAGGGCAGAGTATGTAGTCAAGCTTATCCAGAGCTTTTCTGCTATGCCAAGACTGAGCACATATCATTCAGTGTGGCAGCTTCTACTCCACTCCTCCAGAATTTATCTCATTTGCCACTTTCTAATGAAGCTTAGGCTCAGTCCCAGGAGCTGTCGATTATTATTCAGAATTTGTAACTAACTCAGGCTAATGATGGTTGGTTCTATTTATGGGGTTCGTCTGCCTTTTCCTCCTGCAACAAGGCCTACAAACATCTGACTGGTCATCGAGACGTGCTTGTTTTTTTCCTACAGTTTTAAGTTTTAATAAATTTCAGTAGGGTTTCCAACCCCTCATGTTTCATTAAAAAAACATAGTCAGCAGCACAAAACCACGCATCACTCCCCGCCCTAGGTATCAAGAGGGAGCGGTACCTTTACATGTTGGACAAACGTGTAGCCGGGACTAGCTAGCAATAATTTGGGTGTGGGGACATTAGCCTTGGCAAACGAGGTAGCCAGGACACGCTGGACAAACTAGGTAGCTGGGTTGTGTTAGTTCAGGGAGCTGTTCCTGTTATGGTTTCTTCGGCTGATAAGCCGATTGAAACTGATTTGTGGTGAGAATGGTCCCAAAGATGTTGGTGTTGTTTCTTACCCTTGCATTGTTGCAAAAGAGGGGAGTGTCTTGACGTCCGCGAAGCCATCAGAGCCTGGTGCTTGGTATTTATTCTGCATCCAAGTTGTCGGCGACGGCCAAGTTGCCGGTGCCGCTGCCCCGCTGCCGGACAAGCCTAGTTTTATCTGATTCAGAATTTTTCTCCATGAGAAGAATTGGTTGGGTGGAGCAAGACCAGGAGCCGGGACCCAGGAGGCCAAGTGGGAAGGTGGATGTGATGGGTACCTTGACCAACTCCGGGCCTAATAGAAGTATTATCCGGCTAACTACAGACAGTTGTCGCATCCAAAGGGCCTTAGTGGCTAGATCCCTGGAGCCTGACTCAAGTAGTACACCAATCCTGTTTTAGGCCTTATTTAGTTCCTTCTCAAAAAGTTTACATCCCATCGCATCGAATATTTAGACATATGCATGGAGTATAAAATATAGATTAAAAAATAACTAATTGTACAGATTGCGACTACTTTGCGAGACGAATCTTTTAAGCCTAATTAGTCCATGATTTGACAATAAAATATACAGTAATAAATGTGCTAATGACGGATTAATAACGCTTAATAGATTGGTCTCGCGGTTTTCTGAGAGATTTTGTAATTTGTTTTTTTATTAGTATCCGAACACCTCATACGACATCCTATGTGACATCCGATGTGACACCTAAAAACTTTACATCTGAAACTAAAGCAGACCTAATTTGTTACTGATATAGAACATTTTTACTGATATATATATATATATATATATATATATATATATATATATATATATATATATATATATATATATATATATATATATATATATATATATATAGAGGCTTGCTGATAAGTACAGCAGAAACTCCACAAAACGGTCGTAATTTACAAAATCTCAACACACTACTAGAAACACAACAACCGAAAGCTTAAAACAATAGGTTGTCCTCGACGAGGCAGCCGTCGTCGAAGCTCCAGAGCGGCATGCCCTGGTCCGCCGCGACGGCCGCGCTGCTCTGCACGGCGTCCACGCTGAATAACATGCTGTCCAGTGATTCGTGCGCGCCGGCGTCGAAGAAGGCAAACTGCTGGTCGCCCAAGAGGACCGCCGACACACCCTGCCACGAGAAGTCCGGGAGTGCGCCAGAGCTCCTCTCGGCGGCCTCGTGCTTCAAGACGGCTGCCGCCGCCACCGCCGCGCGTTGCTCTTGTTCCTCTTGCTCGACGAGGTCGATGACGGCGTCGGCGGCGCGGGCGCGCTTGCGGCTGGCTCGGGCTCCGGCGGCGCCGTGGGACGAGGAGGAGGCGGGGAAGTTGAGCTTGGCCCTGGGCCCGCGCATGTTGCGCGCGGCGTGGTCGTAGGCGAGCGCGGCGGCCTCGGCGGTCGGGAAGGTGCCGAGCCAGACGCGGACGCCCTTAACGGGGTCGCGGATCTCGGCGGCCCACTTGCCCCACGGGCGGCAACGGATGCCCCTGTAATGCCGCGCGGGGTTCCGGCGCCGGCTCGGCGCGGCCTGCTGCTGCACCAGGCGTACCATGGGCTTGGTGGCGCCGAAGACGAGGGAGGGGGCGGGCTTGGTCTCCCACTCCATCATCTCCTCGTCCTCCTGATCGAACTCCCGGAAAGCGGCCTCGAAGTCGTCGGCCTTGCGCTGCTTCTCCATGCGGCGCGCCGGCGTGCTCGGGTTGAGGTCGACGAGGATCGCACCACCACACATCTTTGCTATATATGTCCCTCTCACCTTGCTGCTGCTGGTTGGCTGGCTGGCCGGCCCTGGAAGCTTCTTTCCTTTTCGGTTTGCTTGGGAATGGAAGTCTCTGGACGACGAGGTGCTCTTAAATAGTCCAGGGCTGCTGGGCCAGGGAAAGCGGCCGTGACAAGTGGAGTGGGTGCGGTGGTGATGGCTGTGGTGTGGGGGCTCCAAAATTCACGCGGCGGCGGAGACGAAGGTGAGGGGATAAGGCCGCCGCGGACACGCCGGCACGACGGGTCACCGCGTCGCTCCCTACTAGTAGTACGCACGGCGTTTGGCCCGTGAGAGGTGGTGCAATGCATCTGCCTCCTGCTACCTTCCCCTGCCCAGCCTGCTGTACGTGTAGGCCCGCGGTTTTTCAACGTTTCGGCGATCCGGAGCAGCGGTCTAGTAGATGCTTGCCAGGTCGCGCGCCACAGGTGACCAAAACCGAAAACCTCCTCCCGCCCCACAGTTTGTGGCAAGCCTGTATTGGCAATCGTGGTTAGCTGCTCCAGTGCTCCCCCAGCCAATTTCCTTCTCCGCATCGTGCACACAGCTAAAAAGAAAAGACAGGTCTTACCGCTAAGGAAGACATGGATGTCTGAAAAATCCACGGAGCTGTTCGGCTAGGCTCAAGCTGATTTCTTACAAGAGAAAAACATTATATCATAATTTATAAGCCAGGTTGTCAACCCTGGATAAAAAAGCTCGTTAAGCTGGCTCGGTTGCTCGGTACAAAAGTGCTCCGATTAGACTTATTTTTCTTTTAAAATAAAAATGACTTGATTTGGAACGACTTTCAACTTCGGCTCGGCTCGTTAGACTCGTCATGAAGTTGGGTCTTAAACAATGCAGGAAATAATGATGAATAAGATTATACCAATTTCTAAAAAAGCTCGAAAAAAACTACGGTTGGCTCGATATCCAGCCTTGAGGTTGATAAGTTCATAAGGCAGGCTGATGAGTTCATATCCATTTCTAATTTGGGTACTAAATGAATATTTCCTTGCCTCCTCAACTTCCTTGGGACTAAAAGACTTTATTGTTGTACTAAATGGATATCTCTGAATTTGTTTTTCAGTATATCCGACTCCAAATTTGTATTCGACAAAAATATGGAATACCCAACATTATTCCGTATCCTTGGAAAACAAGGTATAATGAATCTATTTAAAAGTTTTCTTTCCATGACTAGTGACTAATTACTTAATTTCAATATTACTAATGATTCTCTATGTCAAAAAAAATTACTAATGATTCAGTGAATCTATTTAGTACTATATGTGTAAGTAACTTTTAATGTAATAGTCTGATAGTACTGTATTAATTTCCCTAGATCTTTGCTTTACTTTTATCTCCTCCATCCTCCAAATGGCTTCAAGGTCTATAACAATCTTCGTCATCCTTTGCCTCTTTGCCTTAGAAATCTCCATATTCTCAAGCTTTAAGTCTAAGGTTTCATGCTCCTTAAGGAGCTCTTGCTTCTCCTTCTTAAGGTCGGCATTTATATTTATAGCCCAACCCTTCTCCTTCTTTCTTATCAATCTAATTTTAAACTGCCAAATGTCTGAACTGGCATGGTGCTAGGGTGCAAGGGAGCAGGCGGATACATTTCCTTTCCTCTTGTTATGTTGTGGGAGAAGGCGACATTGATGCTGCCGCCACCGCCATAAAAATATATACTCAAGCACTAGGAAGAGTGTCCTTGCCGACGTTGAAGCCAACCACTAGAAACAACGTGCGGCGTTGCCGCGCAGTCTCATGGGATGGAACCAGTTGTGTAGGAGCTTAGATCAATTGTTGATTTATATTTTAGCGGGTAGGGTGTCTAGCGTTTTGAGTCAGTTTGGTTATGCGTTTATGTTGCTACGAACCCTTTTTTTGTGAAGCAATGGTGTATAATTTGGAGATTTGACTAGCGTAGGTTTTAGTGATTATTTATAGGCATTATAGAATCGGCAGTAGGTGTCATGGAGTATTCATTTTTTTATGACAAAGAAGAGGTGAAAAATATTTAGATACGTTGTAGATTGATTATAGTTTATTTATGAATTTTCTGAAAATTTTGTGCAGAGAAAAAGGTCTACTTTAATAAAAGGTGAACGATAGGATTTTTTTTTGACGATAACGAAGAGAACATTTTTTTTCTACTAAGAAAAATGGTCTATTTTGAGAAAAGGCGAATGATAGGCTTTTTTTACGACAAAGAAGAGGCAAAAAAATTTTAGATATGTTTTAGATTGGTTCTAGTTTATTTATGTTTTTTTTGGAATTTTTCTAGGAAGGAGAAGGGTCTAATTTGATATTCTGGGTACGTCTCTCGTGTGCGCGTAGCAAAGATGCGTTAACAGTAAACAACAGTGCATGAATAGTGGCATTCTAGGTACGTTTTTCGTGTGTGCGTAGCAAAGATGCGTGAATAGTGATGAACATTGAATGAACCGTGCTCATTAAAGCGATTTTTCACTAGATTCGAGCCGTCCAATTGAGATCCGACAGCCGGAGATTTGGAGGTGACGTGGCACGTTGTGGTGCCCGAGCTTGGCTCCGGTTTAAAGTTATAGAGATACTCATCTCCCGCACGTGTGGTGGAGAACTGCCGATTTCTTGTGCAGTAGGTGCAAGCGTCGTGAGACCTTGAATGTCTATTGTGTGGTGGATGTGCAAGGAAATTCATGGCGCGACTGCTTGAACTACGTTACCGAATCCAATCCGTTCTGGAGGGTGATCGTTCGTTTGTTACTAGTTATAATCTCTAGATGTTAAGCTGAAAAATATATACTCAAGAATTTCTTCTTCTCCCACTCCAATTTCTTGACGGGAATATCCAAATCTTGTCCTTCTAATTTTTTTCTTCTAATAAAACTTACAACAAAGATTTCCTCGTCCTTTATATAGAAAACAATATCAAACGAAAGGCTAGTTTCCCCTTTAGATGGAAAATACAAGTTCGAAGCTCATCTAAGATAATTATCATGGAGTGAACTGAGCATAGTTGAATTGGTTAGGTTGTTTGTGGTAGAACTTGTCTACCCAGGTTAGGTGTTTAACTTAACTTGAGTGTTTACATTCTCTTAAATTTATTTTAAAAGAAAGAGGTACTTATTGCTGACGTGGCACATATAAGCTACTTCATTCTCAATTTTGACCACATTGTTATTTTGTACTGTGGTTGTTTATTTATTTTTTAAATGAGATTAAACTCTGCTTTTAGAAAACAACAGGGTACATGATACGCTGGGGATACCAGCAGCATTATAAGACTGAAACATAACAGGCGGTCCAAATTTCATGGACATCAGTAGCCATTACATGACTCGGCCTACTGTGGTTGTTTATTTAACAGGAGGTATATCTTCAATCAATAATGTAATGGGATTACGTACTGTTATTTACTTTGAAATTAACAAATACTAAGTAGTTGGTTAAACCAACAAAAGTGGAGTAGCGAGTTGAGAGAGAGGAGATAGAGAGAGAAAGCTCGTCGGACGGCGATCTCCCATCGATCCAGCCGTTGGAAACTACGTGTACGGAGGCCATGGGGGAGGAAATCGATCAGAGATTGTTGGTTGAGCGAGTGGGGCAGCGGTCCAATCAGAAGACTGCTTATACGCCGCGAATGAAAACTAACTTGACACGACATGTGCTACCGCCTCCTCAAATATTATCTATGGATCTTTCTAATTTTCTTTCAGGAGTGTTGGGACACAGATATCTGAGCCAAGGAGGTTGGCCTGTGCTCTAACCAAAGAAACTAATGTCAATAAAGTTGTGAGAAATACGATTTGCAGGGATTTCAGGATCAAACCTTGGCGGATCAGGCAGCGCAGATCAGGCTGCAGCTGGCCGTCTTGCAGGCGGAGATACAAAGTATGTAGCCAAGCCAGCCGCCTTCCAACACTTCCAACCAACCTCACTCGTCAATCCGAAGCCAACCCAACCCTTCGCTCACCCTGGCTACCCAGCTAACCTTCGGCATACCATACGCCTTGCCATCAATCCACAGAACCATAGACTCAAAATCCCCACCATCCGAAGGAATCCAAAACTTACCATGGCCTTCTTCCTGCAAACCCACCACACCTTAGGATCTAGTCTTGTACTCCCTCCATCCCAAATTATAAGACGTTTGACTTTTTTGATCCCAAATTTGACCATTCGTCTTATTCAAAAAATTTGTGCAAACATAGTCAAATTTAAGTCATTCTTGAGGAACTTTTATTAATATACCAAACCACGATAAAAGAATTGATATTTTGCACAAATTTTTGAATAAGACAAGTGGTCAAACTTGGTGTCAAAAAAGTCAAGCGTCTTATAATTTGTAATGGAGGGAGTATTAGAGATAGAGAGATAGAGTGAGAGGGAGGAGTTTTGGAGGAAGTGCCGGCTTGTTGGTGTTCTCTCTACAACTTGTACCCTGGCAGAATCAAGTTCTTCGTGAGCTTGCTTCTGAGATTTCTCTGGTAATCGACTTCTAATTCAAGTAAGGATCTTATTTATATTATTCTTCAGGTTTGCGACTCTCTTTTGAGTACTTTGATCATGTCATGCTTCGTAGTGTAAGCGTGGTGCTTAGACTTGGTTACTCATGGATGTACCTTATTTTCCAAATCGGTGGTAACTCGCAAGTGTGATTTTTATAGCCTCATTGAATCCTTTATAGTCCACCTCCCGTTAGGAACTTGTTACTATAGGAAACATACTCTGCCTGTATTTTTTTAAAAGAGAAATGATAATAGAAAAAATCTATACTACCATAAAATGATTTTTATTTTATTTTTCTAAAAAGTTTATTTTGAAGCAAAATTTTAAATTTTAATTTTTTTTATTTTGAAAATTTTAAATTTTTGAATATTTTTTAGAAGATAACTACCGATTTACCTTTAGCAAGGGCTAAACATTTATAGTCCGTTGGCAAGACTTTCCTCCTCATTGGTCTGCAGTTGCATGAGCAAAGGGTTGCCCCGGGATTTTCCCCATGTTGTTGACAAGTATGGCAGCAGCTATTTGAGCTATTTGAGTTTCTATCATTTTATTAAAGCTCAACTAATTTTTTACAGAGGAGGATAAATTTTCAAGTTTAGAATTTATATTTTCAAACATTTTATCATTGTATGAAAGTTTTTTAGTTATGTTTACATTTATTTTCGCTTGGCCTAGGGCCAAGTATTTCGAGGAAGCTTGATTTGAATTGAAATTTGAATTGAAGTTCGAATTACCTACGTGCAAGTGGGACTGATTGTTCCACTCATTATTGTTCTATTGGTGAAACCCGTTGTTGATGTATGAAGTTTCTTCATGGGTCTTGGGACAATCATTCCCCGAGTGGCCAACTTCACCATAGACCTCACACGTCATGTGTCAGTCCATGGCCTAGACGGTGCTCTTCATAGCTTCTTTCTCGGTGGCACGATCGTCCAGTCTTTTCATTAATAGATATATATTTTTATGGCAAGCATGTCTATCTCCTTCACAGAATGCATGCCTTTTTGTTGCTTGCGCTCCTCCCCCAGCTTTGGTTGGCCACCATCTTTTCGATGAGGGCCTTGGCTGCATTGGCGGTGAGGGAGAGGAATCCTCCTCTAGCTGCGGCATCGATGTGCCCCTTCGACATGGGCGTAAGCCACTCGTAAAAGTTTTGGAGCATGAGCCATTCCTCCATTTCATGGTGCGGGCAGGCCTGGATGTAATCCTAGAGCCTCTCCCATGCCTCAGGGATGGATTTGAGTGAAGTTTGCTAGAAGATGGAAATTGTCCCCCTCAGGGCATTGGTTTTGCCCATGGAGAAAAACTTCGTGAGGAATGCCGCGGAACATTTGTCCCATGTGTCAACAGCTCCCTTTGCCTTGGTAAAACCACTATTTCACCTTCCTCACGAGGGAGAAGGGAAACAGATGGAGCCTGATACTAGCTAGTGTGATGTCTTTGATGATGATGGTGTCGCGTAGCTCAAGGAAGTGTTGCAAGTGTGCACTTGCATCCTCACTTGGCAAACCATAGAATTGGTTCGCCTGTACCATCATGATGAGGCCAGTCTGAAGCTCAAAGTTTCCAGTGCCCGTGTTGACAGCGGGCCCAATGGGCACGTTGGCAACAGTGAGGATGGAGTAGTCGCAAAGTGATTTGACCATTTCGGTAGTAGCAGATGGTACGGGGGTGACAAGTTCAACTGCTGGCGGAGTAGCAGAAGAAGCAGCAGCACAAGACCGGCTCTTCCTTAGGAGTGCCTCTGGATTATCAGTGTAGTTGTTCGGCAGATCAAAATTACTCATATACTATCATATTTTCATTCCACAACAGGAAGAAAACAAGCAGAATTAGCCTGCATAAACTATGGCTAACATTACATGCATGTGATCATTGTTCATGTTATGGTAGATTCTTTTTCAACCTATGCCCTCCCCAGCAATGGCGTCAGAAATGCTTGTTGGCATTTTTTGGCGTAGTCACCAAGTGAGGAGATTTTAAGTCCATCACTGGCAGAGGCGCTAGAAATGTTTGTTGGTATTTCTTAACACCATTACTAAGATTGAGTTAATCTTAGCAATGCCACCAAGAAACACCAACTACGATAGTCCTTAAGGATTACAGACAATATCCGCAAGTGTACGGATCTATCATTGTAGCATTTCACCCGGAAGTATTCAGGGTATCGTTATTTATATTTTCTCAAAGGAGGGCAAGGTATACATATTCTAGCATAGACATAAACATGATTACATACTTGCATTAGTGGACCATAGTTCATAACAGGGATAAAAACGGTATTTCATGGATAGTGGACACACATCTTGGCTAACCTCAAGGATAAAAGGAAAACAAAGAATAAAAAATATTCCTAAAGTAGAGCAGACATGTTCTAATATAGCCGTGCAAAGAACATTTGATGATCATACAACATATATGGCTAGAGCTAGAACTAAGTGTAAGATAGGTCAGGAGGCCACCGAGTATTGGTCTGCTAGCTACCTCATGTGACAATTTAGACTCCTACACCCTACCCGAATATGGGGGATTATAAGGGATGAACAAGGCTGTCACCACCTGCCGCCTACCCCTCAACCATGGAGTAGGAAATGCATTCACATGTTTCTCCATACCCAAGCACCATGCTTGTGTACACAGAAACTATCTAAATCCCCCAGGTCCCCGAGCCTACGGATCAACAGGTAAAGGACTTGGGCACACCCGAAGCCACGATGAACCGCCACCTCAACTTAGCCTTAATTCTACTCATACAAGTTATATGAATGATTAAGCATGAAGTGGAACATGTCAAAATCATAACATACAAACTATATGCTAGTTCATACATCATGATTATAACATGAAAACTATAGTCTAGTTCATATGCACTACTATATGAATTATATGAGAGCATGAACTTGGAAGAACTCTTCATAGTGTTATTCATACCAAAGTAGCTCTTCTTCCAAGGAGACAATATCTCCAAGTAGCTTTGCTAGCTCCAAATACTACTAAGAATAAAGCTAAAAGAGTACAAGAGTAGGGTAGTGAGGTGTAGCTCCAAATGTTTGTGTGTGTGTAGAATGAGCTCCTCCTCTTCTTATATAGTGAAGTGAGGGTGGTTTGGCGCTGATTTTTTTGGAAACCACCAGGAACCGCCATAGGATGGAAGCATGCAACCGCCGCAGAAGAGTGGGGCCGATGGGAGTGCACCCGCACCCTGGTGGGCCCGCCTCGCGACCGCCTTCGCCTGATTGGTTCCTCGATGGGCCTGGACCCTGTCCACGGTGGTATTCTGCCTAGGTAAGTTGCGTAGGTGGGCTTCTCTTTTTATTTCCTTCGCGCATTTCTACTCTACACCTTCTGTTTGCGCGTTTTGGTATGTTTTCCACTTGCATTTGAATATGTGACCCGCAAAACATGAATTCTCCAATACAAGTGGAACTAGGTCAAAGTAAAGGAATATGTGTCAAAAACATGTCTATTTCTCCTGATTTGGATAATAATTGGTGGTTAGAAATGGTCGTTAGTGACCGCCAACACCCTATCGGAGGAGCAGTTAGCAGGAGCACGCCTAGGGATTGGCGCCATGGAGCCCCCAGGCATTGTGTCACACCCATTTAAAGACCAAATGGAATGCATACTCTTATGTGTGTCCAGAGATCAATCACACATAAGTTAACAAATTATAATGGAAGTATCATCACAAATGTTATTACATCAGGATATTTAACACATAGTCTTTACACAAATATAGCAGAAGTAAAAATATAAATCTCTCGTGGTAGCTCCAATCACAGGCACATTGACTGGTTGACTGCAAGTCTAGTAATCTTCAGAGAAGTAGGAGTAGTAGTCACTATTAGCACCATATGTTACCCATCCGGGATTTTTATCCGAGTAAGAAAAATAAACAAGCGTAAGTACATCTCGTACTCAACAAGTGTAACATGGGGTTCATGAGGCTCAAAGGCATAATATTGGTTTATCAGCATGTAGCTTTTAGTTAGCATAATTTTAGCATATCAATAGCATCAAGATGTCTCAATGTAAACAATAAACATATGATCCATGTGAAATGATTGATGAATAGCAAAAACATAACCATTAATAATTATCAACTATTCCATAAGGGTCCAAGGCCACTCGTACCCGTGAGCACGGCTGTTATAACAGTTTTACACTCTGCAGAGGTTGTACACTTTCACTGTGAGTCGTGTTGCCCGTATGCCCGGGTTAATTACTCCCAAAACACTCCCAAGGTGAGCAGGCAGGGAAACACTATGAAGTCTTTCGAAGGTTCGTCTAACAAGCTAGGGCCATTAGATTCACTCAGCAAACAGATGTAGAGCCCCCCTTCCAAATGGCACAATAACACGCAGCCTATACACATAAGGACAGAGGTCGCACTATACCTGATTTGTCAAGCCATTCTTACACCAAAAAGGTTACCACTAACAAGCTAGAAATAGTCCTTCTATATGACTAAAACCAGAGCCATATAGCCCCCACAGTTGTACTGTAAATCCCGGATGTTCGCTTATAGATGAGTCCTTATGGAGAGTAACTAGAGCATCAAAAATAACCCCATGCTCTAATCCCCTTTAAACATTAAACAAAATCATCTTTTAATGTTTGTTGCCTATTCCATTAATCAATTTACATGATCATAGCCCATGTTTAAGCACTAGCCATACTACTCAATGCAATATAATAGGTATCAAGGTATAAGATCAACACTAAGTCATCCTTAACAAGGGAATAGATGCATAATGATATTATTTGCATATGGTGAATAGGACAACAAGGATAATCCCATACTATACTTGCCTTCTCAAACTGGTCCTGAAGATCTTGCTCGTAGAAAGACTCTTGATCCCCAACAAATTGCTCACCGTCTATACTCGATCAACAACAGCAACAACACACATCCAGAGGCAATCATGCATAAACAAACAAGACTATAGTTAGAACAGTACACCAACAGTAAGAAAATAATATAAAAAGTCTTTAAAACGAATCTACAACTCGCCAGGATCACAGAGATGCAAAGATCACGAAAAACGGAGCTAAAACGACGAAGTTATTAATTTAGGAAGATTTCCTATAGAAAAATAAATACTTTAATGTAAACTCAAAAATAAATTATCTCAAACCTATTGTATAGTACTACCAACATGTAGAGCTCGCAAATATGAACCTAACGCAATTTGAATGGGTCAAATCGGAGTTAAAACGGAGATTCTACGCACAAATTAACATAATGGCAATTCTGTAAATAAGTGAAAACGTATTTTCTGAAGTTACGCGATCAAAATTCGCTTTACGAAAAAGAAAACGTAAACTGAAAATGCGCTTTGGACTTCGGGTTAAGAACTTAAAAACTTCAGGGGCTCTTTAGCAAAAGTACCGGCCGAACCGGTATCGTTGAGTCTTGGCCGTTAGATTTAAAATGAACGGCTCGGATTGGATCGGGGAGGTCCAGGCGGCGCTCCGGCCGGCAACAGCCCCGACGGCGACATCCCGCGGCGGCGCCATGGCCGGAGATGGCTATCCCGCGCTACGGTGCACTACCTCGCGAAAGAAAAACACCAGCGGGTAGAGCACATCAACGCGATCTCACCTAGGGCAAAACCGAGGCCGAGGACGAAGCGAGGAGCGCGTGCAGCTCGGAGGGGCGGACGGCTAGGGCGGAGCTTCGACCGTGGCCACCTCAGAGCATTGGAGCTGCGGTTTATGGGCGAATGTGGAGCGGGGAGGTGCGGCGACCCCGTTTTTATAGTCCGGAGGCATCGCTAAAGATAGAAAGGTGAAGATTGGAGAGATGGAATCAGATCGGTGAAGTTTGGAAGGAAGCCGACGTTGCCGTGGGAAGGAAGAAGACGCCTGACATGCGGGCCCGCGTCGTCAGCGACGGGAAAAGAAGGGAAATGTGCGGGCGTGCTAGCTGGGCCGGCGGCCGCGGCTCGGCCCAAGAAGGAGCGGGCGTGGGAGGCAGAAGCGAGCCGCGCGCTTGGGCAGGCTGAGGCGGCGCTGGCGGGCTGAGCTGGGCCGAAAACCGAAAAGAGAGGAAAAAGCCTTTTCTTTTTCTTTTCCAGTTTTTCAAAACCATTTTCCAAAAGATTTTGAAATCCATTTTTAATTTAATTAAAACCACTCAATACAAAATTTCAAATGCAGCAGCATGAATGCTCAATCAGGTTTCTACCCTTATATTTGATTTTAAATTTATAAAAATTATTATTATTCTAGGTTTGCATGCTCACAAAAATACATAAAAATCATATTTTTCCTATTTTTAATTCTTTCAAAATTTTAGGGTGTTACAATTCTACCCCCTTAAGATGAATCTCATCCCGAGATTCGACTGATGCTTACTCAAACAGTTGCGGATAGGTTTTCCTCAAATCCTCTTCTCGTTCCCAAGTAGCCTCTTCTGCAGTGTACCGATTCCACTGTACCTTACACATTTTGATTGTTCGACTCCTCGTGACTCTGTCAGCAGTCTCTAAAATTTTAACCGGAAACTCTTCATATGTAAGATCCTCCTTAACAGTGAATTCCTCTAACGGAATTTGTTCCTCTGGTACTCACAAATATTTCTTAAGTTGAGACACATGGAACACATCATGTACACCTGCCAAACTCTCAGGTAATTCCAACTGATATGCCACTTCACCATGTCTCTCTATGATCTTGAAAGGTCCAATATATCTTGGTGCCAATTAACCTTTCATGTTGAACCTTTTCACACTCCTCATGGGTGATACTTTCAAGTAAACATAATCCCCTACCTCAAAAGTCAACTCTCTTCTACGAGTATCAGCATAACTTTTCTATCGGGACTGTGCTATTTTCAGATTATCTCTAATCATCCTTACCTTCTTTTCAGCATCCTTGAGTACATCAGGCCCAAACACTTGACTTTCCCCTATCTGATTCTAGAACACGGGGTCCTGCACTTTCGTCCATACAGAGCCTCAAACGGTGCCATCTGAAGACTCTTCTGATAACTATTGTTATAAGAGAACTCTGCGTAAGGCAAGCTCTTATCCCAGCTAGTACCATATTGTAAAGCACAAGCTCTCAACATATCTTTCAATATCTGATTAATTCTCTTCGTCTGTCTATCTATCTGTGGATGGTAAGCTGTACTAAAGTTCAGCTTGGTTCCGAGTGATTCATGTATCTTTTGCCAATAATGAGAGATAAACTGAGTACCCCGATTAGACACAATTTTCTTAGGAACTCCATGTAGACTCACTATTCTTTTCATATACAACTCAGCCAACTTTGCACTACTATATGTAGTCTTTACTGGCAGAAAATGAGCAACCTTAGTCAGACGATCCACAATCACCCAAATTGAATCATATCCTCTCTGAGTCCGTGGCAACCCAACTATAAAATCCATACCAACTTCTTCCCATTTTCACTCGGGTATCTGCATAGGCTGTAACAATCCTGCAGGTCTCTGATATTCCGCTTTCACCCTTTGACAAGTGTCACACAAAGCAATATATTCAGCAACATCTCTTCTTAAACCATACCACCAATATTTTTCTTTCAGATCCAGATACATCTTAGTACTCCCCGGATGTATGGAATAAGCTGACTCATGAGCTTCACGCAGAATTGCCCCTCTGATATTCTTATCCTCAGGCACACACAGCTTTTTTCCAAACCATAGCGTACCATTATCATCCTTACGGAATCCTGGTGATTTGCCTTTCGCTATGTTCTCTGCTATCTCTCTCAACTTTTCATCTTTCAACTGACCCTTGCGGATTTCCTGCTCCAGAGTAGGCTCTAGTACTAATTCCACTGCATTGGTGGTAAACCCTAAGTTCAGATGCTTACATTCAGCACACAACTCTTTTGGCATAGGCATTACTTGTATTTCATTAGCGTAGCTTTTCCTACTAAGAGCATCAGCAACGACGTTGGCCTTTCCTGGGTGATAATGCACCTCTAGATCATAGTCCTTTATCAACTCCAACCATCTAAGTTGTCTCAAGTTCAGATCTATTTGAATGAAGATATACTTTAGACTCTTGTGATCAGTGTATATATTACTCTTGTGTCCAATCAAATAATGTCTCCATATCTTTAGTGCATGAACCACTGCAGCTAATTCCAAATCATGGGTAGGGTAATTCAATTCATGCTTCCTCAACTGTCTCGATGCATATGCCACAACTCTACCCTCCTGCATAAGAA
This sequence comes from Saccharum spontaneum, assembly GCA_022457205.1. Lineage (NCBI taxonomy): Eukaryota > Viridiplantae > Streptophyta > Magnoliopsida > Poales > Poaceae > Saccharum > Saccharum spontaneum. The sequence continues at coordinate 74,814,791 of CM039595.1, read as the reverse complement.
CACATCCCAAACCCAATCGAGATGCATCACAGTAGATAGAGAAGGGTTTATTCAGATCTGGCAAGACTAAGACTGGTGCAGTAGTCAATCTTTTCTTCAGTTCCTCAAAATTAGTCTGGCACTTCTCATACCACACAAACTTGGCATTCTTCTCCAATAATGTAGTCATTGGCTTTGCAAGCTTGGAAAATCCCTCTATAAATCTCCTGTAATAGCCAGCCAATCCTAAGAAACTACGGATCTCACTTACATTGATTGGTGGCTTCCAGTTCAATACATCTTTTACTTTGCCAGGATCTACTGATATTCCTCCATTTGAGACAATATGACCCAGAAAAGAAACTTCCTTCAACCAAAACTCACATTTACTCCTCTTGGCATATAGTTGGTGATCTCTGAGCTTTTGCAAGACCAACCTCAAATCTTCAGCATGTTCTTCCTCAGTCTTGGAGAATACCAAGATATCATCAATGAATACCACTACAAACTTGTCCAAATATTCCATGAACACCTTATTTGTTAAATACATGAAGTATGTAGGGGCATTAGTTAGACCAAAAGACATCACTGTATACTCATATAAACCATACCGTGTGGTAAAAGCTGTCTATGGTATATCACTGGCATGAATCTTCAATTGATGATATCCAGAACAAAGATCAATCTTGGAGAATACACAAGCTCCCCTCAACTGATCAAACAAATCATCAATTCTAGGCAATGGGTACTTATTTTTGATACTAACCTCATTGAGAGACCGATAATCTACACACATCCTCTGAGTACCATCTTTCTTGTCCACAAAAATCACTAGTGCTCCCCAAGGTGAAGAACTAGGACGAATAAAACCCTTATCCTACAACTCCTTAATTTATTTCTTAAGTTCTTCTAATTCATTTACTCCCATTCTATATGGTCGCTTAGCTATGGGTGCAGTTCCAGGTAATAATTCAATAATAAGTTCAATGTCACGGTCTGGTGCCATACCTGGCAATTCCTCAGGAAACACATCGGGGAACTCCTCCACAACCGGGTCCTCCTGGTTGGCACCATCATTAAGCTGGTTCACTGTAGCGGTCTCCTGTTTCTACACTTTCACCTCAACCTTGATTCTATCTCCCTTTGGCGTTGTTAGCACAACTGATTTATCCTTGCACTGAATCTCTGCTTGTTGTTGCATCATCCAATCCATTCCCAATATAAGATCTATCCAAGCTGTTCTCAATACTATAGGACTCACTGTAAACTCTACCCCCTTAAATTGAAACTAATCGGAAGACAACGATAGGATGCTGGCATGCTTCCACCAGGTGAGTTTACTAATATAGGGTTCTTCATGGCACACAAATGAATTCTATGTATTCTAACAAATGATTGTGATATGAAAGAATGTGATGCTCCAGAATCAAAAAGAATAGTGGCGGGAGTGGAATAGACATCGAACATACCAAGCATAACTTCTGGCTCCTCCACTGCGGTCTCTTGGGACAAGTGATTCACCCTTCCGGTGTTAGGTGCTGGCTTCTGGTGGCTGCTCTGCCTCTGAGGAGTCTGCTGGTTGGGCTTCTCAGGACAATTGTAGGACAAGTGACCTTCTTTCCCACATCGGAAACACCTGCTGGGGGTACTGGGAGCACTAGTCTTCGTGGGAGTATTATTGGAAGGGCCCTGACGCTGTGCTTGATTTCCATTCTGCTGCGGAGGACGTTGGTTGCCATTATGCGGCTGGAATGGGGGACGTTGCGGGAACTGACCGCGGAAAGGGACCTGACCACGATTCCACAGACCAGAAGGAGGCCTCTGTTGACTATTCTGCTGAAAACCAGTACGTGGACGAGGGTTGCTACCGGAGGCTTGTCCCTGTAACCTTTTCCTCTTAGCATCCATCTCCTTGCGCTTGTTATCCACCACGATAGCGCGGTTCACAAGCGTTTGAAAATTAGGATAGGTATTGGACATTAACTGCAATTGTAGCCCATTATACAATCACTTCAGGAAGCGGTGCTGCTTATCATTGTCATTAGCTACTTCATGTGGAGCATATCGTGACAACTGAGCAAACTTGTCACGGTACTCAGCTACAGACATTGACTCTTGGGTCAAGTTCCTGAATTCCTCCGCCTTTAGTTCTATCATTCCTTCAGGTATATGGTAAGCTCTGAAGTTCTCTCTAAAGTCCTGCCAAGTGATTACGGGGGCATTGGCGGGGCAACCATACTCATACGATTCCCACCAATCCTGAGCTTCTCCCTAGAGTTGTCTAGAAGCAAACAACACCTTCTGTCGGTCATCACATTGTGCAATATTAAGCTGCTTCTCCACAGCACGAAGCCAATCATCGGCTTCCAAAGGATCAGCGGCATGTGTGAACACTGGGGGACGACCCTTTAAAAATTCACCACGCTTATCACGTGGTTGAGCCCCAGCAACTAGCTGATTTTGTTGATTCTGCACCAGTTGTTGCATAAGCTATGTCTGCACTGCCAATAGTTGCTCAATAGTTGGTGGCGGTGGTGGTGGTGAATTTGGGAGAACACTTCCACGACCCCTGCCTCTTCCTCTTCCGGCCATCTGCCATCCATAAAAATGCAAACTTTAAGAATTTCATATTATCAACCACTTATAAGATAAAGAATGAGATCTGAAAGTTTTCTGGACGAGTAGCAATATTGACAGTTCAGTATTTCAATCATATCTCGAGCTATAGAAGTCCAAAAGAGGCGTGCTTTATATGGTTGGAAAGCTTATGAAATTATCCATAACTTTTATTCAGACCTCAAGATCAGATTCTGTCGTTAAGTTAATAAAAAATAAGGCGTAACAGAAACTGTTCCAGATTCCAGACTGTGCAGAAACTTTAATTTGTGACAATTATATCTCTCGAACCAGATCAGATAAAAAGGCGATTCCAGTGGCATTTGAAAGATGCTTAAGTCTAGTTTCTCTCATAAAAATTTCATAAATATTTCATGAACCGTTTTTGAACCATAGCAGAAATATTGCAGACTGCTCTAGAAAACAGCAAGGACAAAAACTTGACAATACCAAACCCAACTATTATTCCCTTGACTATTAAACTTATTATTCTTAAAAATTGAACTTGTAGACATGCCTACAAGCCCCAACACTCATAACAAAAATTCAACTCACACATAAGCATAATAATAAAGTAACTAACACACCAAAGTTCAAACCACACGACAGACTCGATGACTCAACTGACGTTACTCAGAACGTTTTTATTACATAAAGTACTCCTATTTCCTAAGGACGTGGCTTATGCTCTAATATCTCATAAATCTTGGCCATGCCTTGGTTTGCTCAGAGTTCATCAATGGTTTCCTGGCACCTCTTGATGGTCTTCCCTTGTGCCTTCACCATCTCCTCTAACTGCAGCTTCCTCTCCATCATATCATAGACAAGGTTCACCATCACCCGAGGTAGTGGTTCTAGCTGCACTGGATCCGTCATAGCCCATCCAAGGTCGGGGTGTGCACGAGGGAAGTAGCGATGAATGTCATGCTTCATGCTGTCAAAACGAAGGTAGTGGAAGTCCATACATGCTTCAAAAGCGGCATCTTCAATGCTATCCTCCATGGTAGCTCGACGACCCATGTGAGAAAACATCCTATCCAGCTGGTACGCCCCTTTTTCTTGTTTATGTGTAAAAATATTTGCCCTTGCCTTCCAGTATGTGTCCTCCAGCGGATGAGTGTACTCCCAGCAAACGTACTCCACAGCTCGATGCCAATCAGTGAAGTAGGCAGTGAGCATCCCCACAAGTCGCAGATGAGAGACAGCATTCCCTCCATTCTTGTGGTAGATCTTCACAGTCCACCCCATTGGAGGAGGTGGCACATCTCCAGCAGCTTCATGATGCGGTGGAGACGGGGGTTGCCCTCCTCCATTAGCCTCCTCTTCATCATCTTCAATCTCAATGATCTCTGGATCTTCTTCAGGCTTGGGCTCTTCCTAGGGAGGTGCTGGTGCTTGGATTGGTGCTTTAGGGGCCTGCTCCTATTCCTGAGGTGCTTGCTCTTGTGGCTCTTCAGGTGCAAGCAAAGCACGAGGTGGGTAGTATCCTCCAGAGCTGATGCGGGCAGTCTTACGGCCACGAACCATCTACAGAATTTTTAGATGTAGTTAGAATAGAGGCAAAATTTCATAATAGAATGAGACATAAGAAGCATAAAAATTTATCAAATAACAAAAGAAAGATAATAAGCATAAAAATAGTGTAAAGAAGATAATAAATCAACCATTTCTAGTTAGGCTTGCGTCCTACAGTCAACAAAAGCTCTGATACCAATTTGTCACACCCATTTAAAGACCAAATAGAATGCATACTCTTATGTGTGCCCAGAGATCAATCACACATAAGTTAACAAATTATAACGGAAGTATCATCACAAATGCTATTACATCACGATATTTAACACATAGTCTTTACACAAATATAGCAGAAGTAAAAATATAAATCTCTCCTGGTAGCTCCAATCACAGGCACATTGACTGGTTGACTGCAAGTCTAGTAATCTTCAGGGAAGTAGGAGTAGTAGTCACTATTAGCACCATCTGTTACCCATCCGGGATTTTTATCCAAGTAAGAAAAATAAACAAGCGTAAGTACATCTCGTACTCAACAAGTGTAACATGGGGTTCATGAGGCTCAAAGGCATAACATTGGTTTATCAGTATGTAGCTTTTAGTTAGCATAATTTTAGCATATCAATAGCATCAAGATGTCTCAATGTAAACAATAAACATATGATCCATGTGAAATGATTGATGAATAGCAAAAACATAACCATTAATAATTATCAACTATTCCATAAGGGTCCAAGGCCACTCGTGACTGTGAGCACGGCTGTTTAACAATTTTACACTCTGCAGAGGTTGTACACTTTCAATGTGAGTCATGTTGCCCATATGTCCGGGTTAATTACTCCCAAAACACTCCCAAGGTGAGCAGGCAGGGAAACACTATGAAGTCTTTCGAAGGTTCGTCTAACAAGTTAGGGCCATTAGATTCACTCGGCAAACAGATGTAGAGCCCCCCTTCCAAATGGCACAATAACACGCAGCCTATACACATAAGGACAGAGGCCGCACTATACCCGATTCGTCAAGCCATTCTTACGCCAAAAAGGTTACCGCTAACAAGCTAGAAAAGGTCCTTCTATATGACTAAAGCCATAGCCATATAGCCCCCACAGTTGTATTATAAATCCCGGATGTTCGCTTATAGATGAGTCCTTATGGAGAGTAACTAGAGCATCAAAAATAACCCCATGCTCTAATCCCCTTTAAACATTAAACAAAATCATCTTTTAATGTTTGTTGCATATTCCATTAATCAATTTACATGATCATAGTCCATGTTTAAGCACTAGCCATACTACTCAATGCAATATAATAGGTATCAAGGTATAAGATCAACACTAAGTCATCCTTAACAAGGGAATAGATGCACAATGATATTATTTGAATATGGTGAATAGGACAATAAGGATAATCCCATGCTATACTTGCCTTGCTCAAACTAGTCGTGAAGATCTTGCTCGTAGAAAGACTCTTGATCCCCAACGAATTGCTCACCGTCTATACTCGACCAACAACAACAACAACACACATCCAGAGGCAATCATGCATAAACAAACAAGACTATAATTAGAACAGTACACCAACAGTAAGAAAATAATTTAAAAAGTCTTTAAAACGAATTTACAACTCGCCAGGATCACACAGACGCAAAGATCATGAAAATTTCCTATAGAAAAATAAATACTTTAATGTAAACTAAAAAATAAATTATCTCAAACCTACTGTACAGTACTACCAACATGTAGAGCTCGCAAATATGAACCTAACGCAATTTGAACGGGTCAAATCGGAGTTAAAACGGAGATTCTACGCACAAATTAACATAATGGCAATTCTGTAAATAAGTGAAAACGTATTTTCTGAAGTTACGCGATCAAAATGCGCTTTACGGAAAAGAAAACGTTATCCGAAAATGTGCTTTGGACTGTGGGTTAAGAACTTAAAAACTTTGGGGTCTCTTTAGCAAAAGTACCGGCCGAACCGGTATCGTTGAGTCTTGGCCGTTAGATTTAAAATGAACGGCTCGGATTGGATCGGGGAGGTCTGGGCGGCGCTCCGGCCGACAACAGCCCCGACGGCGACATCCCACGGCGGTGCCATGGCCGGAGATGGCTATCCTGCGCTACGGTGCACTACCTCGCGAAAGAAAAACAACAACGGGTAGAGCGCATCAACGCGATCTCACCTAGGGCAAAACCGAGGCCGAGGACGAAGCGAGGAGCGCGTGCGGCTCGGAGGGGCGGACGGCTAGGGCGGAGCTTTGACCGTGGCCACCTCAGAGCGTTGGAGCTGCGGTTTGTGGGCGAATGTGGAGCGGGGAGGTGCAGCAACCCCGTTTTATAGTCTAGAGGCATCGCTAAAGATAGAAAGGTGAAGATTGGAGAGATGGAATCGGATCGGTGAAGTTTGGAAGGAAGCCGTCGTTGCCGTGGGAAGAAAGAAGACGCCTGACGTGCAGGCCCGTGTCGTCAGTGACGGGAAAAGAAGGGAAACGCGCGGGCGTGCTAGCTGGGCCGGCGGCCACGTCTCGGCACAAGAAAGAGCGGGCGCAGGAGGCAGAAGCGGGCCGCGCGCTTGGGCAGGCCGAGGCGGCGCTGACGGGCTGAGCTGGGCCGAAAACCGAAAAGAGAGGAAAAAGCCTTTTCTTTTTCTGTTCCAGTTTTTCAAAACCATTTTCCAAAAGATTTTGAAATCCATTTTGAATTTAATTCAAACCACTCAATACAAAATTTCAAATGCAGCAGCATGAATGCTCAATTAGGTTTCTACCCTTATATTTGATTTTAAATTTATAAAAATTATTATTATTCTAAGTTTGCATGCTCACAAAAATACATAAAAATCATATTTTTCCTATTTTTAATTCTTTCAAAATTTTAGGGTGTTACACATTGGAAGCTCAGCTTGTCTTCTTGTGCTCGGACCTTGGCTAGCATCGTTAGCCAGGTAGGAGCCAAGGGCCGGGCCCAGAGGTGCCGTAGATCAGCAGCCCAAGGCTTGGGGAAGCCCTCGAGCCCCAAGCAGAAGCTGCAGTCGAGTTAGACTTGGCCAGATCTCTTTGCCAGAGGGTGCATGCGAGTGTGCCCAATGGGCGTAGTCCCCGAGCGATCCTAAGGGGTCGGTCGGGGGTTCTTCTTTGTTTGGGAACAATTGGACCCGAGTCTTAATAGACCTATATGTTAGGATCTCGTCAATGCCATTAGGGGTGAGGTGATGCAGCTGTACCTCGAACTCTCTCATGAAGAAACCGCGATGTAGGGAACCGAAGGCCGCAGGCAAAGAAATCCTAGAAAACCACGGCGTTAATAGCTTACGTCTTGGGGACCATCTCCCCTTGTGGAGGCTTCGCCTTCTTCTCGCCAAAACAGCTCTCCTGCTCCAGAACCGTGATCATATTCGCGGTCATGAGCAAAGGACCAAAGTCCTAGGGCCCACTCGCACCAGCCATATCATCCGCTTGTTAAGCAGTAATCAGATCAGCAACGGAGGCCTCGACATTGGCAAGGTCCTCTCCTAATTCAAGAGCCTCCGTGCTGGCCAGCATACACTCCTCAAAACACTAGGACCACCCGCTAGCCCTAACGCTGAGTAGGCAAGAATTAGGGCCGAATAAGGAAGTCGGCGGGTGTGGGATCCACCAGGAGAAGCCACCTCTAAGCACTAAAGGAAACGCAGCTAAGCGAAGACAAGGCAGAACTATGCGAAGCCAAAATGGAGGAGTGAAGGTGCAGAAAGAAATACCTATGAAAGGGACGGTTTGGGAGGAGTGAGGGAGCCTTCACCCACCACGCCCTTATATAGCCCTCGGACGGACGCTTCAATTTCTGCACCCAACGGTCACATCTGCTCAGGAACGCGTTGGTTCCAGAGCCATGGCATCAAATCAGAAACGTCACACCAAAAAGGGTCTGACACAGCGCGTCCTAGGGGGAAGGGGGAAACCTCCGCAATAGCCTCTGCAGCTCAACATCAGTGAAAAAGTTGAGGGTCATGGCCCGCGTGCATCAGACCAAACCCTCAAGGGGGGAATTGTTGGGACACAGATATATGAGCCGTGGAGGCTAGCCTGTGCTTTAACCAAAGAAACTAATGTCAATAAAGTTGTGAGAAATATGATTTGCAGGGATTTCAGGATTGAACCTTCGCTCGTGCTCTCCAGATTGGCGAAGGCATAGGAGCAACGACGAAGGACCTCAAAGATGGCAGTCCCTGGCCAAGTATGACACAAAGGCCGGGAGATGAGGGTGGAGGTGCGGGTGACTCAAGTAAGCCACAAGGCGAAGGCAAAAGGCACTTAGGGCGGAGGCTCCGACAGGCTCGGGGGGCCTCCACACGATCAAGGAAGGAATCATCATGGCACGGATGGGCCGCTGATGGGCCTGCAACTAAGGCCCAGGGAGCAAAGGTGGTGGAGGCAGAGAAGACCAAAGATGCCCTAGCTATCAAAGGGCAAAGATGTAAAGTAGTACCCTAGTGAATAGTGTCATATAAAAGGAGGAGCAAGATCCCTTGTAGAAGGAGGTTAGGGAATACATTTATGAAACCCTAATTGTACTTGGGCCCACTGGTGCAACCACCTTCGCCTGGAGCCTTTGCCCAGGCGAAGATACCACTCTCCTGACCTTTGCTGGAATTCCACTTTTCCAACAAGGAGATGTGACACTAGCAAATACTTCACAGTAGCTGCTTATGAAAGCAATTTCTAGACGAGGAGAGATACATATTAATTGAATATAACGGTCCGACAAGCTACCATACATAGCAAAGCACAAGCAATCTTCTTGGGATTTCTTTAGTTATTAGGTAAAGAAGAAATTAATAGTCTTATATTCAGGACCAGGCTATCTGAGGAAGTAATATAAGCAAAGCGAATGGACTCGAACTGAACAGTACTCCACGTCTTCAGTTCAATAGTACTTCGCAGGCTTGGAAAATTATACCACTGGGTGAGCTCTGGTCATGAACCACTGCATATATGGCACCATATCAGATCAGAGGGAGATGTGCAACAACGAATCAAATATACAATACATATATACATGCCGTTAGGATGACCAAAAACGTCAACATAGGCAAAATACATCGTTTAACTTGAAGTCCTCAACATCCTCGACAATTTGACAGCCTGAAAAATAGAAAACTAGTGACTTGTGATAAACTTTCATTTTTTTCATCCAAAAAATGAGCAAATGAAAATAAATATAACCAATTACATTTAATCTTCATCTTGAAATCTACGCCCTTGCATTTTTCATGAAGTGATGAACCACGGCGTTATTCCTGACTTTCATCATCTCTTCTTTCTCCACATAGCAAATAAGGCAATTACTCATAAATTCAACACCTATGCAATTAAGATAATAATCATCAATTTGTTTCCTTAATCCTGGATCATATTTAATCTCCTCCCAATTGATATCATCCAAACAAGAATTCTGAGGATTATTGGCATCATCAGGCTCTGGTGCTTTCCTTTTAAAATACTCCCTCTGTCCCTAAATGTTTGTCACCACAATTTACGTGGACTTTGACTCTATTTATAGAAAACGCATGCAACATTTCTATCTCCAAATAAATTCATTGAAAAACTAGATTCAAATATCTATCAATGATACTAATTATGTATTATAAATATTAATATTTTTTAATATGTAGTTAGTCAAAGTTGTTTCTCAGGAAGCAAAAACGACAGACATTTAGGGACGAAGGGAGTACCATCAAGTAACCTACAATTAGCAAATAACAATGGAACATAAATATGTGCTACAACCCAAATAGCCTAAACTGTAACACAGTTGTAAAAGTAAAACAATAACCTATTGTGGTTTTAGTTGAGAATTGGGAAATCAGATTAATTCAGAAAGAAAAAGAAGAAGAACGGAGCATCTAATATTTACCTCAAATCCTTGATTTCTGTTGGGTGATGGGTGATGGGCTAATCACTGGATTGCCAGCAGCTTGCACATGCATAGCCGGCTGGCCGTGCGGCTGTGACCAGGCAGCCGGCAGCAGTGCAGCTTAGGCGTCCGCACTCCTCTGGCCTCCGTCCTTCCAGGGTCTCCAAGGCTCCAGGCTCTCTACTGCTATCTGCCTATCTCCCTGCCTGCTGGTGACCGGTGAGCGACTGAGCCAGAGGAAGCGAGACTGCAAGAGACGAGAGCACCATGGCACAACTGCGAAAGACAAAATGTTGCTGCGTCGGGAACTCTGATCGATGGAAAGACGGAGTGGCGCGGAGTCGAGACACAGTTCATCCATTGGCCTTCCTGCTATAGCTAGCTTCTTTCATGGGCTGGCTGGGCTGTGGGTGGTGCAGCTTATTGGGCTTTGGCCTTTGGGTGGTGCATATTGGGCCAAATCTTAGGTGCTATAAGGTGAAAGAAAAAAAAATGAGGGTGGTGCATCTGCACCCACTGGGCACAAGGTGCCTTCGCCCTAATTTTGCTCTAGCTTCGTCACTGGGCACAACAGCATTCCCCTGACTCCGTGACTGAATAGACGACGGGCGAGTAAGAGCGCGACTCCACCAGAGTCCTTTGCCTAAGTCCTCATAGCTAAATATGGATGTCCATGCCAAAAATACAACTCCATAGAGTCTCTAGCACTCAATTTTGGGTGGGCTCCGAAAGCCTCCCTCCAACCCTCATTCTCATGACCCTGAAGGAGGCCTCAAATTTGTGTTGGATGGTTTCTCTCTTCCGCTCAACATGGATCCACCGATGCGGCCTCCTCTTCCGCTTCTCCATCACCGGTGGACCTCGTCATCCTCTGATCTCCTGGGCCATGAGCCGACCCTACCACCGGCATGGCATTGCTCGTCCCTGCCAGTGTGCCCTGCTCACGACGGTAGAGGCTGAAGAGCCGCACCGCCCTAGCGAGGCGGTTCCCTTCTCAGCCAGCTTTCTCCTTGATGAGTTGTCTAGACATGGCCAAGTTAGCTAACAGAGAATAAAATCTAGAGAATGACAAATGGGTTCGACGCATCATTCGCTATTGGAATAAATTTGAAGACCCTATTCCGCGTTCTCCTGAAAGAGTACAATGGAAAAAATAGCATCCTTAAAAGTATGAGAAGCCTTTGTTTTAAATGAAAAAAAAATAGAAAAGTAGGGCGTAATGATGATCGTACTGATTAGAGCATCTCAACAATACTACCTAAAACACACCCCCTACTTCTCTATTTAGGAAGCCACCTATTTTGAGACTACTCATATTTTACTTCCAACTCTAGCAATACTACCTAAACCATACTACTCAAATTCGTTTTAGTAGTCAATGATGCGTGAGGCTCCTTTGTTATCTCTCTCATCCAGATTTTGCACGGTGGAGAGTAGAGGGTCAATAGAAGTAGAGAGTAGAAAGGGAAAAGTAGGAGGCCAACAAATGTGAGGGGTCTAGTAGGAGGCATGTTGAAGTTAGTTTTTTGGCCTCCGCTACCTAAATCTGAAGTAGGAGGTCAAGTAGGGGTCCTGTTAGTAATGTTTTCCTAAACGCTAAACAGTAAACAGTCGGTCCCCTTCGTTTAGCGTTTAAACCGTTTAAATGGTGTTTAAACGGAGTTAAACGGTCTAAACGTTTTCGTATAATAATAATAAAATATACATATTTATGTAGGTAAAAATAAAATTTGTTAGAACCCATACATATTTACACGTGTAAAAATCAAATATTTTACCAAATAATCTTGTTGGAAGAAATCTAAATCCCACAACACTTCATATAATTACAATGTTAATTAGTTTCATGTTGATTGTGATAGATGTAGTCCTTTAATTCACTTAATTATAGATTAAATGGTTGGTTAGCTCATTTAATCATATTTAATCTGATTCTGTTTAGACCGTTTAGACGGGATTGAACGGTTTAAACAGGTTTAAACGGCCCAACCGTTTAATTCATCGTTTAGGGCCTAAACAATACGACTGACTTCTGTTTACTGTTTAAACGGTGTTTAAACGGACTAAACGGATGTTTAGACGAACAGTGCTCGTTAGAGATGCTCTTAGATCAAATACAGGAATATAATAGACTCTTCCCCGCATTCGTGCGTCCCCGGGAAGTCATGACGTCCTTGGTACTTATAAAAAAAGGCAGGTCCGCTTGGGCATGACGGCACGGCGTGGCCACATGGTCCGCCTCGATACGGTACCAGCTCATCGTTTTTCGGATCTTATATTATATTAATCATCAAAAATACTACGTACTCCTTAGTACTACTCCGTTCATCCCATTCCAACTTTCCTTCAGAGTCATCAAAACATTTTAAATTTGATCAAATTTATACAATAATATAATAATATTTTTAATATCAAATAAGTGTCATTAGATTTTTCATTAATTATATTTTCATAATATATTTATTTAATGTCATAAATCTTTATAATTCTCTCTGTAATTTTGGTCAAATTTGGGATGTTTAACTCTCTAAGAAACTTAGAATGACTTATAGATTGGAACGGATGCAGTATGTGATATGCTGTGTTGGCAAAAAAAAAAAAATCAGTGTTGGCGGGTGAGCCAACGGATGGACCGGAGGTATGGGATCTGGAAGAACAGAAATTTTGCACAAATTGACCAAAAATGGATGCGTAGTGTAGTTTCTATTTTCTGTTGCTGATAGCATCAACAGAAAATTCCCTATTTAGCATCGAAATATGACATGATTCCTCATTTAGCACCGAAAGATAAAATCTTCTCAATACCTCATCGGGTTTATTTTTGGTTCCCTATATAGCACTGCCGTTAGATGTGGCCTCTAACACTGTCAACTATGAGGAGAAAAGACCATTTTACCCCTGTTTCATCTATAGCACCATCAACATGTTAACAATGATATTTTATTACATAGTTTTTTTTGAAATACAACTTTTTGGACCAGGAAATTTTTTTGGCAGTACATTTTTTTCACATATTATTTATGATTGTACAATTTTGTGGACAATAATCATTTTTACCGTACCAAGCATACATCAAGAATTGTCGTAAATAATTTGCGTAAAAAATTATACTACCAAAAAATATTCATGGTCCAAAAAAATTGTATTGTCAAAAAAATGTTTAATTTTGTAATAAAATGATATTGTCAAAAAAATCTGTGCAAGAAAATTTAACAGTTAACATAGTGATGTGGCTGCACATAAAAACAAGGGTAACATGGTCTTTTCCACTCATAGTTGACGGTGTTAAAGGCCAAATCTAACGGCAGTGTTATATAGGGAACCAAAAATAAAATCAATGCTATATTGAGAAGATTTTACCTTTCAATGCTAAATAAGGAATCATGTCATATTCCGATGCTAAATAGAGAATTTTCTCTAGCATCAAAGCGTTATTGTGAGATGCTGAAACCGGGTGCGGTTTTGCCAGTTTCGGGTGGATATGGATGCATGCATGCAATGTATCATATCGTCCAACTCCAAGTGGATGCCAAATTACTGCCGTGGTTCTTTTAAGCAAGTTGGTGCGATTTGAAAGACCAGGCTACTTGGTATAACATCTTTTGCCAAGGATAGGAACTAGCTAGTCAGTATCAATCTTGCCTGAGTCCTGATGCTCTGCACAATTGCAACAAGTGTCCAAACAGAGACCCCGAGTCATGATGCTGCTGCTACCTAACCTACCTAAGCTTGTCTGTCTGGTGGAAACACATCATCAAGTTACATGATCAATTCAAAGGACTAGCTATGATGTCTTTGCAAAATGGATCGACTGGTTTCCTCTGGCTTGGGTTTTTTTTTTTTGGAAAGCATTTCCTGTGGCTTGATCTTTGGGAGGGCAGAGTATGTAGTCAAGCTTATCCAGAGCTTTTCTGCTATGGCAAGACTCAGCACATATCATTGAGTGTGGCAGCTTCTACTCCACTCCTCCAGAATTTATCTCATTTGCCACTTTCTGGCTCAGTTCCAGGAGCTGTCGATTATTCTTCAGAAATTGTAACTAACTCAGGCAAATGATGGTTGGTTCTATTTATGGGGTTCGTCTGCCTTTTCCTCCTGCAACAAGGCCTACATACATCTGATTGGTCATCGAGATGTGCTTGATTTTTCCTACAGTTTTAAGTTTTAAAAAATTTCAGTAGGGTTTCCAACCCCTCATGTTTCATAAAAAAACATAGTGAGAAGCACAAAACCACGCATCACTCCCTGCCCTAGGTATCAAGAGAGAGCGGTACCTTTACACGCTGGACAAACGTGTAGCCGGGACTAGCTAGCAATAATTTGGGTGTGGGGACATTAGCCTTGGCAAACTTGGTAGCCGGGACACGCTGGACAAACTAGCTAAGCTGGCTGAAATTAATTTGTTGTGAGAACAATCCTAAAGATGTTGATGTTGTTTTTTGCCCTTGCATTGTTGCAAAAGAGGGGAGTGTCTTGGCGTCCGGGAAACCATCGGAGCCTGGTGCTTGGTATTTATTCTGCATCCAAGTCGTCGGCGACGGCCAAGTTGCCTGTGCCGCTGCCCCGCTGCCGGACAAGCCTAGTTTTATCTGATTCAGAATTTTTCTCCACGAGAAGAATTGGTTGGGTGGAGCAAGACCAGCACCCAGGACCCAGGAGGCCAAGTGGGAAGGTGGATGTGATGCGTACTATTATCCGGCTAACGACAGACAGTTGTCGCATCCAAAGGGGCGTAGTAGCTAGATCCCTGCACCCTGACTCAAGTAGTACACCAATCCAGATCTTCCTGGTTTAGTTTCTTCCGAAAAAAATCTATACTCTATCTCATCGTATATTTACACACATGCATAAATTATTAAATATAAACTAAAAAATAACTAATTACATAGATTATGACTATTTTACGAGACAAATCTTTTAAGCTTAATTAGTCTATGATTTGACAATAAAGTGCCACAGTAACACATATGCTAATATCAGATTAATTAGGCTTAATAAATTCGTCTCGCGGTTTACTGACGGATTCTGTAATTTATTTTTTTATTAGTATCCAAACACTCATGCGACATTCCATGTAACATCTAAAAACTTTACACTTGAAACTAAACTAGGCCTAATTTGTTACTGATATAGATCATTTTTACTGATATATGTGTGTACATACAGGCTTGCTGCAAAGTACAGCAGAAACTCCACAAAACGGTCGTAATTTACAAAATCTCAACACACTACTAGAGAACAACAACCGAAAGCTTAAAACAACAGGTTGTCCTCAACGAGGCAGCCATCGTCGAAGCTCCAGAGCGGCATGCCCTGGTCCGCCGCGACGGCCGCGCTGCTCTGCACGGCGTCCACGCTGAATAACATGCTGTCCAGTGATTCGTGCGCGCCGGCGTCGAAGAAGGCAAACTGCTGGTCGCCCAAGAGGACCGCATCAAACAGCGCATCCGCCCGGGGCGAGGCCTCGTCTTCGGTGCTCTCCGGTTCGGTCTTCGGGGCCTCGTCGTACGCCGCCGACACACCCTGCCACGAGAAGTCCGGGAGTGCGCCAGAGCCGGAGCTCCTCTCGGCGGCCTCATGCTTCAAGACGGCCTAGTGCTGAAATTGCTACCACGACAATTTCGTGTGCTTACGGACTCGTTCTGTGGTCGTCCAGAACTATCGTAGTTAGTGTTCTGTGGTGGCGTTGTTAAGATTAACTCAATCTTAGTAATGGTGTCAAGGATTACCAACTGATGTTTCTAGCGTCGTTACATAGAAAGGACTTAAAACCTCCTTACTTGGTGATTGCGTTAAGAAACGCCAACAATTTGGCGCCGTTCTCGGGGAGGCATTGGTCAAAAGAACCTAGTAAGACATGTTCATGATGATATGCATGTATGGTAGCCATTGCTCATACAAGCTAATCTTTCATGTTTTCTCCTATTGTAGATGAAAACAGGATAGTGTATGACCGGTTCGTCTTGCTAGAAAACTACACCGATAATCCGGAAGTATTCCTAAGGAAGAACAGGTCATGTACTGCTTCTTCCTCCGTTACTCCACTAGCAGTTGAACCAATCACCCCCACATCATCCGCTACATCACCCATGGCCAAGTCACTCCACGACTACTCCACCCCCGCTATTGCTAACGTGCCCGTTGGGCCCACTGTCAACACCGGCACCGAAAACTTCGAGTTCTAGACTGGCCTAATTACGATAGTGTAGGCAAACCAGTTCTGTGGTTTGCCTAGCGAGGAAGTAAGTACTCACTTGCAACACTTCCTTGAGCTGTGTGACACCATCATCATAAAAGACGTCACACCAGCAAGCATCAGGCTTCGTCTGTTACCCTTCTCCCTTGCGGGGAAGGCGAAACAGTGGTTTTACAAGGACAAGTAAGCCATCAACATGTGAGACAAATGTTCCACGACATTTCTCGCAAAATTTTTGCCCATGGGCAAAACCCATGCCTTGAGGAGGAAAACTTCGAAGCCAACATGTCGGGAAAGTCACAATCATCTCATAGATCCACCATTGATCACTAAGAAAGAAGATCCTAGCCGCCCAACAATCACATGCTCAATTGGCCCGCATGTCTTCCACAACTCCTTCTGCGACCTTGGAGCAAGTATCAACATCATGTCTAAGGTAACATATGATAAAATACTAGGTGGACCTTTGTCCGCTGCACATTTCCAACTGCAGCTGGCGGATCAATCCCTACAAAATCCAGAGAGAGTAGCCAATGATATCTTGGTGAAAATTCTAGATACATACATCCCTATGGACTTCGTCATTCTAGACATGGGCCACATCAAGAAAGACCCCCTCCTCCTGGAAGGCCATTTCTTAATGCTATAAATGCAGTTTTACACATAGGATCATGGCATGTTAGCTTTCACATTCAAGGTCAAACAATGAGATGCTCATTCAATGGATTTAACATGCATAAAAATACTAAAAACAAACAGCCCAAGGTACAACCACAAAAAATTGCTAAGTAGGGATGGCCGATGAAAAAGGTACAACCTACTTTTCTAGGCATGGAAGTACCTTTAACAAGCAAGAATTGAAGGAGCCTGTTCATTGGACTTAAAACAAGGAATCCTTACCGAAGGTAAATTGGCAGTTATCCTTTATATTTATGATTTAACTTAGAATTATTTGATAATAAAACCACAATTAATCATGTTAAAATAAAATAAATACTTTTAATAAAAACTTGGTTATTCTTCAAAAGTTTTACATAAAGCATGCTTTGGTGTGAAGTATGGTTTTTGTATGACCATATCTTCATAGGCTTTTTAAATTAAGCCTGGAGCTTAGGTTAATTAGCGTACCTTGATTTAATGTTAAATTTGATCATTGTACCAAAAGTTGCTAAGTGCAAACTTTGAATGATGAAACTAAGGAAACAAATTTATGTTTAAATAAAATTCTTGTTACTTCACCATATTCTACACAAAGTATGCTTTGGTTTGAGTATGGTTCTTGCGCGATCATGCTCTTATAAGCTTTTAATTTAAGCATGGTGCTTAGATTATCTAGCTTACCTTGATCAAGTTAAACATAATGTCTAGTTTTGATCATTGCACCAAATATACTAAGTATAAAACATGGATATATGAAAATACATGCAATAAACCAAATAATGTACCTTCATTGGAGTCTACACCAAGCAAACTCTGAACCTAAGGCCAAGAGCTAGCTTGGAGGAGGACCCCCGCAGAGGGATCTTGTATCTTACTTTCCGTATGTTATTTTCCACATTTATTTAGCCTAAAAAAATCTAAGAATTTGAAAATCCAAAAAATTGAAATACGACCAAATACCAAAAATATTAATTCCACTCTCAAATGTGTTTAAGGAATATTTAGTTTCTCCTATGTTGAAATGATAAATAGTTGCTTTGTCGATAATTCATCTGTGCCTAAGTTATAACTTAGTATTCCCCAAGATTTAAGTTTGTTGAATAAAAATGTCTCATCCTAAAATTTGAAAACTTGTGGGTTTGCAAATGCATGATCCTTTTTTAAGTTGTTGCAAGTTATGATATGGTACAAATAGAATTTATTATGACTTTGTTCTAATAGCAACTTGACATCCGGAGTTTTCATTTTCAAAATACTAAAATCAAAAGTTTCTCAATGATTATGAAATACCTAACAAGGCCATATGACATGATTCAAATTCAAACCCTTAGTCATATGCTAGTTGTTTGAGCATTGAGCTTTGTCAAATTGTTGAGACCTAAGTTGAGATTCTTGTCATGCACCCATGATCAAGACACACGTAACCCACAAATAAAACTGCTGACTCTTATACTGAGAGTTGCGCACAACGTGCACTTTTGCGTCCACCAAATATTACTCAATTCATTTCATCATGATATTGCAAATACAAGGTTGATATGTGTCCTTGTAGTTCATTTTGCGATGAGTGATTGTCAACGTGATCCACGACCTAGGTTGAGTTTGTGACTAACCATGGCGTGAGTTGGGTTGTGCGACATGTCTCTTGCCTTGTGATGTGCAGGTGTAGAGCTCGGAGGCGGTGGTCGATGGCAAAGTGAAGGTCAAGTAGGGACATGATGTGCCGAAGGATCGGGAGCGGTGAAGGGCGGACATGAGGCTTGGACCAAGAAACCAGGTGGCCGGGTGACCAGCCACGGTGGCTAACATTTGGGACATCGACAAGCGCAAGTGTACATGGGAGTTACCGTTTGACTGAGTACGACGGACGTGCAAGTCGAGCAGGACACAGGAGGACTTGGCAGACAACCAGTCGAGGACAGCGATAACATGTGTCGAGTGGCGGGGGACACGTATGGAGTACGCTACTGACGGACGGTTTTTTGGTTTGGGCCCCAAAACCATCAGTGGTCAGTATCATGAGTTTGGGCCTCTGAATCCGGGCGGAGGTTCCGAGGAGGAATGGACGGAATGTGGCAGCATCGAGGAGTTCACGTTGAGGCGAAGCTATCTCATGAAGGGTGCGGTGGCCGTCAGATGAAGATTACCTTGGGTTGGACAATAACGCGCTTAGGTTAAGTGGTTCGACTCAAAATACCTAGGGGCAAAACTAGGATTGTGTAATAGCCCTGTTTAATAGGATGAGAGAACCCCTATCTCCCTCACCTCTTTCATTTTTCCCTTTCTTTCTTCCTAGTTTTTCCTTGAAAGCCCTTGTTTGGTTTTGACTAATTGATGAAACATTAGTACTAACCTCTATGCTAAGTGTGTGAATTAGATGAGGTTGGGACAATCCTAATGTGGAGCAAGATTCAAGTCCATGGTGAGGAAGGTGGCATGAAATGATGATCAAGCGCTCAACTTAGAAAAGAAGAAAGAGAAAAATAAAACCCATGGAGATCAAGGCAAAGGTATTGCATAGGCTTTTGGTTTTGCTAATCAAGACACCACAAAAGGTGTGATCACATTTAGGATCGATAGCCATACTATAAAGAGGATAATTCTTTGACTAAACGGTTTATCGAGTGCCACTAGGTGATATCATTTATGCCTTCATTTAAAAACGTTGTGTGCTAACTTGTGACCCTTATAAAATACTTGAAAAATGTTGACACACTTGCACATGGTGGTGTACACTTAGTGGTGTCGGCACATTTGCAAAGGAGAAGAAGTTGGAGAAGTTTTGAAGGAACTTGAGTTAAAAAAAGAAGGGATGGCTCTTGGATCAGAAAACTACATTGATCCATTATGCTTTGGATCAAGTATTCATGTGGGTTGTGTAGCCATCTGAATAAGCTTTTCAAAATGTCTAAGGTCATCGAATTCAGAGTTCAGAGCTAAGAGTTACGACTATTCAAACAAAGGAATGTCTGTGAGCGGACTTTGCTACTGGACGCTACTGTAGCGAGTCCGGTAGTACTGTAGTGAGTCCAGTCAGTGCCACTCAGAGGGCTGATCTATGGCTACGATCGGACTAGAGTCCGGTCAGTAGTGACCGGATGCATTCGGTCGATAAAAATCGTCTCTGGAACCTCTCTATTAGCGACCAGACTCTGCGACCAGGCACTACTGTAGCGAGTCTGGTGGTACTGTAATGAGTCTGGTTAGTACGAAAATCAACACTATGAGGGGGCCAACGACTCTATTCTCTTGGGACGTCTATATAAGCTCGTTAGCCGGCCTTTGCTCACTCTCTTGGTCATTCTTACTTGTGATAGCATCCTTTGAGGTGAGCAAACTCCCTCCCACTCATCTCTCTTGCTTGATTGTGAATTTAAAGTGAGATTGAGTGATTTCTAGTTCATTTACTTGAGTCATTGCATCTAGTGGCACCTAAGGATCATTGTGGCTGTGAATTTTGTGTTTCTCTTGGTGGTTGCTGCCACCCAGACGGCTTGGAGCAGCGGAGGAGTTGTGCCAAGAGTTGGTGATTGTTCTTAGCCACCTCCCGGTGATTGTGAGGGGTTCTTGTGCCTTTCTCGGTGGAGCATCAAATGCAACTTTAGTGGATTGCTCGTGTCATTGAGCTACCTCACTTATGGGAAGGTTGTTGCAGTGTCCAAGTGTGTGGACGAGGTTTGTGCAACACCTCTTAGCCGCCGAACCACCAAGTATTGGTCGACACAATGGGGACTATCCTGTCGACAAGCACGTGAACCCCGGGAGAAAACCTTGTGTTCATCTTGTATATGATTGGATTTCTCCCGATGATAGATCTTCATATCTTGTGATTGGTTCATCCTCTATGTGGTAGTATAATCACCTTGTCCCCTCATTTACATTCTTGCAAAGTAATTGGCAAGCTCTTTAGTTTAACTAGTCTTGAGAGCTTATAAGGACTTGTTAGTGTGACTCATTTAGCTAGCTCATTGTGAGTACACTAACTTAGAAAGTAGTAACTAGCAATTGTGTGACTAGTGATCATAGTGACTAGAATTGGTTGATTAGGTGGCTTGCAATCTTTGTAGAGCTAGAGCAAAATTGCATTTTGCCATTTATTGTATTGACCCATTTGATCTAGTGAGTTTGTAGAATTTTTAAATAGACTATTCACCCCTCTCTAGCCACATTTGGACCTTTCAAGTGGTATCGGAGCTGTGATCACCATTTATTGAAGGCTTAACAACCTCGGTGCTTAAATTGTGGCTCAAATTGTGTTCAACCATGTTGTGGGCAAACCACCTTTCTTTCATGGCACTAGTTCCTTTGACTATTGGAAGAGAAAGATGAAGATATATTTTGGTTCAATCAATGATAGAGTGTGGGATGTAATCGAGCATGACTTTGTGATCCTTGATCCCACCAACCTCACCAACAATGAGAGAGTAAACAAGCAATGTAATACAATGGCTCTCAATACTATTTATAATGGCATTGATTTAAAGGTGTTTGAGCAAGTCAATGATCTTGAGAGGGCTAGTGAAATGTGAATAAGATTGAAGGAAACATATGAGGGCACTACACTGGTAAAGAATGCCAAGCTATACATGTTCAAAGACAAGCTATCCAACTTCAAGATGAAGGATGATGAGTCCATTATGGAGATGTTTTATAGGCTCCAAGTCATTGTCAATGATCTCAAAAGTTTGGGTGAAAAAGTGAAGGATGAGGACTTCTCTCATAAGTTCTTGATGTGCCTGCCAAAAAAAAATCAAGATATTGAGAACTAACATCTTTAGAGGATCGACCGATGTATCTCCTAATGAGATAGTTGGAGATATCATGACCGATGCTCAAGTGATGATGACAAGAGGTCCATCAAGAAAGCACTTGCAAGCATCGCCATCCATAGCAAGCCATCCCTCTTTGACACTCCTTTGACATGCCTTATGGAAAAACCCACTAAGATAAAATATGATGAAAGTGATGATGAATGTGAAAGTGATGATTGTAGGAGTTTTGATGAGGACTACTCCAAGGATGAGCTCATAGAGATATGTGAGCAACTTAGCACCAGCTATGAAAAGAAGAGAAAGGAGTACAAAGCATTGCAAAAGGAGCTCAAAGCCCTTAAGCAATCCTTTGATAAGATCCAAGCATCCCATGAGTGTCTAAAGGAAGACCATGAGGAGCTTGGCCTTGCTCACACTAAGCTTGAAAAAGCTCACTCCTCTCTACTTGAGCAAGCGAAGGAGAAGGAGGCCAAGATGAAGCAAGTGATTGTGACTTGTGATATGGGATTAACATGTGATCTTATTGATGAATTTTCTTATAGTCCTATTATTGTTGCTCTCACTAAACCTTCTCGTAGCACTGCTGCTTCTACCTCATCTACTAGTGATAGTTTCATTTGTAATGTCTCACTAATGATTTAGAATAAGACACTCAAGAATGAGGTCAATGAGCTCACTCATGCCTTAGGCAATGCCTAAGGTGGAGATGCCTGCTTGCTAAAGTTCTTAAGTAGCCAAAGATTTTCTCTCAACAAGGAGGGATTGAGCTATACCCTCAGGAAAGGCAAGGCGGCCTTTGCAACTCACAAAGTTAGCTTTTGTGAAGGGCAATTGTTGGTTTTGCAATAGATGCAAGCAAGTTGGACATATAGAGCAAAGTTGCAAGACCAACAAGAACAAACAACTTAATGTATCCTCAATTAAATTTGATTCTTGTTATATGTTTATTAAGGGTGCCAATGGTGTGAAGGCTAAGCTCATTGGTACACCAATTGTGGGCCTAAAGAAGAAGACCATTTTAGCACCAAAGACCTTGGTGACTAACCTTCAAGGATCCAATAAAGTTTGGGTACCTAAAAAGAATTGATCTTCTTTTGTAGGTCAATTAAAAGTTAGAGAAAGGCATTGGGTGCTTAATAGTAGGTGCACACAACACATGACCGGTGATTCAAAAATGTTCAATTCAATCAAGTCAAATGATGGTGATGGTGTTCAAAATATCACATATGGTGATAATAGCAAAATCAAGGTCAATGGACTTGATAAAATTGCTATATCTAATGATTTGAGCATTTCCAATGTGATACTTGTAGAGAGCTTGAACTTCAATCTTTTGTCAGTAGCTCAAATTTGTGATCTTGGTTTCAAGTGCATCTTCGTTGTTGATGATGTAGAGATCATAAGTGTAGATGGCTCTAACTTGATCTTCAAAGGCTTTAGATATGAGAATCTACACTTAGTTGATTTTGATGCTAGTGAAACTAAATTGTCAACATGCTTGCTCACCAAATCTAGCATGGGCTGGCTATGGCATAGAATACTTGGTCATGTTGAAATGAAACAATTGAACAAGTTAATTAAGTATGATCTAGTTAGAGGCTTGAAAGATGACACATTTGAGAAGGATAAGCTATGTAGTGCATGCAAGCCAGAAAGCAAGTTGGCAACATTCATCCAAAGAAGAGTACAATGAGCACATCCAAGGCATTTGAGCTTTTGCATATGGATCTATTCGGGCCAACAACTTATACAAGCATTGGTGACAACAAGTATGGCTTTGTGATTGTGGATAATTTCAATAGATATGCTTGGGTAGCCTTTCTTGTTGATAAGAGTGATGTGTTTGCAACATTCAAGACATTCAACAAGAAAGTGCAAAATGAGTTTGAAACTACAATCAAGAAAGTGAGAAGTGACAATGAAAGTAAATTCAAGAATACAAGAATTGACGAGCTTTGTGATGAGTATGGCATTAGGCATCAATTTTTAGCCAAGTACACACCACAATCTAATGGGCTAGTTGAAAGGAAGAATAGAATTTTAATTGAAATGGCAAGATCAATGTTGAGTGAATACAATGTTAGTCATTCCTTTTGAGCCAAAGCTATCAACACGGCTTTGCTTCTATAGCAACTGCCTTTATTGCCATCAATTCCTAGAGAAGACACCATATGAGATCTTGAATGGTAAAAAGCCCAATATTGCATATTTTCAGGTATTTGGTTGCAAATGCTACATATTGAAGAAAGACACTAGATTGAGTAAGTTTGAGAAGAAATGTGATGAAGGTTTCTTGCTTGGTTACTCCACTACTAGCAAAGCTTATAGAGTTTAGAATTTGGCTAGTGGTACTCTTGAGGAGGTTCATGATGTAGAATTTGATGAAACCAATGGCTGTCAAGAGGAAGATGAAAATCTAGATGATTTGAGGGGCACTTAATTGGCAAATAGAATGAAGAAGATGGATGTTGGTGACATAAGGCCTAGAGAAGTGATTGAAGTTGAAGATGACAAAGATCAAGTGCTTTCTAACTCAAATGTGCAAGCTAGTGATTCTCATAATCGAAATCAAGCTAGTTCGTCATCTAAAGTGCAAGATCAACAAGTGGCTAGTACACCATCTCCACCCAATGATAAATCAAATGCATGCAATCAAGTGCAAGTGCTCCAACCTAACAATGTTGCAAGAGATCTTCCATTGGACTCCATAATTGGTGATATCTCAAGAGGTGTACAAACACGAACAAGATTAGCATCATTTTGTTAGCACTTCTTGTTTATGTCATCCATTGAACCTAAGAAGATAGATGAAGCTTTAAAAGATGTTGATTGGGTTAATGCTATGCATGAAGAGCTAAATGACTTTACAAGAGATCAAGTATGAGAGTTAGTTGAGAGTCTAAGTGATGGTAACGTGATTCCCGATCTTCCTTTAGGTTCAAGATAACTATCGATTTGGTCAGAAAATGACACACCGATCCGGCTTTAGATCACAAAGACTTGAACCCTATGTAACACTCCGGTGTTACGCAAGCATTTGCATGACAATCATAAGCATGACATTTCATATCATCATAATCATACATGTTAATATTATAACTTGAATGAAATAAAAGCTTGGAAAGTGGTATTTGAGATGTAATATATTAATGTGCTAATCACATTTCATCAAAATTGTGCAACTACAAATTTTATATCACTTAGAACTATAGTTCAAAATTTTTGGAGCAACTAGATGACTCAAAGTTTTGTCAAAAGCTTGTTCAAAAATATTAATTAAAAATATTAAAAAATACTCCCTATTTTAGCTTTTATTCTTCAATTCAAAATCTATTGAGAATTTTTAGTTGGCCCCTTAATCAAAGTTGTAGAGAATTAAATTCTAAGCAACTTTTATTTTTGGGTCAATTCCAGAAAATGTCTTCTTCTTGTTCAAAATGGGGTTTGAAATCTGTGTTTGAATTTGATTTGAAATGAAAAATTTGAAAAAAGATCAAAACCCACTTAGCAGGCCGCCGCCTCGGTTTCGGCCCACTGGCCGAAACGGCCCGCGCCACTCCCGCGCGCGCCCGCGTTCGCCTCCGCCTCGGCCCGGCCCAGCCAGCCTCCCCCTCCCTTCTTCCCGCTCACGCGCGCGCACGCTGTCGCCCCGGCAGAAGTCGCCCGCCGCGTGGCGGCCGCATGCCGGCGACGCCACCGCGTGGCCGCCGTGGACCCCGCGCTCGCGCTCCGCTTCAAAATCGCCCGGGCACCTGGTCTCCCTCCCACTCGCGCCTCGTTTGCTTCCCTTCTCCCTCCCTCCGGTGAAACCGAGCGGAACGCCGCTCGCCACCGAGCACCTCCACCTTCACCGCCCTGTTCCGGCACCAGTGGACCACCACCGTCCGATTGGCCGTTCACAAGGCTCCGCCCCATTCTCCTCTCCTTCGAATGGGCGTTGCCATCTCCTCGTTTGCTTCGGTAGGGCTCAATTTCTCTCGCCCCGCCGCGCCACCGCGTCGGTGCCGCCGAGCCCATACCCCGCGCACCACCTCACTCGCTCCCTCTCTGCCCTCCCGCGTCTCCCTCTCGGGTTCGCCACTCACTTGCGAACATCGTGCGCAAGGTCGCTGGTCTCGGCTTGGCTGGAGCTGGCCGTTGGCCGTCGGCCACCGCCGCGACGTCGAGGCCACGGACGCTGGCGAGGACACTCTGTTCTCCTTTCCCCCCCTTCGGTCTGGACTGGGCTACGCCCTGTGGGCCGCGCCCCGAGCAGGCCGGCTCGGCCGTTTCCCCCGCGCGCGCAAGCCAGGCCGAGAACGGCCATGGGCCGTTTGACTCCCCGGGCCGGCCCAGTGCCGTTATGGAAAAATTCATTTCTATTTTCTTTTATTATTCTTGATGAAAATGCTTTGGAAAATGTTTTTGTAGTCATTTCAGCTCCAAAAATTGTGAAATAAATATCTATAGATTCATTGGAACCAGATCTATGATATAAAAATATTGCATGTCAAATTTGAGATACTTTCCTGTAGAGTTTTTAATTAACTATTGAAATGACTGTTTTCTTGATAAATGCTTAATAAATCCTAGAAAAATCAGAAAAATGTGATTCCAAGTTTGTTAATCTTTTTGTGCCATGTACTTGCTAGGAAAATTTTATATCATGTCTGTTCTGTAGAAAATTGTGTAGGTGTAGTTCAAATGCTTTCAATCAATAATATTTGTTATTTTTGTTAATTAAATAAATTTGAATAAAACATGCAAGTAATAATTTTTCTATAGTGTTTGTTTACTGTGTAGAAAGTAGGAAAATTTCTAAATCTGTTGTTTGATACTTTTCATAATGCAAAGTAATTTAATATTCATTTTTAGGCCTTAGCTTGTTATTTTTGTATAGACAGTTCTATTAATCCAAATGCAGTGAAAATCTTGTGTCAGGCTAGTTTTGATATTAGTAATCCACTGTAATTTTCTAAGATTTTTTTGTGCTACTAAACTATGTGTTGCTGTTCAGGCATAGGGCTAATTAGGGTTTACATTCACTCTTTAATGCAAGATTAGTTAGTAAACTATACTTTGGTGTATCTTTGAAGCATCTTGAGTGTCAAAGTGCCTTTGCATGGTAGAGAATAATGGTGGTAGTTTTCGAGTACATGTTCTTGGATGACGTAGACTACCTTGTAGAAGAGTCGTAAGTTCCACGTAATCCAAATAACGTAACATGCTCATTTAGATCGCATGCATTCATCATCATCATCTCATGTCATCCCTGCAATGCACCTAGGCATGAGCACTTATACTTCTGCATCATGCAGGATCGCAGGAAGTGACCCCGGTAGCAGTTCCCGAGGACCCAGAAGAGCAGTCTGAGGTGCCAGAGCAGGAGTTGACCGAAGCCGAAGAGGAGGTCGGTGAAGATCTTCCGGAGTGCCCCGACCACCGTCCGAGCTCGTTTGAGAGAGGCAAGCCCCGGAGCATTTCTCCCCCGGTTTGCAAATGATTTATTATTAACTTTACTTAATTTGATGCATTACGTTTAGGAGTTGTTTGCAAACGTTGCTGCATTATACCTTGTTTCACCTTGCTTTACCCGATCCTTGTTACCCTAGTGTCCGCGGTCAATAATTGCTTAGTTTGCTTAGACCGGTAGAAGTCGGGTGATTGCCTGTCATCCGCGAGCTATAGGGGATTACCTGGATTTATGTGAAAGAATGTCATATGAGAATAACTAAGTGTCGAAATGAATCTGAGACCGGACGGAAGCTTGCAGGGTTTCAGACTGTAGTGTCTTCCGTCTGTGTCGATTAAGGACCGTCCGTTGTTGGGCCTCGAGTCATGTTGAACGCATGCCTCACATTTAGCTGGCCGAATAAAGTACCTTTCGACCGCGAAGCCGGGAGATTATTCGGGCCAAGTGGATTGCCCGCAACGCACTGTACCGGAGCAGTAGTGGCAGGAAACGGGGGCGTGATGATAAGGCCAAAGAGCGGTCAGGCGGACCCCGGGTACATGTGGTTCCTGGCAAGCTCGCGACTTTACCTGAATGGTTGACTCGGTGACCAATACCTCACTTTAGCGGGTGAGTGAGGTTTGTGTGAGGAATAAATTACCAGCTAGTTAATAATCGATTCGAATCGCCATCGTTCACTGGATAGTGAACACTTGACTTGTGCTACTTCATCGTAGTAATATTGATGAACACTTGGATAGTTATGTGGAAGATGACATGATTATTATTGTTAATGATCAATGGTAATCCTTACTTGCTTAATTACATGGTTACTCTAGCATAAGTGCAACATAGTTGACAGGGTAATAAAGATTAAAATACTACATGCTTTTGTAAGAGAACTGTTAAGTAAAAATGCTTTTCTTGCAAATGAGTCAGCTACCCCACCAAAAAGCCTATCATGATCCTTGGTGTCATTTTATTTTGGTTCTGTCGGGTAAGTCTAGCTGAGTACCTTCTCGTACTCAGGGCTTTGTTCCCACTTGTTGCAGATGGGCAGATGTATTACGGCTACTGTATCAACTGCCTCTATCTTGCAATGGGCGAAGCTTAGGACCATGGGCAATGGTCATTCACTACTTCTCGCCTGATGCTTTTGCTGGAGATGATCACAAGCTGGCACTTTATTTCAAAACGCTGTGTGTGTGCGTGATTTGAACTACTGCTTCCGCTACTTTTATTCGAATCTGGTTTGTAATAATTATGTTTAAACTCCGATGTATTTTGTGTCGCGAACTTCTATGTAACTTATGACGGTGACCGCTAAACTTAGTACGATCTTGGCTGTTATGTGAATGGTTTGAAATCCGTCGAGATTTCACGGACTACCGGGTTATACGGGCTTAAGTTTGTTAAATTGTCCTCTCGTTAGATGATTTTCCTACTTAATCTCGTATAATTGGGCGGTTCTGTTACAGCTGGTATCGGAGCATGGTTTAGCGTGATTACTATTCATAAGTGTATTTAAAATAAAATTTTGTTTAAAAAGTGTGATTTCCAAACTAAAAGTGTGCCAGTGGTCATATCCTGTATGCCCAGTTAAGGACTCTAGGTGGCTATTTAAGTACTAACTTGGGGTTCTTGCACCATATTTCTCTTTTCGTTGCTCATACGGCGTGCTATTGTATGAGTGCCACTTAATTGAGTGGTAATGTATGGATCAGTTACCTCTACGCTTCGGTAAGTGTGAGCTGTGAGAGCATGATCGGATACACCGCCGATCTAGGGAGAGTGCTTATATGGTACTAGAATAATTACATGTTTTTACACATGTTTTTATGAAAGTATCGCATGTGTGGGTGTTCTGTCCATTGAGGCGATGCCGTCAATAGGACGATGTGTTTGGGTAGTTACTACCATTGTACACGCATCTGGGGATTCGTGTAGAGCGTGTAGGTAGATTTACTGCTTTCATGCATTCATGGGGAATGGGCTGAAATGAATTTTCTGCAGGTACATAACAGCGTTATCGTGTAGATCGAATTAGTTACGTATATGAGAGATCGTTTGTATGCCACTGAATTCATCGTTAGATGTCCTTATTTTCTAAGTTTGTGAGAACGTAAGACTCGTGCATGCATCATGTTGCCTGTGCATTTCATTCATGACATGCATTCCTCCCCTTATAAAAGGATTATCCCATTTTGATAAAAGTGACATCAACTTAAAATATGTTCTCACCGGGTAATTTAAACTTGTGCTACAGATGGCCCGCACGAAGTAGACTGCCCGTAAGTCCACCGACGGAAGAGCACTCCGTCGTCAGATGGCCCCGCGGGAGCACCGCAACACGGACACTTTTCTAAGCAAGTTTGGCATGCCCACCTTGCTTTGGAGAGTGCTCCATGATGTGGGATACCCGGAGGGTCAAGAGCCGGTGTACTCTTGGAGCGAGAGCCAGCTAGCCGAGGATGGACTTGCAGTCGTGGAAATCACCGTCCCTGCTCTTGGTGATGCGCCAAAATGGGATGGTTAGCATTTGGAGTTTGAAGGACGCACTCCTGCTGAGGGTGCAGAGGGCGCAGCCTTTCGCGTCATCCGAGACATCATGAGCAGGTTCCCCAATGAGTTGGCAGCAGCTTTGGCCGGTACTTTCCCGAGAGATGACCCTCGCGATGCCATTTGGATACAGCCGCAGGGAAGTGCCCTGGTTAGAGGCCCCAGTGAAGGACGGGCTAGCGACAACCACACCATGAGTGCCATGTATGCAGCCATCAGAGCATACCAGGGTCTTAAGAATACCTATTGGACTTTGACTGGTCTGCGTGGCGATGACTGGCTTGAAGCAAAGAAGCAGAAGAAGAAGCAAGCACGTGCTATAGCTAGCTTGCAGGAGCAGTTGGCCGACATGAGCTTGCAGCGGGACCGGGCTCTCGAGAGAGGCGAGAGTTCCATGTAGCAGGTACAGACGTTAACTCAGGCCAACAGAAATGCAGACCGCATGATGGGACAGCTAGTGCAAGAAAGGAATAAAGCCTGGAACGAGAGGGACCTTCTGAGGCAGAGGGTCGAGGAGCTAGAAGAGTACAATGCTAACTTGCATGATGAGTTTCATGCCCTCTACAACGGGATGGGCCCGTATGCTCCTCCGGACGCCACTCAGATGGACATCGACGACGACGCTGCTGCTGAAGGTAGCGGTGGTGATGCCTCCGACCTCGACGACGGACCCGAAGAGTAGGATAGTGTCCTGCGTTAGTAGCTAGGCTTTGTCGCGATGGCCTTCTTTTGGTTTCCATGTATCGTGTTGTATCCTGTTCGATCTTGAGACTGGCGATCTTTTGGATCTTGGGTTGTGTATGCGATGCCCGAACGCATAAAAGTCCAGTGTGTGTATGCTGGCAACGTGGTTGTGTTGGAACGCGATGTTGCATTCGAAGTAACTTAATTAGTGATGTTGTTCTAATTGGAATGTGATTATTGTGCCTCTGTTTTATTGTATGACTTGTTCTCTCCATTGAATTCAGTATGGCATGATTGTTCATTCGAATACGATTACTACAACTTCGCTCAATTATTACTTGTTGCTGAAATATGCAGATGGCAAACACTCGCCGTGCCACGTATGAGGCCGCTGAAACTGGTGGCAACGATGCAGGAGCTGGTGGGGGTGGTGCAAACAACGTCAACCACCAGGAGCCACAGCCATAGCCACAATTGCCCCCTCCTCCACCGCTCACTGCAGAGGTGTTCTTCGCGCAGTTCCTTGGAAGCCAGCGCAATGCCGAGCAGTCACAGAGGAATATGGAAGATTTTCTACGTACCATCGCTGAAAATGTTCAGAGAGGTAATAATCAAGGTGGTGGCCATGGGGTGAACCAGTACAACAATTTCAAGGATTTCATGGATACTAGGCCACCTATTTTTAAGGAAGCAGCAGAGCCACTCGACGCTGAAGAATGGATCAACACTATTGAAGATAAGTTCCGTGTGTTGAGGCTGACAGAAGTTCTGAAAACAGAGTATGCTGCGCATCAGCTACAGGGACCGGCAGGAATGTGGTGGAAGCATCACCGCACCACCCTTCCTCCCAATGCCCAGATTACTTGGAGGGATTTCACTGAAGCATTTAGGGGAGTTTATATTCCCCCAGGGTTGGTTGAGATGAAGCTCGAAGAGTTCTTGGCCTTGAATCAGGATACCAAGACTGTGACACAGTATCTGCATGCCTTTAACAACTTGTGCCGTTATGCTCCAGACATGGTTGACACAGATGCAAAGAGGATTGCTAGTTTCAAGAGAGGGTTAAGTCCGAAAATGATGAAGCATGTGGGTACCAATACCCGCGCCAGATTCAACGACTTTATCAGTGATTGTTTGAAACAAGAAAAGAACAATAACGCCTACACCGCATCCAAGAATCGCAAGAGGGTGTTTGAGCCAGGACCATCCCAGTCCAGAGTTGTCACTGCAAATCGTCCTTCTTATCGTCCGTCCGCACCTGGTGTAAGGTTCAGGCCGCCACAGCATAAAACTCAGAACTACAAGGGACCACAGAAGCCATACAAGATGGCCGTGCCGCCAGCAAAGATCACCGCAGCTGCAGAACAGAACAACTCCAAGGGAGCTATACGGTCTGCTGGTACAGTGAAGGGGCCCTGCTACAATTGTGGTCAGCTAGGCCACTTTTCGAAGTTCTGCCCTTATCTGCCTAAAAAGAAGCAACAAACTTACAATGCTCGTGTGCACCACACCACCGTTGATGAGATTCCTGAGGGAGAGCCTGTAACTGCCGGTAAGTTTCTTGTTAACCATCACCCTGCAGTTGTTCTATTTGATTCTAGATCCTCGCATTCTTTTATGAGTCAAGCATTTGCACGGAAGCATGAACAACTATGCACAGATTTGAGTTATGTTTATCGCATAAGTTCAGCAGGGGCTGATGTGTTAACCAATAAGATGGTTAGAGGGGCAACCCTTGAGTTAGGTAGTCAGAAGTTTCGAGTGAACCTAGTAGTTATGCCTGGACTAGTTTTGGATGTAATAATAGGAATGAACTGGATGAAGGACTGGGGAGTAGTCATAGATACAAGCAGTCAGATGCTTACCCTTAAGGATCCCCAGGCAGAGGGTACTTTCCGGGTACCATTGCCTAAAAGAACAGACCTTGTGAGTGTGACCTGTGCCATGGAAGTTCCTATCCACTAGATCCCGGTAGTGTGTGAGTTCCCGGATGTGTTTCTAGACGAGTTACCTGGCCTTCCTCCAGATAGAGATGTTGAGTTTGGAATCGAGTTGATCCCCGGGACAGCTCCTATTTCGAGGAGACCCTATCAGATGCCTCCGGATGAGTTAGCTGAGCTGAAGAAGCAACTAGAAGAATTATTAAAGAAGGGGTTTATCCGCCCAAGTCTGAATGGGGATGTCCTGCCTTGTTCGTGAAGAAAAAGAAAGAGGGTACTCTGAGGATGTGTGTGGATTATCGACCTCTTAATGCTGTAACTATCAAGAATAAATATCCTTTGCCTCATATCGACGTTCTGTTTGATCAGTTGGCTAAAGCTAGAGTGTTCTCCAAGATAGACCTAAGGTTAGGGTATCATCAGATAAAGATTAGGCCACAAGATGTTCTGAAAACCGCCTTTTCTACCAGATACGGGTTGTACGAGTATCTTGTTATGTCGTTTGGCTTAACAAATGCTCCTGCATATTTTATGTATCTAATGAATACGGTTTTCATGCCAGAGCTGGACAAGTTTGTAGTTGTCTTCATTGATGACATTCTAGTATATTCTGAGAATGAGAAAGATCATGAAGAGCATCTGAGAATTGTCTTGACCAGACTGAGAGATCATAAGTTGTATGCTAAGTTCAGCAAATGTGAATTTTGGTTGAAGAAAGTTCCTTTCCTTGGTCATATTCTATCTGAGAATGGAGTTTCGTAGATCCGAGCAAAGTGCAAGAGGTTATGGATTAGAAAACTCCAAACACAGTGTCAGAAGTCAGGAGTTTCCTAGGGTTAGCTGGTTACTATCGCCGCTTTATCCTAGACTTCTCGAAGATTGCCAAGCCGATGACAAGTCTGTTACAGAAAGATCACAAGTTTGTGTGGACAGAGGAGTGTGAGACCGCTTTCCACACCTTGCGGAAACTGTTGACCACTGCTCCAGTTCTTGCACAGCCCGACATCGAGAAACCTTTTGATGTGTTCTATGACACATCAAAAACAGGATTAGGATGCGTTCTGATGCAAGAAGGAAGAGTCATTGCTTATGCCTCCCGGCAGTTGAGAAAACATGAAATCAATTATCCGACACATGATCTTGAACTTGCCGCCGTAGTGCATGCCTTAAAGATTTGGAGACACTACTTACTTGGTAATGTGTGCAATATTTTCACCGATCATAAGAGTCTCAAGTACATTTTCACCCAACCAGAATTGAACATGAGACAGCGAAGATGGTTAGAACTAATCAAAGATTACAACTTGAATGTACAGTATCATCCTGGGAAAGCCAATGTGGTGGCTGATGCTTTGAGTAGAAAGTCACATTGTCTGAATATGCAACCCTTACTCGAAGATGGTTTTAATCTAATGCACCCTGCCCCTGCCGTGTTACATAGTATTCAGATCAGTTGCTCCTTGGAAAGTAAGATAATAGAAGGTCAGAAAGCAGACAAAGGGATATTCCACATCAAAAAGAAAATTAAAGAAGAACCCTCGAAACACTTCAGAGTGGATGAGCAAGATGTATTGTGGTTCGACAACCGTCTTGTTGTTCCAAAGGATAGAGAGCTTAAGAATAAAATTTTGGATGAAGCTCATCTCTCTAAGTTGTCCATTCATCCTGGCAGCAGTAAAATGTATCAAGAGCTAAGACCTCGTTATTGGTGGACAAAGATGAAGAAGGAAATTGTAGCTTATGTAGCCAGATGTGACACTTGTTGTAGAGTAAAAGCGATTCACATGAAACCTGCCGGATTGCTACAACCTTTGTCAGTACCTAGTTGGAAGTGGGATGATATAAGTATGGATTTCATCATGGGTCTGCCTACTACTCAGAAAGGTCATGATTCGATTTGGGTAATTGTGGATCGTCTTACCAAGACAGCTCACTTTTTGCCTGTTAAGACAAAGTATAGACCACCTCAATATGCCGAGAAGTACATTGCGGAGATTGTGAGATTGCATGGCATACCAAAGATTATAGTGTCTGACAGAGGGTCATAGTTCACTACTCACTTTTGGGAGCATTTGCACAAAGGTTTGGGGACTAGTCTGATTCGTAGCACTGCCTATCATCCTCAAAAAGATGGTCAGACTGAAAGAGTTAATGCTGTTTTAGAGGATATGTTAAGAGCTTGTGTGTTGTCTTCCAGAGGTTCATGGGAGTCATGGTTACCATTAGCAGAGTTCGCGTACAATAATAGCTATCAAGAAAGTATTAAGATGGCACCTTTTGAGGCTTTGTATGGCCGAAAGTGTAGAACACCTTTAAACTGGATTGAGCCAGGGGAAAGAAGGTATTATGGTATTGACTTCGTGGAGGAAGCCGAAAAGAAAGTTCATATCATCCAGCAAAATATGAGAGCAGCTCAGTCACGTCAGAAAAGTTATGCGGATAAGAGAAGGAGACCGCTTGTATTCGAAGTTGGTGACTATGTTTATCTAAAAGTCACGCCAATGAAAAAGAAGCGGTTTGGTATACGCAGAAAGCTTGCCGCTAGATTTGTAGGACCCTACAAAATCTTGGAAAGGAAGGGTCCAGTGGCTTACAAATTGGAATTACCAGAAGCAATGGGTGCTATATTCCCAGTTTTTCACGTATCACATCTCAAGAAGTGTTTGCGCGTTCCAGAGGAAAGAATTGAACCTCGAGGCATAAAACTTAAGTCAGATCTGGTGTATCGTGAGCAGCCAATTCGAGTCTTGGATTCCAAGGAGAGGGCTACTCGAAACAGTGTGGTGAGAACGTATAAGATACAATGGAGTCATCATGATGAAGGGGATGCATCTTGGGAAACGGGTGAATACCTACAAAAAGCGTACGAAGATTTTTATAATAAATGGTTCGTAACCCAAATCTCGGGACGAGATTTTTATAAGGGGGGAGGGCTGTAACACTCCGGTGTTACGCAAGCATTTGCATGACAATCATAAGCATGACATTTCATATCATCATAATCATACATGTTAATATTATAACTTGAATGAAATAAAAGCTTGGAAAGTGGTATTTGAGATGTAATATATTAATGTGCTAATCACATTTCATCAAAATTGTGCAACTACAAATTTTATATCACTTAGAACTATAGTTCAAAATTTTTGGAGCAACTAGATGACTCAAAGTTTTGTCAAAAGCTTGTTCAAAAATATTAATTAAAAATATTAAAAAATACTCCCTATTTTAGCTTTTATTCTTCAATTCAAAATCTATTGAGAATTTTTAGTTGGCCCCTTAATCAAAGTTGTAGAGAATTAAATTCTAAGCCACTTTTATTTTTGGGTCAATTCCAGAAAATGTCTTCTTCTTGTTCAAAATGGGGTTTAAAATCTGTGTTTGAATTTGATTTGAAATGAAAAATTTGAAAAAAAAGATCAAAACCCACTTAGCAGGCCGCCGCCTCGGTTTCGGGCCGCCGCCTCGGTTTCGGCCCACTGGCCGAAACGGCCCGTGCCACTCCCGCGCGCGCCCGCGTTCGCCTCCGCCTCGGCCCGGCCCAGCCAGCCTCCCCCTCCCTTCTTCCCGCTCGCGCGCGCGCACGCGGTCGCCCCGGCAGAAGTCGCCCGCCGCGTGGCGGCCACATGCCGGCGACACCACCGCGTGGCCGCCGTGGAAACCGCGCTCGCGCTCCGCTTCAAAATCGCCCAGGCACCTAGTCTCCCTCCCACTCGCGCCTTGTTTGCTTCCCTTCTCCCTCCCTCCGGTGAAACCGAGCGGAACGCCGCTCGCCACCGAGCGCCTCCACCTTCACCGCCCTGTTCCGGCACCGGTGGACCACCACCGTCCGATTGGCCGTTCACAAGGCTCCGCCCCATTCTCCTCTCCTCCGAACGGGCGTCGCCATCTCCTCGTTTGCTCCGGTAGGGCTCAATTTCTCTCGCCCCGCCGCGCCACCGCGTCGGTGCCGCCAAGCCCATACCCCGCGCACCACCTCACTCGCTCCCTCTCTGCCCTCCCGCGTCTCCCTCTCGGGTTCGCCACTCACTTGCGAACATCGTGCGCAAGGTCGCTGGTCTCGGCTTGGCTGGAGCTGGCCGTTGGCCGTCGGCCACCGCTGCGACGTCGAGGCCACGGACGCCGGCGAGGACGCTCTGTCCTCCTTTCCCCCCTTCGGTCTGGACTGGGCTACGCCCTGTGGGCCGCGCCCCGAGCGGGCCGGCTCGGCCATTTCCCCCACGCGCGCAAGCCAGGCCGAGAACGGCCATGGGCCGTTTGACTCCCCGGGCCGGCCCAGTGCCGTTATGGAAAAATTCATTTCTATTTTCTTTTATTATTCTTGATGAAAATGCTTTGGAAAATGTTTTTGTAGTCATTTCAGCTCCAAAAATTGTGAAATAAATTTCTATAGATTCATTGGAACCAGATCTATGATATAAAAATATTGCATGTCAAATTTGAGATACTTTCCTGTAGAGTTTTTAATTAACTATTGAAATGACTGTTTTCTTGATAAATGCTTAATAAATCCTAGAAAAATCAGAAAAATGTGATTCCAAGTTTGTTAATCTTTTTGTGCCATGTACTTGCTAGGAAAATTTTATATCATGTCTATTCTGTAGAAAGTTGTGTAGGTGTAGTTCAAATGCTTTCTATCACTAATATTTGTTATTTTTGTTAATTAAATAAATTTGAATAAAACATGCAAGTAATAATTTTTCTATAGTGTTTGTTTACTGTGTAGAAAGTAGGAAAATTTCTAAATCTGTTGTTTGATACTTTTCATAATGCAAAGTAATTTAATATTCATTTTTAGGCCTTAGCTTGTTATTTTTGTATAGACAGTTCTAGTAATCCAAATGCAGTGAAAATCTTGTGTCAGGCTAGTTTTGATATTAGTAATCCACTGTAATTTTCTAAGATTTTTTTGTGCTACTAAACTATGTGTTGCTGTTCAGGCATAGGGCTAATTAGGGTTTACATTCACTCTTTAATGCAAGATTAGTTAGTAAACTATACTTTGGTGTATCTTTGAAGCATCTTGAGTGTCAAAGTGCCTTTGCATGGTAGACAATAATGGTGGTAGTTTTCGAGTACATGTTCTTGGATGACGTAGACTACCTTGTAGAAGAGTCGTAAGTTCCACGTAATCCAAATAACGTAACATGCTCATTTACATCGCGTGCATTCATCATCATCATCTCATGTCATCCCTGCAATGCACCTAGGCATGAGCACTTATACTTCTGCATCATACAGGATCGCAGGAAGTGACCCCGGTAGCAGTTCCTGAGGACCCAGAAGAGCAGTCCGAGGTGCCAGAGCAGGAGTTGACCGAAGCCGAAGAGGAGGTCGGTGAAGATCTTCCGGAGTGCCCCAACCACCGTCCGAGCTCGTTTGAGAGAGGCAATCCCCAGAGCATTTCTCCCCCGATTTGCAAATGATTTATTATTAACTTTACTTAATTTGATGCATTACGTTTAGGAGTTGTTTGCAAACGTTGCTGCATTATACCTTGTTTCACCTTGCTTTACCCGATCCTTGTTACCCTGGTGTCTGCGGTCAATAATTGCTTAGTTTGCTTAGACCGGTAGAAGTCGGGTGATTGCCTGTCATCCGCGAGCTATAGGGGATTACCTGGATTTATGTGAAAGAATGTCATATGAGAATAACTAAGTGTCGAAATGAATCTGAGACCGGACGGAAGCTTGCAGGGTTTCGGACTGTAGTGTCTTCCGTCTGTGTCGATTAAGGACCGTCTGTTGTTGGGCCTCGAGTCATGTTGAACGCATGCCTCACATTTAGCTGGCCGAATAAAGTACCTTTCGACTGCGAAGCCGGGAGATTATTCAGGCCGAGTGGATTGCCCGCAACGCACTGTACCGGAGCAGTAGTGGCAGGAAACGGGGGCGCGATGATAAGGCCAAAGAGCAGTCGGGCGGCCCCCGGGTACATGTGGTTCCTGGCAAGCTCGTGACTTTACCTGAATGGTTGACTCGGTGACCAATACCTCACTTTAGCGGGTGAGTGAGGTTTGTGTGAGGAATAAATTACTAGCTGGTTAATAATCGATTCGAATCGCCATCGTTCACTGGATAGTGAACACTTGACTTGAGCTACCTCATCGTAGTAATATTGATGAACACTTGGATAGTTATGTGGAAGATGACATGGTAATTATTGTTAATGATCAATGGTAATCCTTACTTGCTTAATTACATCTTTACTCTAGCATAAGTGCAACATAGTTGACAGAGTAATAAAGATTAAAATACTACATGCTTTTGTAAAAGAACTGTTAAGTAAAAATGCTTTTCTTGCAAATGAGTCAGCTACCCCACCAAAAAGCCTATCATGATCCTTGGTGTCATTTTATTTTGGTTCTGTCGGATAAGTCTAGCTGAGTACCTTCTCGTACTCAGGGCTTTGTTCCCACTTGTTGCAGATGGGCAAATGTATTACGGCTACTGTATCAACTGCCTCTATCCTGCGATGGGCGAAGCTTAGGACCATGGGCAATGGTCATTCACTACTTCTCACCTGATGCTTTTGCTAGAGATGATCACAAGCTGGCACTTTATTTCAAAACGCTGTGTGTGTGCGTGATTTGAACTACTGCTTCCGCTACTTTTATTCGAATCTGGTTTGTAATAATTATGTTTAAACTCTGATGTATTTTGTGCCGTGAACTTCTATGTAACTTATGACGGTGACCGCTAAACTTAGTACGATCTTGGCTGTTATGTGAATGGTTTGAAATCCGTCGACATTTCACGGACTACCGGGTTATACGGGCTTAAGTTTGTTAAATTGTCCTCTCGTTGGATGATTTTCCTACTTAATCTCGTATAATTGGGCGGTTCTGTTACACCCTACAACCTTAGCACCACATCTCCTCTGGTCACCATGAAGGCTAATCCCTGTTGTGAATCGAAGAACACAAGCAAGAACACGATAAAACGCAACTCAAATAAAGTGACAATTGCGGATATATGATTGAGCACTAGAAGTTGGGGTCTCGCAAACCGATAACGGTGACTGTTCATAGACAGATTGATCTAAAGCAAAACCCAAACCCTAACATAGGTGGCGGCTACTGATTATAAAGCCTAAGGGGCGTCCAAGGACCCCTACTCACGTCGCTAAGAAGTCTCGACACGTTACAATGGCCAAATGGCCTAAAAGACGGTGACGTAGTGTCTTGATAGATTCTGGACATCAAATTTTTTCGACAATTCCCGTTGACTCCAATGGAATTTGGGTCTTAAACCAAAGGCATTGGTTAGCTTATGAAATTATCTTTCTATCCATATATGGATCATCATAAACGGAGTCTGGATGCGTCCTGGATGTCTATTTTACTACAGACTAGTCCTAGAGTCCGAGATGGACTCGAACTTGATATGGATTGGGCCTCCAACTTGGCTTGGACGCCCTTATTTGTCTCCTAAGGTGGTGGCCAAGGAGAAGGACGTCCTTGGTCATGTCTTAGGTGTTCTGCATCTTCTTGGGCGTGCTCCGACTTGGGCTTGGGTCCTAAGTGTGAATAACAAGCCTACGATAACGTTGTAGCTCCCAGCAGAAATAGCGATAGAATATCTTCATGATTTGGACGCCTTGCCCACGTGATATTAAGGTGGAACTAGATCTATTTGAAAGATTATCAAATAACCTTTGCATCAAGTGCTCATTGACCTCAATCGCACTCCGGATGGATGAGTTATGACGTTCGCAATGAAGCACTGCCAGGCTGCCGACGAACTGAAAGTCCAACTTTGATGGACTTGCACTTTGAGACATATTTGTACCTACATTAAAATAGCGACATGTATATGTGGAACCAAGTGAATTGTACCCAAAATCACTATGTGAATATAGGAACGAGCACACCTTATAATCAATGGTCGTATCCGATGGTGTCATGTCCTCATCACTAAGGTACACAATGTGATTGGAATTAGATGGGTCATTCGCAACAAACAAGATTAAGATGGGATAGTTGTAAGAAACAAAGCAAGATTAGTGGCTCAATGATATACTCAAGTTGAAGGTTTTGACTTTGGAGAAACATATGCCCCGATTGTAAGATTAGAAGCAATTAGGATCTTTAGCCTATGCTTGTGCCCACAATATCAAGCTGTGTCAAATGGATGTGAAAAGTGCATTTCTCAATGGGTACATCAATGAGCTTGTGTATGTTGAACAACCTCCCGGTTTTAAAGATTACAAGAAGTGCAACCATGTGTATAAGTTGAAAAAGGCATTGTATGGCTTGAATCAAGCACTTAGAGCATGGTGTGAGAGATTGAGAAATTTCTTGCTCTCTAAAGAGTTCATCATAGGAAAGGTTGACACCACTCTCTTCACCAAAAAGATTGGCAAATACTTGTTTGTGTTGTAAATATATGTAGATAACATCATATTTGGTTCAACCAATCAAGATTATTGTGACGAGTTTGGAAAGATGATGGCAAATGAGTTTGAGATGTCTATGATTGGAGAGCTTAGTTACTTCCTTGGTCTTTAAATCAAGCAATTGAAGAATGAAACATTTGTGAGTCAAGGCAAGTACATCAAAGATATGCTCAAGAAATTTGGCATGGAGGATGCAAAGGGAATTAGTACACCAATAGAAACAAATGGAAGCTTAGATAGTGATACAAGAGGTAACATGGTAGAACGAAAGATGTATCGGTTTATGATTGGAACCCTACACTATGTGACTGCATCAAGGCCGGATGTGATGTTTAGTGTATGTATGTGTGCTAGATTTCAAGCCTCACCAAGAGAAAATCATTTGAAGGCTACAAAGAGAATATTAAGGTACTTGAAGCATACACAAAATGTTAGATTGTGGTATCCCAAAGGAGCAAAGTTTAAGTTGATTGGATATTCAGACTCCGATTATCCGGGATGCAAGGTTGAGAAAAGAAGTATATCAGGCACATGTCAACTATTAGGAAGATCACTTGTTTCTTGGTCATCGAAGAAGCAAAATAGTGTTACACTTTCAACTGCCGAAGCCGAATACATTGCTGCCGATAGTTGTGCACAAATTCTCTAGATGAAGGCCACCTTGAATGATTTTAGAATAAAGTTCAAACAAGTTTCATTGCTATGTGACAATGAAAGTGTTGTAAAGCTGACTAACAATCCGGTTCAACATGCAAGAACAAAGTACATTGATGTCCGCTATCATTTTATAAGAGATCATCAACAAAAAGGAGGTATTTGCATTGAGAGTGTTGGCACCGATATCAACTTGCCAATATCTTCACCAAGCCACTTGATGAGAAGAGGTTTTGCAAGCTAAGGAATGAATTGAACATACTTGACTTCCAAATATGTGTTGATGCACCCCCATTATATGACATACCTCTCCTTCGAGCAAAGCAAGGTAAAGTTGTTTGACATGTCATTCATCCTTTGCTCAGGACTTGTTTAGTGCATCTAGTCATTCCTATCATGTCTTAGGCTCATTCATGAAAATCAAATGAATTTGATGCTTGTATGGTACCACTATTACTTGTATGCTTGAAATGATCTAGTGTTAGCATATGACATGTTTGTGGGCTTGTGAACCTATTGTTTGATCTAGACAATGAGCTATAAGTGTTTAACTCAACATGGTGCATGATAACCCTCATTTGGAGGTGTGAAGAAGCTTGCCCTTGGATTAAACCGAGTTAAATATCTTTTGCAAGTAATCTAGATTGAACTAAAATTGGGAAAATGATCCACATATAATGGTTTCAGACAACTCTCCTAAAATTTGAGCTCACCTTTTGTGGTCATTAAGGACGAAGGGGGAGAGATAATTCCAAAGATATGATCGAAGGGGGAGAAGTGAAACATGATAAAGAAAGGAAGGGGATCAATTATTAAAATTTGAGGCACACAAGTAGGGGGAGCAAGCTCATAAACTTATATGGTGCATTTGTTTGTGGATTACATACGGTTGCTTGCATAAGCTCTAGTTCTTTCTCCGATACCTTTCTTGTGTAGTGTATGCTAGTTGTAGGCTTGATTGATGAAATGAAAAACTAGCATGAATAGGTAAAGTAACTAAGACTTTTGCTTTAACAAGTGGTACTAGAGTTGTGCTTATAATGATGATCACACTTGGTTATCTAGTTTTTGTGAATGTCTAGTTACTAATGGTGCTAAGGATGATGTATATTGGCAACTCTGATTGGTATCATGTTTCAAAGGTCCATTCTTTAAACCTTAGCATCATTTGGTAGAAATTGACTCCAATCCTTCCTATCTAAGCATATGTGCAAGCTTTCAAATCTAAACTCTTAGCACATATGTAGGTGGAGCAATTGCTACCAATTTGGGTTCATGAAATTTGTCCATATCCTTTACACATGGTAAAATGCTTGGGCAAGCAACATGTATCCAAAAGATCTTTATCATAATATCTTTATAAATGGGTTGTCATCAATTACGAAAAAGGGGAGATTGAAAGTTCTAGTTTGGTTTTGACTAATTGATGAAACCTTAGTACTAACCTGTATGCTAAGTTTGTGAATTAGATGAGGTTGGTACAATCCAAGTGTGGAGCAAGATTTAAGTCCATGGTGAGGAAGGTGGACATGAAATCATGATCAAGTGCTCAACTTGAAAAAGAAGAAAGAGAAAAACAAAACCCAATGGAGATTAGGGCAAAGATATTGCATAGGGTTTTGGTTTTGACAATCAAGACACCATAAAGGGTGTGATCACATTTAGGATCAATAGCCGTACTATAAAGAGGGAAAATCTTTGGCTAAATGGTTTATCAAGTGCCACTAGGTGACATTGTTCATGCACTACATTTAGGAAACTAGTGTACTAACTTGTGACCCTTGTCAAATGCTTGAAAAATGCTAACACACTTGCACATTGTGGTGTATACTTGGTGGTGTTGGCACATTTGCGAAGGAGAAAAAGTTAGAGAAGTTTTGGAGGAACTTGAGTTAAAAAGGAAGGGATGGCTCTTGGATTGGAAAAATTATTGATCCATTATGCTTTAGATCAAGTATTCATGTGGGTTGTGTAGCCCTCTGAATAAGCTTTCCAAAATGTCCAAGATCATCGAATTCGGTGTTCGGAGCTAAAAAGTACGACCGTTCGATGGAACAAATGTCTGTGATCTACTATAGCGAGTCTGGTCATACTGTAGCGAGTCCAGTCACAGAGTCCGGTCAGTGCCGTTCAGAGGCTGATCTGTGGCTACGATCGGACTCTAGCTTCGGGGCGCGACCGGATGCGCCTGTGCCACCGTTTGGGGCCTAGAAAAGCTGAGGGAGAGCGACTAGACGCTAGGAGAGTCCGATCAGTAGTGACTAGATGTGTTCGATCGATAAAAATCATCACTGGAACCTCTCTGTTAGCGACTGAACTCTGTGACCGAACACTACAGTCCGGTCGTACTGTAGCGAGTTCGGTCAGTACAAAATCAGTGGGCCAACAACTCTATTTTCTTGGGACGTCTATATAAGCTCATTAGCCAGCCTTTGCTCACTCTCTTAGCATCCTTTGAGCTGAGCAAACTCCCTCCCACTCATCTCTCTTGCTTGATTGCGAATTCAAAGTTAGATTGAGTGATTTCAAGTGCATTTACTTGAGTGATTGCATCTAGTAGCACTTGGGGATCGTTGTGGCTACAGATTCCGTGTTTCTCTTGGTGGTTGCCGAAACACGGAATCTGCAGCCACAACGATCCCCAAGTGCTACTAAATACGAAATTCTAGTGGATGGCTTAGAGCAGCGGAGGAGTTGTGGCAAGAGTTGGTGATTGTTCTTGACCACCTCCCGGTGATTGTGAGGGGTTCTTGTGCCTTCCTTGGCGGAGAGCCAAAGGCAATTCTAGTGGATTGCTTGTGTCATTGAGCTACCTCACTTGTGAAAAGGTTCTTGCGGTGTGCAAGTGTGTGGATGAGGTTTGTGCAACACCTCTTGGCCGCCGAACCACCAAGTGTTGGTCAACACTATGGGGACCAGCGTGCCGGCAAGTATATGAACCTCGGGAGAAAAACCTTATGTTCATCTTGTGTATGATTGGATTTCTCCCGATGATTGATCTTCATATCTTGTGATTGGTTCATCTTCTACACGGTAGTATAATAACCTTGTTCCCTAATTTACATTCTTGCAAAGTAATTGGCAAGCTCTTTAGTTAGTCTTGAGAGCTTGTGAGGACTTGTTAGTGTGACTCATTTAGCTAGCTCATTGTGAGTACACTAACTTAGGAACTAGCAACATAGCAATTGTGTGACTAGTGATCATAGTGACTAGAATTGCTTGACTAGGTGGCTTGCAATCCTTGTAGAGTTAGAGCAAAATTGTATTTCATAATTTGTTGTATTGACCCATTTGCTCTAGTGATTTTGTAGATTTTTAAATAGCCTATTCACCCCCTCTCGCTATATTTGGACCTTTCACCCCTCGCTTTAAGGTTCTTGTGAGAAAGGTTCACAAATTGAGAAATTTGTGTAAGAACTCAAGATTTTTCT
This sequence comes from Saccharum spontaneum, assembly GCA_022457205.1. Classification (NCBI taxonomy): domain Eukaryota; kingdom Viridiplantae; phylum Streptophyta; class Magnoliopsida; order Poales; family Poaceae; genus Saccharum; species Saccharum spontaneum. The sequence continues at coordinate 74,770,066 of CM039595.1, read as the reverse complement.
GTTGGAATGGTGGCCCTTACCACCTCGTCTCCTCTAGGATTCAATTTATGATGAGCCTCTTGTGATTCGCGTTTTGTTCTTCACGTTCTTCCTCTTTCCCCTTTTGTTCTTACCTAGATTCGTCATTTTGAGACCGTTTTGGTACGTTCCTTTTGTGTTGGAGTGAGCTATGATGTGAGTTGAACCTTTCCACCCAAGAAAATCACCCAATTCCTCATGAGTTCATAGATCGAGACAAATCAAGCTCTAGGGTTTCATAACCGGTGTTTTTCGTTTTCCTTTATTTTCCCATTGATTGGTTTTGTCTTGGGTGATGATCTTCTAGGAGTAGCCTACAAACCTTGTGATTATCCTCTTTGCAAAGTTTCAAGTCATTCCGAGGTGATTTGATCGAGTTTTGGGTGTTGAATTGATTTTTCCCGAGAGCTACTCGTAAATACCGGACGTGTACCCAACGTTTTCTGTATTGATACCGGACGTGTCTAGTATTTCAAACTTTCGAGTTTTGAGCTGAAATTTAGTGGAGACCTTCCCCTAGTGTCCGGAAGCTGTGGTTAAAATTTCATAATTTTTGGACACCATTTGCTAAGGTTTTTTATTTTTCTCCCGAAGTCGGTCTGTACTGATTTTACATACTGGGCTTGTCCAGTATTTGCTGGCTGCATTCATTTCAACAGCAATTTCTTCGGCAGTTTGTTTGTTTGAGCTCTGTTTTACGTTCCATCTGTTGTGTTGGCTCTCTACCATTCCATGAAACTTTTCAAGGTACTCTTGTCATTAGTTAGCTTGGGTATTTTTAGTTTTTGTAATTTGGTTATTGGAGGTGATTCTTGGGACAACGGTCAAAAGTTTCAAAAGAAATTTGAAACTCCCATTGACTCTCTCCTCTGGTTGCCATTTTCGGTCCATCAGATATATATCTCTCTCTCTCTCCAAAGTTTCATATGCCAAGAAGAGAGATATGGGCTATGCTAAAAAAAAGAGAAAATCCATGCCAATGGGCATGAGAGAAAAAAAATTACAAATGTCCGAAGAATAAAACAATGGGTACTTAGATGCCCGCCTAAAAAAAAGAAGAAAGAAAAGAAAAGAAATAAAGATAGCCCATACTTTTCAAAAGGTATTCATCCAAAAGACAGAATCATGATACAAAGGAGTACCAAAAATATTTAGAATTAGGAATCTTACTCCACACACTCGCACGTCTTGATCAAAGTGTATAACTTACATCTCCTTGTGGTCCGGTCTTTGATTTAGCAAAATATGTGATGCAAGTATACCCACTTTCATACCTACCCAAAACTCCACTCAAAACCTTAGTGGTAGGATATAAAAATAAGACAAATTCAAAAAGCCTTTAGTGAGGTATCATACACCTTGGCCTCCACCCGCTGACTGGTAGCGAAGGTTTGGAGGCAGAGCGACGAAGCCCCTACACTCCCATCTCTAAAAATCAATTTTTAATAGTATGACCATGTTTTCTCTTACAGTAACATGTATTTGACAATAGTATGATTTCATGTTCTGAGAATAATTATGTTCCTGTAGTATAAAACATTTTTTTGCTAAAACTTAGTATAGTACCATATCCTGGTGTTTGTTTAGTTCGCGAAATTTTTTGAGAAAGGGTACTGTAGCACTTTCGTTGTTATTTGGTAATTAGTGTCCAATCATGGTCTAATTAGGCTTAAAAGATTCGTCTCGTGAATTTCTTCTAAACTGTGTAATTAGTTTTATTTTTTATCTATATTAAATCTTCATGCATATGTCCAAAGATTCAATATAATAGGGAATCTTGAAAAATTTTAGGAAGTAAACAGGCCCTGGTCCCATGTTACTTACCGATATCTTTGGGAACATGGCAGCTACCTAGTACCTGCTAGTGCTAAGGTCCAGCCTTCCACGTCACTTTTCAGTCATTGGTGCCCTGCCAACCATCCAGTGCAACTAGTTGCTCGTAAAAAAAAACTTGTGTTTTGACACCCACGTTCCAGTCCACTTGCCATCGGTGGCAGAATCTTAGCTGAAATTGGCTGGTTTTGTGAGAGAAAACACTGTTTGGCTGGTTTGATAAACAGTAAAATAAGTGGGGAACTAGCTGGCTGGTCTAAAAAGTTCAGACCAGCGAACGGGTTCTTTGTATAGGATGACGGCGACGGCGAGCTAATCTTTTTGAACCTGTTCTAAAATAATTAAGCATTTCGTTTCTCAAGAGTCAAATGACTTTTATTTTAGCTAATTTTTATAGAAAATAGTAATCTTTCCGTCCCAAATTAAATAAAGTTCTAGTTGTCCTAAGTCAATCTATTTAAGTTTAACCAAATTTATAGAAAGAACACTAATATTTATGACACCAAATTAGTATCACCAGATATATCGCAAAATATATTTTCAAAATGTACTTATTTGATGTTATAGAGAATGTTCCTCTTCCTATAAAATTGGTTAAACTTAAGATAGTTTAAATTTAAGCTATTTTATGAATTGATTTATTTAGAGACGAAGGTAGTATTAACTTATGTATTTCGAAATAAGTTTATTATAAAAATTTATGGTCAACCGTATTATGCATCATAGATATTAATATTGTTTTTGTTATACACTCGATCGAACTAAAAGTATTTTGATTCTTCAAAATGCATGATATGCAACTAGTTTGGGACCGAAGTAAAAGGATTTCACTCCACTAGCCCATGTACTACTACCTAGCAATGATGTCATGTTCACATCACAACAACGGCCCTTCGTTTGCCCAAAAAAAAAGTAAATAAATAAATAAATAACTGTCGTTGCTTGGGCTAACCGGCTAAGCATGGATCACGTACCATTGCTGAACACTTTAGCACTAACAGAGAATCGTCCTGCTGCGCAGCCGTCCAAAATTGGGGCGCAGCATCTTGTGCTGTTTGTCAGTTGGTGCCACTTGTTCCACTTGCTCCTTCGATTTCCCTCTGAAAAAAAAGATGCACCTTCAATTCCAGATGAGCCCCGTTTCAGAGGTCTGGCCAATGCTAGGCAGGAATTACTGTAAGTACTGTTGCCGAATGCTCTAGAATCGTCCTACTGCGCACGCTCTTGCAATTGGAGCGGAGGAACATCTTGTGCTTATCGGTTAGTGCCACTTGTTCCACTTGTTTCGCCACTATCTGTACGAGTGTCCCTTCAGCTGTCGGTTCAGCCCTCCTCGTCACCCTTATTAAGGCGTTTGGATACCCCATAGATTGTTGATGGTGACTTCTAAAAGCTAGACTGTCATGTGAAATGCAAATGCGAAGATACAACTTTTATTAGACACGAAACATGCATATCATTGACTAGTCGTTGATCAAAACCTAAAAAGTTTGACATTTTCAAATCTTAATAATAAGCCTTATATATCGGAAAAAGGAATCATAGTAGCTCATGGAATACAGTGGTTTCCTCCTAGTAGAATTAAAAAGTAGTGCAGGCATATATTCGCTCTTCTCATGGTTAGTGACGTTCCCAAAAAAAATTCATCAAACTTATAAAAAACATGGGAATTAATAAATTTAGGACATGAGAATTTCGACCAACATTGTTAGCAAGAATCCGGGCATGATTCTATGAGGGCAGTTCTAACCTTGAAGATACTGGATAGTTTCTATAGCTACCGCCTCACTAAGAAACCGTGGCTAGGGACCACACCACACAACATAAACTACTAGAAAAAGCAATTGTACACATGCCTCCTTTTTTTGTAGGGGCTGCTCAATCATAAACCGCCGGTTTCCAAAATGACTTATCTCTAGAAATTGATGTGTAGGGGCAGCTAATATTTTCTGCCGCCCCTACAAATGGGCACCAAACAATAGTATTACATATTCAAAATTGTATTTTAATCGACCTTGGATGGAGATATGACCCAAACAAATGTTGTAGATTTTGAAAAGCTGTAGACTTTATAGTTGACAATTTTTTTTATTTGAAATCATTTTTCCATGGAAAATTATATTTCAAGTTCTTAGATATGAAATTCGAATTTTTCAAATGACCTCACATAAAGAAACTAACAAAATAAAAGTTGTAGATCTCAAAGCGTTATACAACTTTCTAGTTGACAACTTTTTATTTGAAATCATCTATCAATGCAAAATTACATTTGAAGTTCTCACATTTGAAATTTGAATCTTTCAAAAGATCATGGGTGGAAAAATGACCAAAACTAAAGTTCTAGATCTCAAACAGTTATATGCTTAAAGTTGTAGTTGAGTATGTTTTCATTCGAAATAATCTATCAAAGAAAAACTACTCTTAAAGTTCTCACATTTGGAATTCGAGTTTTCCAACGATCTCACATGGAGAAACTATCAAAATAAAGTTATCGATCTCAAAACGATATACACCTTTGTAGTTGACAAATTTTTCATTTGAATTCGCTTAGGATTCCAAACACTCATTTAAAAAACAAGCGAGGTTAATGATTTCTGAAAAACGATTAGTAGTGGCGGCTAATTTTGAAACCGCCCCCGCAAATCAGTTTCAAGGGGCGGCTGGCCAATCGCCCCTAGAAATATTTGATTTCTAGAGATGGATGGGTAGGGGCAGCTGAGCCAGCCGCCTCTACAGAACATCCCCAGTCGCCCTAGAAACCCTTTCTAGCGTAGTGATAGAACTATTAACATGGGCCTCTACTGTAGAGCCAGCCACCTCTACAGTACTAGTGTGTGTGTATATATATATATATATATATATATATATATATATAGATATATATATATATATATAGAGGTCTGGCCAATGGTAGGCATGAATTACTGTAAGTACTGTTTCCGAATGCTCTAGAATCGTCCTACTGCGCACGCTCTTGCAATTGGAGCGGAGGAACATCTTGTGCTTATCGGTTAGTGCCACTTGTTCCACTTGTTTCGCCACTATCTGTACGAGTGTCCCTTCAGCTGTCGGTTCAGCCCTCCTCGTCACCCTTATTAAGGCGTTTTGGATACCCCATAGATTGTTGATGGTGACTTCTAAAAGCTAGACTGTCATGTGAAATGCAAATGCGAAGATACAACTTTTATTAGACACGAAACATGCATATCATTGACTAGTCGTTGATCAAAACCTAAAAAGTTTGACATTTTCAAATCTTAATAATAAGCCTTATATATCGGAAAAAGGAATCATACTAGCTCATGGAATACAGTGGTTTCCTCCTAGTAGAATTAAAAAGTAGTGCAGGCATATATTCGCTCTTCGCATGGTTAGTGACGTTCCCAAAAAAAATTCATCAAACTTATAAAAAACATGGGAATTAATAAATTTAGGACATGAGAATTTCGACCAACATTGTTAGCAAGAATCCGAGCATGATTCTATGAGGGCAGTTCTAACCTTGAAGATACTGGATAGTTTCTATGGCTACCGCCTCACTAAGAAACCGTGGCTAGGAACCACACCACACAACATAAACTACTAGAAAAAGCAATTGTACACATGCCTCCTTTTTTTGTAGGGGCCGCTCAATCTAAAACCGCCGGTTTCCAAAATGACTTATCTCTAGAAATTGATGTGTAGGGGCAGCTAATATTTTCTGCCGCCCCTACAAATGGGCACCAAACAATAGTATTACATATTCAAAATTGTATTTTAATCGACCTTGGATGGAGATATGACCCAAACAAATGTTGTAGATTTTGAAAAGCTGTAGACTTTATAGTTGACAATTTTTTTTATTTGAAATCATTTTTCCATGGAAAATTATATTTCAAGTTCTTAGATATGAAATTCGAATTTTTCAAATGACCTCACATAAAGAAACTAACAAAATAAAAGTTGTAGATCTCAAAGCGTTATACAACTTTCTAGTTGACAACTTTTTATTTGAAATCATCTATCAATGCAAAATTACATTTGAAGTTCTCACATTTGAAATTTGAATCTTTCAAAAGATCATGGATGGAAAAATGACCAAAACTAAAGTTCTAGATCTCAAACAGTTATATGCTTAAAGTTGTAGTTGAGTATGTTTTCATTCGAAATAATCTATCAAAGAAAAACTACTCTTAAAGTTCTCACATTTGGAATTCGAGTTTTCCAACGATCTCACATGGAGAAACTATCAAAATAAAGTTATCGATCTCAAAACGATATACACCTTTGTAGTTGACAAATTTTTCATTTGAATTCGCTTAGGATTCCAAACACTCATTTAAAAAACAAGCGAGGTTAATGATTTCTGAAAAACGATTAGTAGTGGCGGCTAATTTTGAAACCGCCCCCGCAAATCAGTTTCAAGGGGCGGCTGGCCAATCGCCCCTAGAAATATTTGATTTCTAGAGATGGATGGGTAGGGGCAGCTGAGCCAGCCGCCTCTACAGAACATCTCCAGTCGCCCTAGAAACCCTTTCTAGCGTAGTGATAGAACTATTAACATGGGCCTCTACTGTAGAGCCAGCCACCTCTACAGTACTATATATGTGTATATATATATATATATATATATATGCACCTACAATTATTCCAGATCAGAGCTCTGGCCAATGCTAGCCAAGAATTACTGTTGCCGAATGCTCTAGAATCGTCCTACTACGCACGCTTGTGCAATTTGGCGTCTTGTGCTGTTTAACGTTTAGTGCCACTTGTTCCACTTGCTCTGTCCAGTTTCAGCTGTCGGTTCAGCCCTCCTCGTCGCTCCCCTCCGCCGCCTGCCGACCATGGAGAGCAACTTGTGACGGCCATGTAGCGCCACTTGGCCATCAACGATAATGTTTGGGAAGGACGAGTGGTCGACGGCGACCTAACCTTGTCCTACCTCAATCCAAGAAATAATGTACGGTTTGAATCCCACTAGATTATGGGAATTACGATAAAAATAGTCACAACAATGCTATGCGATATTAAAATTCTAAAAATCTACTAGGATTCTGGGATTTTCTTATCGGGATTCTCGTAGTCGCATAGGATTCGATGCATTTTTTGTTAATATATATCTAAAGCTTGACCAAATATATAGATAAATATTTTAATATATATGTCACCAAATAAAATATAGCATGAAAATATATCTCATTAACAAATTAAGTACCTATTTAACATTTATAAATATTATTATTTTTTGTTTATAGTTCGTTCATCGCTGCAGCTCGGCGTGTTGTTTGATTACTTGACACTACTAAACAAGCATTTATAGAGAAACCTTTTTTTTAGGGACGGCTCCATGTAAAACGCTCATGAAAATAGTTTCTAAAACCAGCCATCTCTAGAAATACATTTGTTGGGGCGGCTTTAAAGCGAGCTGTCTCTATAAATGGCCCTATTTATAGGGATGGCTCTAGATCGAGCCACCCCTGCATATTGATTTCTAATGGCGGCAGTATCTTGAACCACCTTAAAAAAATAAACGCAGAACAGTAAAAATAAGTAATAAAATTCAAATTTTCTAAATGATCTCAGACATAGAAATGACCAAATGAAAGTTGTAAATCTCAAAAATTTATATAACTTTGTAGTTGACAACTTTTTCATTTGAAATCGTCTATCCAAGAAAACACACGTTTGAATTTGTCACATTTGAAATTTGAATTTTTCATTTGACCTTGGATGAAGATAAGATCAAAACTGAAGTTGTAGATCTCAAAAAGTTATAAAATATTATAGTTGACAACTTTTTCATTTTAAATCATCTATCCATGAAAAATATGATTGAATTCCTCTCATTTGAAGTTCAAATTCTTCAAATGATATAAGATGGAGAAATGATTAAAACAAAAAATATAGAACTCAAAAAATTAACAAAACTTTATAACTGACAATTTTTTCATTTGAATTCATTTAGAGTGCCAAATACTCTTTTAAAAATCGGATAAGAATAAAATGAGGTGGACAAAATCCTGAATGAACACAAGTGTCTGATGGGTGGAGTGGTTTGGGGAGTGGCTTGTGAAGGCTGAGGTAGCAGGTTTGAGCCTCGTGGTCGCATGCTGCACATTTTTCGTGCAAAAAATTACGCAACTTGTGGTGCCACGGGTGCGGGCGCATGCAGCTGGCCTTGTGGTTGTTCCTAGATATAAAATTTTGCTATTTTTAGCCTAGATTTGTGGTTTCTGGAAAAATGATTTGTAGGAGAGATTAGTTTTTGAGCCACCTCCAAAAATACCCAACCACCCCTATAAATCGACTTATTGAAGTGGCGGGTCAGTTGCCCATACAAATAGTTGATTTCTAGACACAAATGGGTAGAGGTGGCTGGCCCAACCACCCCTAGAGAGGGTATGCATTCGCCCCTAAAGCTGCTGCATGAGCAGTGATGCCACCATCACATAACAACAACTGACGACGTCAATTTTAAGTACATGATGATTAATGTTAAGGTTTCAATGTAATTGCATATTTAAAATATATATAGGTGCCATGCAAATAAAAATAAGAATATGGATATAAAAATATATAGATTAGTTCCTCGACAGAATAGAATATAAGTTTATGAAAACTTGATATAGGCTACAGAGTATCTGTTATGTCTATTATGTTAGAAAATAAACTAAGAGAAAACATATGATTTAATATAAGTAATTCTTTATTATTTTATTATGAATTATACAGTACAATGTAGACACTCATAGCGCATGCACGCTCACCCCTATAAATGCACCCATGTAAACCCTAACCCTATGAGCATCTTCGAAGACTAGGTCGGCAAATTCTCGAGATTGAGAAAGTCACCACGAACAGCTCGCTGAATCTAGGATAATTTGCTCCCACAGGGAGTTGAACCCAGGACCTGAGGTGCTACCGACGCTTTTATAACCACTAGGCTATAGGCTCTTGCACTAAGTAATTTTTTATTAGTCAGATGCACAGCCACAATCCATATTTAATCTAATTTAAGGTAGTTCCAACAAATATATATTCTAGAATTGCATTTGATGACCGGAAGAGTATAAGCTACGAGAAGTAATAGTTGTAGCACTAGTCTATCACAAGCTTTGTTTGAGAGGCTTCTCCTCTCCGGCTGTGGCTCCAGTAACCGAAGGATCCAAAGCCAGAGGAGCCATGAATTGTAGTTTGTCCTGAGTCTACGTTGATTCAAGGAAGAGAGAAAAAGCGGCGTACCACAGTGCCTGCTACAGTGACCATGAAGGTGGAGCCGGAGCAGTCGAGAGCCGTGCCAAACCATCTCTCACCATCGAAACCAGCAAGTAGAGCTGTCCCACGAAAAAGAAAACTGAGTGGAGTGTCGCTTGCATGATGACTCAGAGGAACCGCAGAGGCACAGCACAGGCATTGATCATCACAGCAAGGGCAGCATGCACAAAAACTGGAAGAGCGCACGCACACACCGGTAAATGTTCGGCACTCCCTCGGGTTTGCAAATGCTTGTGCTTTCGCAAAGATTTGACTCATCAAGCTTCTAAAAAGCAATAATTTCCTTTAAAAAGGTTCTTAAACCAATTAGGAACTTGATGATCATATGTGTAGATTTATCTCAGAATGTACTTTCAAAAATAAACATAAATTTGGTAGGATGTTCATTTATATTCTAATAGATAGTAGTTGCTAGTATAGATTTGCTGGCAGTGCGTGCTAGTGCCTTATCCAGAGGGAGAGGGTGTGCAATGCTTAGTGACCAGTGGAGAATAAAAGCAAATGGCCAATCAAGATACGATATGTTTTAAAAAAAATCAAGATACGATAGACAGTCACTTTCCTTTCACAACTTGGACAACTTGGGAATAATCACTTTACTTACACAACTTTGGGAGCAAATGGGCCACTCAAGCTAGGTACGATAGTCACTTTACTTTCACAAATAAGGAGGGAGGAAAGCAAATGGGCCAGTCAAGCTACGATGGACGTGCACTACTTTGGGCCAGTCCACATCAGGCCTTCTCAATTGGGTGGCGTGAAGCTGGGGCTGGCCTGCTATACTCTGTGGAGCCCTCCAAAGGCAGGTCAAGGCCATTATCTGGAAAGTTCGTTCCCCTAAAAAAACATTATCAGTGTGGAGCCCTCCAAATTGGATTAAGTCCATTTTTAGCCCTTGAACCATTGCCTATAAAATCATCTAACTTTATCAACTCATCAATCAACACTGTTTAGTTTTGCCCACATAGCCATCTGAAAACCATTGAAAACCATCTCAGAGGTTAAAATTGAACTGTTTTCATAGTTAACATGCCAAAGTTAGACAAAACCAAGGCTTGAGGGACGAAAAATGGACTTATCAAGTACTTCAGTTTTTTTAGATATTTATGGAATTTTATAAATTTAGATTTACTTACCGATAGACATTTATATGTATTATATTTATCTACGTATTTTTGTTTTTTATATATTGGATTTTTTGTTCTGAATAAGAGTCAAAATTTATCTAAAATATAATCGTTATGTTTGAAGTTCTCATATTTTAAAATTTTCTTTTTTTTTGGATTATTTGAACAAACTTGGGTGGAGAAATGATTAAAACCAAAGTTGTAGGTCTCAAATAGATATAAAACTTTGTAGATGACCTTTTCATTTGAAATCATTTATGATACCAAATTTTCGTTGAAGTCCGCATATTTGGAAATTCAAAAATTATGAATTGTTTGAAAGAACTCGGATGGAGAAATGACCAAAATCAAACTTGTAAATCTTGATGACGCATACAACTTTATAGTTGATGACTTTTTCATTTGTAATCATTTAGAATACAAAATTATGGTTGAAGTTCAGGTATTTTAAAATTCTTTTTTTGAATTGTGGGAATGAATTCGGATGCATAAATGAAAAAGTTCAAACTTGTAGGCCAGATGACATATATAACTTTCTAATTTGATGACATTCATCTGAAATCATTCAGGGTCCCAAAATTTTATTTGAAGTTCTCATATTTTGGAATTCAAAATTTTTGAATTGTTTGAACAAAATCGGATGAAGAAGTTACTAACACTATAATTGTAGATCTTGATTAGATCTGTAATTTCATAGTTGATGACTTTCACTTGAAATCATTTATAGTCCCAAAATTTTGTTTGAATTTCTCATATTTTAAAATTTAATTTTTTTTAATTATTGAAACAAACCTGGACCAAGAAATAACCCAAGTCGAATTAATAGATGTCGATAAAAAGATAGTGATCCTGTATGGGCACAAGTGACTGAAGCCGAAACACCCCGAGGCAGACTGGCCGTCCTGACAAATGATCCATCAAGGGAGGCTGCGAGCCCTCGAGCCTGGCAAAACAGGCTCAAGAACCAAGCAAGCGGCTCGTTCTGTAAGTCAAGAATGACCACCTGGAGGCCCGAGACCTAGGACTGGCTACCGGATACTTGGTTTTCTCACAAACTTACCCACTACAGGTGCGGCACTCTAGGCCACTGAAGCCGTTGTCGTACAGCCCACCCCAATGAGGGAACAACTCACCCGAGCATGACTAGGGGGAGCTGATTATTCAGAAAATGATCTTGTCATGCAGGAACGACCAAGATGGCTGCAAGGTTACTGCGGTAAGAATCCATCGGGGGCAGCATGCCCATGTGGCCACGGGAGACCATTGATGAAGTGCCCAATCCTTCGTCATGATTCGCCGATCGGAAAGAGGAAAACGTCATAGCTTTCCGACCCTTGGATCATTGCCGAATGGTGTGGCAGTTCACCTCTCATGGATCTTGAGGCATGATGAGCAAAGAATATCAAAAGACTAGACTGAGTGTCAGTGGGAAGGACGCGTGTGGAGACACCGCTCCACCAGCTAACAAATTGGCCCCACAACGGGTCTCAGGAGCTATGCCAGCACCTCCACATGGAAATCAGGGCTCCCGAACATAGAAGAAATAAGAGCAATGAGCACTGAGCAATCAGCTTACCGAGGGACACTAAAGCCTAGGGCGCATAGAGCACTCTCGGGCATCACAAGGTGTGGCTCTGATCCAAGGAGGCCTGTCCTCGAACCCTTAGATGGGTCTGTGTCATTGAGCAACAGAATGGCGCCAACCTAGGGCCCTAAAGCCCAGTCCCTCGAACCCACAACAGGCCAAGGTAAGCAGGCTCAGAGCCAGTGGCTCCTCGATCGATTAGCCAGGCCCTTGCCCAGGCCTCCCCACATAACACACGATCCCAGTATTGCTCAGGCCCCTTGCTTGAGTGCCCTTAGAGGGGCATCTGATAAAAAAAGCTCCAAGACTCAATATACCTGGTCGACCCGTTCAGTAAACATCAAGCACAGCCCCTCATCGCCATCTCGGATGCGATCTGGAAGGCCATGAAGGAGTTGAGGGCTCCTAACAAGAGTCCAACATAGGGGTAAGTTAAGTCCCCAAGAAAGAGGAAGTCGACTGATGAACCCATAGACCGATACCATTGATCGCTCGGGGTTTAGGAGCTATACCCATACGGTACGGTCGTGCGTACCACTTGGAGGAGTCAAGGTGAGCCCGAGCAAGCTCGCAAATGTAGCTCAAGGCTTGGGGGTCAGGCACGGCAGCCGTGGGCTGCCGAACAATTGCGGCCTAAGCCTGACCTCCACTTAGCACCCGCTTGGGCCAGTGCCCAGACCGATGCCTCGAGCGATGGACCAGGATGTGGCTCCAGAACCCATCATACACTCAAAACTATCAAGTACAGAGATGCTACACCGTCTACCTGTTCAACGGACACAAGGCCTTGTCGGGCCAATCTCTTGGTTGTGTCACAAAACGGGCGTGACACAACATGACAAGGGACTCCACTAGGTCCAAGCCAAGATTGGATATGGGGCCCACCTGTCAGTACCTCTAGGCAAAGGCTCCTTGCGGACCTAGAAAGCCTCAAGAAGGCTCACCATGGTGGAGGCTGTGCCGCAGCAGGCAGCCTCTAATAGTCAAGCGCCAGAATGTCGGAAGTCGAGTTAGGGGGTGGTTGCGTCATTGTTGGCTCCCACCTACACGACAAGACAACGTATAGCAACACTGCAGCAGAGGATGCATGCACCTGCCATTTGGACCATAGACTACAAACAAACCTTGTGCACCATGCCCTCCTCAGAATATAAGGGGCGGCGCGGCTCTGCTTAGAAGGGGATTGCCCCAATTTTTCGGATGGAGGATTAGACCAAAATCAGTGAGAGATCTGGCTCAACGACTCATTCCAGGGATGAGGGACCGAAGAAGAATACTGACAAACTCTAGGGTAGCACCAAGCGGTCCCCTAAAAATTTCTTTCGATTTCCATCACTGTAATCCAACAATTGGGCATTCCTAACACAAGATAACTATATGCTAGACATCAGAAGTCCCATCCAGGATAAACCGAGTTGTGTCCCTTCTATGTTTTGAGTTTCTAAGCCACCGGAGACCCACACATCAACCTCCAATAAACAACTATGATGTTCGCTGTGGTTACGAACCCGCGACAATCCCCGACACGGGAGCTAGTGTCCAGAATCCGGGCACTAGCCACGCTGATTTGTCTTTGAGGTGAATTGTGATTTTAGAAAAGTATGCATAAGGCGGGTATGACTAGGGGCCTGTTTAGTCCCAAAAAATTTTACAAAAAACCACTGTAGCATTCTCGTTGTTATTTATTAGTGTCCAATCATGGACTAACTAGGTTTAAAAGATTCGTCTCGTGATCTATAGCTAAACTGTGTAATTAATTTTATTTTTTATCTATATTTAATGCTCCATACATGTGTCTAAAAATTTGTTACTGTAGTTTTTTGGGAAAATTTTTGGGAACTAAACAAGCCCTAGGTTGATAATCTCCCAGCACTGCTTTGCGAGAATTGGCACCGGAGGAGGGGAAAAAATTGGGTGAGGACCATCCATAAACCCTAAAATTGTGCAGCTGGTTGGTGGGAAACCATACTATTTTTAGCATGCGGATGGTAAACTAGATATCTTATAGGCCACACGTTAGCCAGACATCCCCACCGTGTGTTTCGTAGGGATGGTCTGTACTGAATTTCTCGGGAAGAGGTGCTGTAGGAGGGTAAGTGCTGTTTGAATAGTCCTTGTGCTTAGTCTATCTTTCATGAGTAGCTAGAAAAAAAGCTTTATGTTTGGATTGAAGAGGCCATCCCAAAGCCATCGGTCAATAAATTAAAGATTGTGACTGTGCAGGTGTGGAAGCACCCATGGAATCAACGGCCAACCCAACTAGTCACTAGAAAAACAATGTCGACGCCCAAAGCATATAACAGCTTTAATAATCATGAGCACTTTGCCCAATTTAACCCCGACATCATATGTCCGCGCTTACTTTAATAAGCACATATCGACGTGTGTGTGCTTACGTTGTAAGGAAAACGAAAGGGTCAAATCAGATTGGAGACGGACTGTCTGCTCTGCGATTTTGTTGGAGTTATACATTGCTTTGGTTTCCTGTTCGGTCCAATTAGTGGAGCGTTGCTACGGAGACTGATGAAGACCGAAGCTGCACAAGACGACTGAAGCATGCATATTGATCCAGATGTAATTTCTGTGATTCTTTTTTCATACTTTCCATGGGTTTTGGACTTTTGGTGTGAGTAAGGTGTCTATACCGCTCAAAAAGTAGTATTACCGTCTTTTTTGAACCTTGCGGATCGGATAACCTTCCCACAAAGAAAAATGACAGTTTACTATTGCTACATGAAACTAGAATTACCTTGAGTGGTAGGAAATTTTTTGAGGGCCAAAATCAAACCGCCAAAGAATATATAGTTTCTTTGGCGGTGCTGGCGGTGCTACTGAACTCTCAAGGAAACATATAGTAAACTGTCAAGGAATATGAGTGTTTCCTTAGCGGTTTCCAATCATCTCTAAGGAAATGTGAGTGTAATTGTAAACGGAAGGAAACTACTATTTTCTTGAGTGTTGTTCTTAACCGCCAAGAAAATTACCTATTTTCTTGGGTGTTATTCTAAACCATCAAGTAAATTATCATTTCCTTGGGGGTTATTGCATTTTCTTAGAGGTTGGTAGCCAAGAAAATGCTTATAAGTACTTTAGTGACTGTGACAGAAAAAACAATAATAACTTAATGGTGTCCAAAAATTCTAAAATTTGGCATGAGATCATAATATGGTTGTACTGTCTAGGCACAAAATTTACAAACTATATTAACAAAGTTGGACCACATTATTCACAACTAGACACATCTCTCACATATTTACATAACTATGTGAGAGATATATCCATTTGTGAACAATGTATAGTACCACTTTGTTTAAATCATTCGATTTTTTATGCAAAGATTATACACCAAAACCATGTTGTCATGCAAGTTTGTAGAATTTTCTAACAAAGTTTAGATATTATTATAATTATCTTATGGTAATTTGGAGATAGAACTATGAATTATCCCTAGCAAACAAATGAATTTTTTTGTCTAACTCCAAGATATGGGCTAGGGTGAAATATATGAGCCAAAATATATTTTTATGAATTTTTGAATCTTTCTGGAGCTACGAACATTTCAATGCACAATTGCTTTAAATGAACACACAAAAAATAATTTAAACTATAGAAAATAGAAAATCTATTAGAAACAAAATTAAAAATCCTCCTCAACAACTTAATACAACATATTACATTTGAATAATATATTGGGTATACAAGATAGGTTTTTTCATGTTACTTTAGAAGCATTTTCCTACATATTTAAAAAGTAGACAAAATAATTAACTACATATAATTGACAACCGCACAATATATTCAACCCAACCTGAAGCATGTTTCGCTCGTCCGCATTGGATCAATCTTAGACGGCTTAGATATGGCAGGCTGATTACAGAACCCTACCTGTGAGCCCTCATCTCCCTCAACCACCTCTCAGAAGCCGCCGCTCCCAGCCACTCCTCCCTCTCGGTTCCAAATCGTGCACGGCCACTGATAGGGCTAGGGTTCCTACCGGAGTTGCTACGTAGGTTGTATGAGTGAGAGGTGGCTGGACGAAGGCGACGACGGCGCGAGGGCGCCGTGATTGCAGCGCTGCGCTTAGAAGGAAGAGGCGGCGGCTAGGGCTACCCGGCTAGGGTTTCTCCCGGCTCCCTGAGGAAGCCGGAAACAATAATATGTTTCTGCTTGATTTTCCAAATAGAGTCTTACAAATATTTATATGCCTCTCTAATAGCGACAATTATAAAATAACCCTCTAGAAATAATATAAATGCGACAATTATATATGGGCCACAGCCCTTTAGTTGGCCGGCTTCCCCCTAGCCACTAGATGAGGCGCGCCGCCTGTAGGGGATGCCGGTCATAACAGCCACTCCTCTCTCCCAGACGGCGCGAGCTTGCAGGGCCGAGGCCCATCGGCGGCGCTAGTGGGTCAGTGGCGAGCTCCTCTGGCAGCGTGCAGGCAAGGCGTGGCCCCTCCAGCTGCGCGTGCAGGTCAGGGGCTCCGGCAGCGCGCGGGCAGTGCGCGAGCTGGTCTGTCTCAGAGCGAGAGATCTACTGCCACTTAACCAGAAAGAACGATAAGGGAGTAACCAGTTATTACAGACCAGCTAAAAAACGACCACATTTGCTCAAGCAAAAGACAGCGCAGAACTAGCTAATGACAAACCACACATCTGCAACTTCTCTGTGATTCTGGTCTTCCTCATATCCTGACCATCATCTTGCTTTAAGCGCTTGTACTGACACTCTGCATCTTTGTACAATACCTGCTTTGGTTGTCCAATTATAAGACAGTTTTGTTTTTTAAGATATGTAGCTTTTTCTAGACACTTGATGTCTAATATATTAATAAGCAATAACAATGTATCTAGAAAAGCCAAAATTATATTTTATAATAATTTAGGACCAAGGGAGAGTACAATACAAAGACTAGAGCAGTGCGCGGAAGCCAAAATTATATTCCTGCAGAGTTGACAGTTGTACTAGGTAGCATGCCTGCCCGGATTAGTATCTAACAATCTCTATCTACATGATCTCAGGAGTCCGCATGCAGTGCAGGTGCATCTCCTGCGGCGGCTCCGCGATCAACGAGGCAATCATCTCCTCCATGTCCGTGGCCCCGACCAGGCAGCAGTCGCCGACGTCGTCGTCGATGCTGACAGCAGCATCGGCCCTGGCGTTGTACAGACGGCCGAGGATGAGAGATTGGCTGGCGGCCGCGAGCCGCCGGGACAGCCCGGCGGCCTGGGCACGCAACGCGGCGTTGGCGAGGAAGGCGTGGGAGAGCCTAGCGTGCGCGGCTTCCGTGCGCACCGCCAAGTCGCGATTCTCGCGCTCCAGGAGCGCCGTGCTGTCCCGGAGCTCGTCGAGGTGGAGCAGCTTCCGCGCGCGGGACCGCCTCGCAGACTCTCGGTTCGCTATCCTCCGCCGGAAGCTTCTCTCCTCGACGCACTCCGCTGCGGCGGCGTCGACCTCTGGCCAGGACGCCACTGCCGCTGCCGCAGTCACAGGATGCTGAGTTGGGAGTAGTGGGCCATCTGTGGGGTCGGATCCGAACCCGACATACTGTTCTGCCATCGCGGGGAAGAGGACCTTCATGTCGATGCAGGTCATGCACCCTGAGAAGGCCATATGATATGATATTTTTTTTAACGGGGTGGTAGTAGTTGTTGTGTACAGACATATCAGAGGAGGAAGAAGGGAAGATGGGAAGGCTGCAGTATTTATAGGAGGGAGAACGGAAGTTTGGTGTGCTTTTTGTTGTTGGTGTGGTCCAAAACAATGTTGGTTGGTGATGATACTCCCTTAATGCATTAGGCACTGTTTATACATACAACTAACTAACTTGGTGAAAGTGTGTCCCTGTGGCCGTGCAAGTCTGATTTTTGTTCGTGTACGTGGTGAGAGTTAGGGTTTCAGTCCAGGCGTGAGTCCAGTTTATATTCCGCTTTGGTTTGCGTGTTCAGAATTTTGTTTTTTTTGGCTAGTTTTGTTCGTGTACGTGGTGAGAGTTGGTGTCTCGGACTGTATCTATCATCTTTGCTTCTCAGTGGCTTGGTGACCTTGATGGTTGACAAGTTGAGACGCCTTTTGTCTCTCTCCGCACGTACATGATGGAAGATCCAACAGTGCGGCGACAAATCAACTGTGAGTGCTCAGCGGCAGCTACTTCTCCGGCCAGGCGCCATGACTTCTTCTTCCTTAGGAGGTGGAGCGTGCATGCAAGGTGCGAGCTGAACTCTGGCACCGACAGGCCATGGAGACTACCACCTTCGCATAATTATTCATGCATCTAGACCTAGTGTCATGCAAGGGATTCTTGAGCGGAATGAAACGGATGAGGACAAGCTCGTGGCCACAGACTGTGGTGGCCATGTTATCGGTCGAAGCACAAGGACCCGTGGGCCGTGGCCAAAGCCAGACTGTACTAGCCAATCCTATTGACCAGATCAATAAAAAGATGCGCGCATTGCAAGACCTGGTACTGCACTGCAACAAGATGTATATGTTGTGCATCTTTTTTTTCTTTTTTTTTGTAAGGTCCGAGTCCCTCGATTGATCCTTATATAAAAAGGATCATTCACTTAAAAAGATTCTGTTGGTGAGTAACAACATTGCCAAAAAAATGTCTGTTTTGTTTTCCATCAATCCTTTCACTTAGTATTTTTTTAACCGCAATTATTTGTGTGACAGTCCAACCCTGGGAGGGGGCTGGCGGCTAGGGCCGGGGTGTGGGCGATGGCATAGGGTGAGGGCATGGGGCGACGGCAAGGGGAGTGAGGCGCACCAGAGATGGGATAGGGGAAAGCCGAATCTATTTCTTTCTTAGATTAAAATGGTTACTGAAGGTGCCATTCTGTCAGGATTCCCGACTACCGGATATACTAGCTACCGAATCTGATGGGAATGCGATTCCCGATCTTCCGTCAGATTCAAGATAAACAACGATTTAGTCGAAGAGCAACACACCGATTCGGCTTCAGATCACAAAGACCGAATCCTGCAACTTTAGCACCACATCTCCTTTGATTATCAACCGTGTCACAATCCGGTTGACCTCGCCACGAAGGCTAATCCCAGCTGCGAATCGAAAAACACAAGCAAGAACAAGATAAAATTCAACTCAATTGAAGTGACAATTGCGGTTATATGATTAAGCACTCGAAGTTGGAGTCTCGTAAACCGATAACGGCAACTGTTCAAAGACAGATTGATTTAAAGCAAAACTCAAACCCTAACATAGGCAGCAGCTACTGATTATAAAGCTTAAGGGGCGTCCATGGACCCCTACTTATGTCGCTAAGAAGTCTCGACACGTTACAAGAGCCAAACGGCCCAAAAGACAGCGACGCAGCGCCCTGACAGATTCTAGACGTCAAATTGTTTTGATGATTCCCGTTGACTCCAATGGAATTTAGGCCTCAAACCAAAGCAATTGGTTATCTTATGAAATTATCTTTTCATCCATATGTGGATCATTGAAAATGGAGTCTAGATTTCCCTTGGGCGTCCATTTTACTACAGACTAGTCCTGGAGTTCGAGATGGACTCGAACTTGATATGGATTAGGCCTCCAACTTGGCTTGGACGCCCTTATTTGCCTCCTGAGGTGGTGGCCAAGTAGAAGGAAGTCCTTGGTCATCTATTAAGTGTTCTCCATCTTCTTGGGGTATGCTCCAACTTAGGCCTGGGTCTCAAGTGTGAATAACAAGCCCGCGATGACGTTGTTGCTCCTAGTTGAAACAGCGATAGAATATCTTCATGATTTGGAGGCCTTGGCAATGTGATATTAAGGTGGAACTAGATCTATTTGAAAGCTTATCAAATAATCTTTCCATCAAGTGCTCATTAACCTCAATCGCACTCGGGATGGATGAGTTATGACCTTCGCAATGAAGCACTACCGGGCTGCCGACGAACCGAAAGTGCAACTTTGATGAACTTGCACTTTGAGACATATTTGTACCTATATTCAAATAACGACACGTACATGTGGAAGCAAGTGAATTGTACCCAAAATTACTCTGCAAATATAGGAACAAGCACACCTTATAATCAATGGTCGTATCCGATGGTGTCATGTCCTCATCATCCTCCCCTTCTTGATAACAAACCGTTTTCGGCTTAAACTTTGTTGGAGGATAGATTGTAGGTAGTAGCTAATATTGCTTCCCTTGTTGAAATTTAACCTGTTACTTTATAACAAAACTTGGGTATCTTGACATCACATGATTTCATCTATTGTAGGTCTCGAAATTATCATATTGTTGCACAAAAAAGGAGATTTCACATTTGAACAAATATAAACTCTATGTACTATATACTCTCCTTTATTATTATATTTGCCAATAAATTGAAATGTACATCTTGATGACCGTGACAAATCAGTAAACCAAAATTTCTCTTCCAAAGTAGTAACAGCACGTAGAGTAACAAACTCAATATAACCCAAAGTATCTAAAGAATACAATAATTTTAACTCATCTTTTTCAGTAGCAATGGGAAGCAAATTCTTATTTTCAGCACAAGTATTCAATTCCAAAACAAAAACATTATGCTCATTCACAAGTTGTGGTATATGTATATTAAAAGCATTGTCACACAACTCTTCTTTATCACAAGCACTATTAGAACAATTATTTTATGACAAAGGAAATTCAGACATTGTGTCCACTAAATGTTGCTCTATTATAGCATGAGTGGTGGACAAATTTAGCACACCATCACCAATTTGAACATTATTATATTTTGTAGCAAGCATAACAAGATCTTCTAGTTTAGGTACTTGGTGATTTTCATTTTTAATATCAACCTCTTTGTTCTTAGTAGAAACACTCTCTTTATGAAGTTGTACAATTTCAGTCGAGTTTAAAATTTTACCATGCTCCAAGGTGGGTGTGGGAGGTGGTGGTGAAGATGCTGCTGTAGCGGTGAAAATGGCCACTCGTCTGCTTATCGCAGTCTCAATTTTCGCGAATACTTGCTCCACCCTTGCTAAAACCTGGTTGAAGTTGTCGCCAATGTTGGTCTGGTTCTTTTGTTGATGTCCCTGTAATTCTTTTTTCTGCTAGCATAGCTAGCTAAAACAACTAGTTTGCAGTGTTAAAATCTTTATAATAAACAATATCCTGAATTTCACGTCTCAAATAACCATAAAAATGATACACTTTATCCTCCGGATCCTCCTCTATCCCACAACATATTGCACACTTTTGAAACTCTACATAATATTCTTGGACAAACATATTACCTTGCTCTAAGCGTTGTATTTTACGTTTATAAGATGGAGGAATAAAATGATCACGCATTGCTTCTTTAAATCTATCCCATGATTGAGATTGTTGATGTAAATTACCCAGTTCTCGCCACCAGAATTGAGCAAAATCTTTGAATTCCCTAGTGACATATTTAACTCTATGTTTCTCAGGAACTATGTGTGAATTAAACTCTTGTTCTACAGTCATCTTCCAATCAAAATATTTTTCTCCATCATAAAATCCAGAATAGAATGGTATGGTTAATTTACCTCTCATACCTTGATGATTTTTCTTTATCTGATCCATCCTTGCAAACATCTGGTCCATGATTTCCTACAATTCACACTAAAACAAAAACTCGTTGTTTGATTAGAATTTAAAACAAATGTCCTATCAACTATTTATAGGTTGGTGGAATCACACTCTCACACATCTTACCAAGCTCTTACGGGTGTTCTTACCAACACAAAGCAGTGGACGGTATAACCGGTGGCTGGTTCATGATATCTGTGAGAGCGTGGCACCAAGATTGCAAGGATCTTTTTCTGTACTGATCTGGAGTATATATATATAAAGCTTGGAAGGCACACAAAGAACAAATACATATATGTGGCACACAATTCAGTAACAGATACCAATATTGAATAAATGTCCATAGCACTTGTTCTAGTTGCTGGCCTATACGTGTTCCTAGCACCAGTTGTGACACACAAGGGAGTGAAACAAGTATGAAAGTAGTAATAGAAAGACGGACAAGGCAAAAGGCACCACAAACAATACAACTATCGAGTGTTCCTTATGTGCTCCTTTTTTATCTCTTCTCTTCTCTTTTACTATTTTTTTCTTTTCTTTTTTCTATTCAAAATTTTTTCCTTACTTTTGTTCTTTTGATATTTTTTCTCAGCAAGGAGCACACAACAATAAACCCTAAAAAATTTGAGCTCAATTGGATAAAAGATGTGGCCTATACAAAATCTGAATTGTGCTCCAAAAAACATATCAAAACTTGTGGGCCTGGAAACTCGATTTTCCTGATCGAATTTCATAAATCTAATTTTTATGAAACCAGCTTTGCTAGGATGAAACGGATCTAAAATTTTCTGGCATTCTCTGTAAATATAAAATTCGCTATATTTCGAGTTTGGATGTAAAAGTTGTGACTGTTTTAAGCAAGCTGCTCGAATCATGGTTTCAATGGACACAAGATGCAAACTAATGGTAATACGGGATGGCGGCGGGTGGAGGGATCAACAAAAACTAGAAAAGAACACAATCTAAACCAGCAATAAGACCTTGACTTAGGACACAAACTCAATACAGCAAACTCTGAAACTGAAATATACAAAGGCTTTGGCACGGATGGTTGTAGGACAGAAAATAAATATGGCGGTGGACTATAGGACGAAGGTGAAAATCAAGTAAACTAGGATAAATATGAACTTGACGGTTTATCTGAAGCTCTGATACCACTTGATGGGAACATAATTCCCGATCTTCCGTCAGGTTCAAGATAAACAACGATTTAGTCGGAGAGCGATACACCGATCCGGCTTTAGATTACAAAGACCGAACCCTGCAACCTTAGCACCACATCTCCTCTGGTTATCAACCATGTCACAATCCGGTTAACCTTGCCATGAAGGATAATCTCTGCTACGAATCTAAGAACACAAGCAAGAACAAGATAAAACATAACTCAATTGAAGTGACAATTGCGGTTACATGATTAAGCACTCGAAGTTGGGGTCTCACAAACCGACAACAACGACTGTTCAAAGACAAATTGATCTAAAGCAAAATCCAAACCCTAACATAGGCAGCGGCTACTGATTATAAAGCCTAAGGGGTGTCCAAGGACTTCTACTCATGTCGCTAAAAAGTCTCGACACATTACAAGGGCCAAACGGCCCAAAAGACGGCGACGCAGCACCCTGACGTCAAATTGTTTTGACGATTGCCATTGACTCCAATGGAATTTCGGCCTCAAACCAAAGCCATTGGTTAGCTTATGAAATTATCTTTCCATCCATATGTGGCGGAGTCTGAATGCGTCCTGGACGTCCATTTTACTACAGACTGGTCCTGGAGTCTGAGATGGACTCAAACTTGATATGGATTCGGCCTCCAACTTGGCTTGGACGCCCTTGTTTGCCTCCTAAGGTGGTGGCCAAGGAGAAGGACATCCTTGGTCATCTCTTAGGTGTTCTCCATCTTCTTGGGGAGTGCTCCAACTTGGACCTGGGTCCCAAGTGTGAATAATAAGCCCGCGATGACGTTGTAGCTCCTAACAGAAACAACGATAGAATATCTTCATGATTTGGAGGCCTTTGCAACGTGATATTAAGGTGGAACAAGGTCTATTTGAAAGCTTATCAAATAACCTTTCCATTAATTTCTCATTGACCTCAATCGCACTCCGAATGGATAAGTTATGACCTTCGTAATGAAGTATTGCTGGGCTACCGATGAACCAAAAGTTCAACTTCGATGGACTTGCACTTTGAGACATATTTGTACCTATATTCAAATAGCGATATATACATGTGGAACCAAGTGAATTGTACCAAAAATCACTATGCAAATATAGGAACGATTACACCTTATAATCAATGGTCGTATCGGATGGTGTCATGTCCTCATCAAAATGCGTACCAAAGAAGACCCAAAGGTTCATGCCTCATATATTCAAAGAAGGATATCACAAGATCTCACCAAGACTCCGATCATACCAGGACTATGTAACTTGTAGGACAAGTAGGCCTCGGATATAAATAGCTAGCAATACACCCTGTCGTAATCATCGAAACTCCTGTAGGCATAGCGACTGTAATTGTCATCTCGCTATTCGATGAGATCATAATACAAAGAAGTAGCAACTGGACGTACGGCTTTTACTCGCTTCTGGGGGCTCTGAACCAGTATAAATTCCGTGTCTCTGCTGTGCTTGTTCTTTGCAACAGGCGAATTCCTCTAAGAACTGAATATCTGCTGGTAAAAAACACTGACGGTGGCCCTCATAGAAGCATTACCGATCTTTTTGTGTCCGTGTGTCTGTACTGCTGTCTGTACAAGCACAGGCACGGACTGGCATGGTGGTTTACGCGTGCAAGTCCGAGGGGAGACACGAGCACGACACGCATTATGGCGTGGTGGAGGACATTCGCTCATCTGGAAATGAGCGGTTCCCCACTAGGGCTTATTTGGCTGCACACAAATCCACCCCAATCCACATGGTTTGAGAGAGATACACAAATCCATCCCAATCCACATGATTTGAGAGGGATACACAAATCCACCCCAATCCACATGGTTTGGGAGGGTCCCTCCCAAACATTGGGGTGGATTTGTATACAGCCAAACATAGCATAAATTGGAATTGAGGGCAGCCAACTATATGATGCAGCTACACTGCCAAAATATTTGGTTAAAAGTCGGATCACGGTTCATGTCAGTTCAACTACATGCTACTGCATTCTGGAGCACATCCTAATCTCTTGTCATACAGCGGATATAAGTTTCAGGCGAGACATACTTTTCTCTTAATCTGTTATATGTCCACATTTTCACATAACAGTAGCAGTAGGAAGAAGTCCATGGCAAGCTTGTCTTCCATTGCACCTTGCCATCATCTTACCTCTGTGCTGCCTACTTTGCAGAATCCAGTTGCGCACATCCCCGGCCGTGCTGTTCCTGTTGTTGTTGTTGCAAATGGTAGTGTGTCGTGCAGATCCGTCGGTGGGTGGCGGTGGCAGCCGTCGTCAATCCATGGCGGCGGTGGTCATGCTGTTGCCAATTCAGGAGCTCTTGCAGCGTCGGCGTCAGTGACAGATAATGCCGGCGGCGGCGGGACTGGGGTCGCAGAGTTCTATACGGGAAAGAACATTCTCATCATAGGTGGAACTGGGTTCCCAGCGAAAGGTGAGAGGGAATGGTGTTCATTCTCAACGTATGGTTCTTCTTGGTTCAAACAACATTCGCCATCTTGTTTTTTCATCAGTTCTTATGGAGAAGATTTTAAGGACGGATCTTGACGTCGGTAAGATATACGGGATGGTGAAAGCCAAGGACACACAAACGGCTCTCAAGAGGTTGCAAAAAGAGGTATTTGTGCTGTTTTTGTTGCATGCTTCTAGACCACATGTCTTGTTGCTGACAAATTACCAATATTAGTTCATCAACCGGCTGGAATTTTAGAAGAAATAAGGGCTTGTTTGGTAGGGTTCCCACCTTTGACAAACCGATCCAAAACCAAGAAAGAAAGAAAAGAAGGAATTTTAGCACAAGGTTTGCCAGACTTGCTTCTTGCTGCGCTCGATCAAAGAAAGAAATCGAACAAGAGCTGCGCTCGACTTTCCTCCACAGCTCCGGCTCTGGCTGCTCTAAAGGATCCCTACCAAATGTTCCATAGGTGGATCCATTTTTCAGTGCCATTTTGGAGGTTGTGTCTCCTCCAAAATAGCTCTGCCTCCTCCATAGGAGCCCCTTCAGGAGGAGCCCTACAAAACAACCGCTAAGTATGATTTATTATTTAATACTTTTCACTATTAAAAATATTTGTATTAAATTGTATTTTTTTCTCTTTATTCATTTTCTATCATAATAGGCATAAAAGATACTCTGAAACCATCGTAATAAATTTATTAGATACTAATCTGTATGTCTTCGCTCACATCCAAAGATTTTTTTCTTTGCACAACATCTTTGTGTATATTCAACATGCATTTAGCTGTAACCTTAACTTCAATTATGGTGGCTCTTGTCACGGCTTATATATTATGACGTTGTGAATCTATATTTTGATTTTTCAAGATTTTTCTTACTAATTGCTAGTTTGCTACAGATTTTTTCCTCCAACTAAATTGGAATCTTGTGCTTATTGTATCCTTTTGTACTAATTAAAAATAAGGATTTGAGAACATAACCTGCACACTTATAAGTACTACATTGGCATGAACAATCATTTAAAATTAGCATCATGTTGCATATATAAGATGGGTGGTAGAGGTTGGAGTGAGATCTAGGATGGGTACTGGTGCTAACCTCAATAGAATATTAATATTAAAGATGTATAATGATGGTTTGCTCCAAATAAATCTCAAAGGCCAAGAAGATATATATAGCCACATGTGGCCGCGCCTGCACTAACCTCCCCCACTTCTATAAGATATTTGAATTTTCTTGTGAAGAAATATGTGACTCTATCAATTAATACAAATTTGTCAAACATTTTTTTGTTACAATGTATAAATATATCTAAAATAACATATTTGATGATTGTTGAAACATTAACGTGTCTATTTATGCGTCATGGATGCAAGTGCATATGAATTTTATGATGGTAAAACATGTATGTTTATTTCAGTCAAAATTTAATATATTAATATTAATAGAAGTGGGTAGTGTACAAGTATTTATGTTTTGTGGTTATTTAGACATTTCTTGTGATAGAAGATGTTGATGATTTAGATGTAGATTTCAAGGGATATTTTAGTTTTTTATAATGAAATAAGTGGTAATTTAGATGTAAATTTAAGGGGTTATGTAAATTATATATCATAATATGGGCAATTAGCGTTTTATCTAGGAATATTTATCCAAAGTGCTAAATTTGAAAAACTCTACGTGGTCCACGTGCAGGTGGTAGACACAGAATTGTTCACTAGTAGAGAACACACCTTTCATCCGAGGCCAAAATGGGCTCTACTCCTGGCATTTTTTGCGCCCGGGACTAGAGACACCTTTAGTCCCGGTTGGTGTCTCCAATCGGGACTAAAGATCACTGCCTTTAGTCCCGGTTGGAGACACCAACCGGGACTAAAGGTCTACTCCCGGCCATGCCTCTGACCGGGGTTGGAAAGGGACATTTAGTCCCGGTTGGAGCCACCAATCGGGACTAAAGGGCCCCCTCTATAAATCCCGGCAATCTCTCCTTCCTCCCCGCGCCCAAGCTGGACCAAATTTGAAACTCAGTGTTCTTGCCTTCTTTGCTTCTTGCTTCTCCCATTGTTGCTCCATCCATTCTTCGATTCATCCATCGATTTCTTCGATTCCTCCATCGATTCTTCAGTTGTAAAGGTTACCAATCTCATACTCTAATTTTTCATCATTGGCTTATCTCATATTGTTCACTATATATATATATATATATATATATATATATATATATATATATATATATATATATATATATATATATATATATATATATATATATAGGTATGTTATTTAGAGCTTAAGGCTCTCAATAATTAGTGAAAGCCCCAGTCCAAAGTGTAGCTACGTGGTTCCATTGAACCAGCAGGCCCCCGGTCCAAACTGCAGTTCGTTCCACCGAACCAGCCCCCACCGTCGTTTCCGGTGGTCCCCACGCTGTCGCTATCGTCTGGATCTGATCGGAAGTACAAATCCCCAATCCATGTTTCAAATTGATTTGAATATCGTCTCTCTCCCCCCTCTCGTTCTCCCACAGCACCAGAGCTTCAGGTCCCGCGGTGCTCGCCAGGCTCCCCGTGTCGCCGCCGTTCGCGAGCGGCGCCCTCTCCCTCCCAACCGACGGCGCCCCCTCCATCCCAGTGGCCCCTCCATCCCGGCGACGGATGGAGGCAGGCAGGAGCCTGAGCTCCATCAGATCCCGGTGGCTCGTCCCTCCCCGGCAGCTCCTTCCTCCCCTAGCGGCACTCTTCCCTGTCCCCAACGCCGGCAGCGGCTGCCAGCATCTGGGCTCCCAAAGCCTGGGCCGGGGCAGACTTGCCGGCCGGCGGTTGCTGGCAGCGCACGCGCGCCTGGACACGCGTGGGCCAATGGGCCGCTCGGGGAGGTGCAGCTGCCGGCATCGCTCGATGTCACACAGCAGAGGGCCGCTAGGTCCCTGCATATTCCCGTGCGGAAGGTGTCCACGCGGCCATCCTGTGCCACGGCAAGCAGCAGCCATTCCTGTGCGTGAGCTATCTGTCATCAACTTGCAGTTTGTGGCTTTGATTGTTTCCTATTATATCAGTTTCACAAGCGATATCTCTGTCAGCTTGCAGTTTCGGGTCTGGGCTGTAGTTATTTTGAAGCGAAGACAACTTCCCTGTAGGTCTGATGAAGATATCTGTCATCAGCTTACAGTTTTAGCTCACTACAGAAGCGCAGCGGTGACACACAAAAATCCATCAGTTATCTACGCATCAATCACTTTCATTATCAGTTATCTATATACTTCTACACAGTTCTATACATTGTTGGTACACAATTCCATACATTGTTCTATGTATTGTTTGGGTTGGGGCCATCATGATTCCGCCGATGCCGCGGAGGCAGAGCCCCTCGCCGGCAGTCACGAGGCTACGACAGGCCAGACACTAGCGAAGAAGTTCTCTATTTAGTGTGCTACTATTTTCTCAATTTTTTCTTGATGTTTTGATCCAATTTGGTTGCTGCCTTACAAGAACAGGTGGTTTGCCAAACACCTCAATCACTTTCGCGGTTCCGATGCTGATTGATTTTAGTGTCCAAAATGTTGATGGGTTTCTTAAGCCATAGATGTTATGCCATGTTTTAATTTGAATTCGTCATAGCCTTGCAGGAACATGGGGTTGCGGCAAATGAAGAGCTAACAATGCAAGATGGTTTTCTATACAATATTGATGCGTCTATTTAGAGACATTGTTTCTATGTTTGCATACATAAGTTTCTATGCATACCAATTATCATTTGGCAATGTGACTAAATAAAATATTTAGTTATGATGGTAAATGCAGGTTTCTAAAGAAACTAGATGAATAATGATTCTCGCAGATTTATTTTCTTGTACTTTGAATTCTATACATTGTTGTAGCACAATTTTATACATTATTTGTTGGTGCTCGATGATATTCCCTGCTGGTGTTTAATGAACTGATCTACTCATATTGGCTTCCTTTTTCTGCACTCATATTGGAGAACGTTTTGAATGATAAGCAAGCAAATTTTCTATGCAGTTTTGATTTAAACTTTTTATGCTTTCCTCCACTAAGCAACTAAGGTGATTTCTACGAATTTTCGATATGCTGAGTAACAAATTCTGATCTTACTTGTGTCATCGTTGTGCTACTGTAGTGGTCACTGAAGTGGCCGCACCTTTGCTTGCAGCAGTAGCATAGGAATGGACTGCCTTCCTCAGCAGAATGGGTTTCTACCAAGGCTGTCAATGGTTTCTATGCATATCAAAGTAGACGACATGTCCTTCGGGTGAGCACGTTTCTATGCATACATTTTTCTATGCATATCACTGAAGTGGCCTTACCAAGGATTCTATGCTTAGTTTTCATAGGTTTTATTCATGCTTAGATAACTTTTGTATGTGTCATTTACGACTAACTAGTCACAATATGCAAATGTGGTCAATGCAGGGGCTTATCATGGCATCGAAACGTATCCTCAAGGAATTAAAGGACCTGTAAAAGGACCCTCCAACATCATGCAGTGTAGGTAATTTTCTGGTAGCTAGTTAGCCTTTTGCTAGTAAGTTCTGTTTGTTGTAGCCTTTCTGCCTTGCTTGTGCAACTTAAGTAGCAGTAGTTCAGTTGCATTTTTCCAGTTGCATTTTTTCTAGTAAGTTCAATTGCTTTTTTTGTAGATTTGAAACACGGGACATATCAGTTAGTGTGCTTGCAGCCGACTGCAGCTGACCAGAGGCGAGGAGGATCCTACACCTGCTGCTGCAGCTCTCCAGGCTCCCATGTGTTCTGTACTTCACATGGGATATTTTATACATTATTATTGCTCGCATACTTTGTATGACCGGTGGCAAGTCCCTCGATTTGGTCGCAGCCTTTGCAGGAACATGGGGTTGTGGCAAATAAAGAGCTTGCAATGCAAGTAAGCATGGTTTGAGTTGGGGCTTTCATGTTTTCGATAAAAAATATTCTCTCTAGAGAGGGGGATTTATTTGGTTCTATGCATTGTTTCTCTATTAATGTGAGTCTTCAATTTTCTAGTATTTGCATCAATGTGAGTTTCTTTTCTAGCATAGCATTAGTGAGTTTCTATGCATATCGAAATTGGTAAACGAGGAGTTTCTGCTTGTTGCTAGTTGGAGGCACTCCAGACGGATGCTTCTATGCACCTCCATTTTTATTTTTATGCGCTCCGGGCCATGGCGCTCATGAGGCGGTCCGGTGTATCACATAGTCCACCGGCCATGGTGCGATGTGATAACATTCCCTGTTGGTGTTTGCTGAATTGATCTGTACATATTGGATTCCTTTTTATTCACTTAGGGTTGCTGCATATATTGGCTTCCTTTTCTATACGATTGAATGACAAGCAAACAAATTTTCTATGCAGTTTTGATTTAAACTTTCTATACATTATTGGGGCACATTTCTATACATTATTGGGGCACATTTCTATATATTGTTGGAGCAGCTATCTGTGCACTTCTACAAAATTCTATACATTGTTAGAGCACACTTCTAATTATTGTTGGTACACAATTCTATACATTGTTTTATAGATTGTTGGTATACATTGTTGGAACATCTTTTAATGCTTTTTTCAACATGTTTTTATGCCCACTACATCCTCTGTGTCAGCGCTGATTAGCGAGACCAATGCGCGGTCGGCCGCACCACACTATCATCTCAGATTGAAATATTTGAATTATGAGGAGATAGTAATGCTGAGATCAGGTACTTCTTTTATCCCTAATATAATGTGTTGTTTCGATCACTTTCTTATATAATTGTGTTGTAGTACTTGCCATCTAAATATTTGATTGCTATCTGGACTACAATGTTGGTTTTACTTTTACCTTCACTTCCACGGACAATTACATTCGTTGGGTTCTGAAAGCTCGTTTACCTCCTGTATGTAGTCAGGTGATATCCATGAAGAGGTGGAGACTCATAACAGAATGCTATGATGAGCAGGAATAGTGAGCAACCTCTAAGTGTTTTAGTCATGTGTTTTGGTTATCTGTTATCTGAAAACTAGAGTCATACTTGGCCATGTTTTGGTTATCTGTTATCTGAAAATGATGTCATTGCTGATATGAGTTCACACCCCTCTAAACTGTACATGCTGTATATATTGTAATTTGTAGTGAACTTAAATATGCACTTTTTTTTTGCTTGTTTTATACACTCTGAAATTGTTTTTTGGCTGATTTTTGTGTATGCAACTTGATGGTTTCATACACTTTAAAATTGTTTTATCTAGAGCGGCACTGGATGGTGAACTCGGTTGTTTCTACAATTTTTATGTCTTTGTGCAACTATTTTTATGCAATACGAACAGCTAGCAATGCAAGTAAGCATGGTTTCATATGCGTTTTTATGCTTGTCAACATGTTTACTACTGAGAGATGATTTTTATGTGATTGCTTAACACTTTTGATGCTCTTTTAAGCAGATGTTTTATGCTTATCCTTCATATAATGTGAATGAATTTGAAATCTTTAAGCAGATGTTATATGCTGATCTTTGGTAGATGTTTTCTAATTGCTTTCGCCCACTGAGCTTTCTGTATAAGAAACCAAGGTTTCCATGCAATTGATTAACATGCAATTTTAGAATTTCAATGTACATTTCTAATTGCTTTCCTCCACTGAGCTTTCTATGCTTGATACACTGATGGAGTACACTCATATGAATTATTATAACACATTGACATACATTGTTGGAATAGTAGTTATATGTATACTTCTACACAATACTATACATTGTTGGTACACCATTCTATACATTGTTAGTACATAATTCTATACATTGGTGGAGCATGGGTGATTTCTATGCTTAGTTGCATAGGTTTCCACACCAATTGCATAGGTTTTTGTTTGTATACTTGACAAGTTTGATTTATATGCTATGTGTTTTCTGTGCTTGCACACCAATTACTGGCGATGGAGCAGCTCAAGCGTGGACGACTTAGGCGGTGAATGCAGATCCATTCCGGTGGATCAAGGTGCTGGGTGATGTCGGAACAGGGCTGTTTTTGTTCAATTGATTTTGGAATTTTATGCTTCGTGATTCTATGCTTAATGAATTAAGTTTTTACACATTCAGATTCATTCCAGTGGCGGTCCGCTGCTTGACGTAGTCCACGGCGGTGGCGCTGGTGCGAATCAGTGGTGGCGGTTGGTGGGGTGGAAAACGGCAACGGCGCTGTGCGACACAGCCAATGATTTGCATTTTGTTTGATGTTTTTTGTGTTTTTATGCTTGTGTGCATAAATTTCTATGCACACAATGGATTAATTCCATGTATTTTTGTATTCTCATGCTTGTGAGCATAAGTTTCTTACAATGTTGGAGTAGTTCTATGTTGTTTTTATACGGCAATAAATTTACTTTTTATTCATCGAACTACTAATTTCTATGCAATTTCGGCACCCAAAATGTTTAAGCGTATCTTGATCACTGATTCTATGAATCCGATCATCCATCACGTGCTATTTTTCAAATTTCTTCGAGACGACGAGATCGTCTCCATGTTTTATGCGTGTTGTCCACATGTTCTTTGTGTTGTTCCCATGTTAATTATATATTCTTATATTGGGAAGCATGATATTGGTAGAGGCAACCACGGTTGTTTGGTGGAATGTCCATCTCGTTGAGAGATTTTTACACAGCAACAAAATTAATTTTTATTCATTCAACCACTAATTTGTATCCAACGTGACACCAGAAACCTTTATGCGCATCTTACCATTGATTCTCTGTACCTAATCGGCCATCACGTACCAGGATTCAAATTTCAAATTTCGAAGAAGACATGGTCGTCTCCGTGTGGAGATGTTTTTACGCGGTAACAAAACTAATTTTTATTCATCCAACCACTAATTTCTATTCAACGTCAGCACAAAAAACTTTCCTACGTATCTTGACTAGTGATTCTATGCATCCAATAGGCTATTAGTGTTATGATTCAAATTTCAAATTTTGAAAAACACGAGATCGTCTCTATGTTTCTATGCTCTCGCTTACAAGTTCTATTCGTAGACGGATGCATAAAATTCTATCTCATAATGCGCAAAATTATGAATTTTAATTTTTTTTCAAAAATATATTCACAATGGATCTTGAATCGTGCACAAAAATGTCAGGAGTTCAATGGTGAAACCCGTTTTTTAATCAGATGTTTCGTTGAGAAATTATCGTGAAAAAATAGAAGAGATTAGAGTGGATGCACGTATGTAGGTATGTGTCAGCATGTGTCAGCCTATGTCAGCTACTGTCCGGTGTAACGTCCAGATTCCTGAGAGGTTTTTATGCAGTTATGAATTGGTTTTAATTCATGCAATCACTAAATTTTATGCATTGTCGCGATAAAAACCTTTCTGCGCAGCATGACCTAGGATTTTATGAGTCCGATCGGTTGAGTCCCCATGTGGTCCCCCACCTGCGCGCGCGTCAGCTTTGTGAGAGGCTGGGTGGGATGGCTAGCTGGGGCTTCCGATACCTATTTGTAGCCCTGGGCTCCCAATAGCCCAGCCCTATATATATATATATATATATATATATATATATAGTTTGTATATTTGGATGAGGAAAGGTTAAAGTAGGTATTTAAAATTACTATTCACTTTTCATTTCTAGCATGCATAGCACACTTCATTGTTTAGAGATATAGAGAATTTTATAGTTTCTTAATTTTATTTGTTTATAAAATGAGAAATTTATAGTGCATTAAAAAATGAGTATAGAGAGTAGATGGCAACTGCTCCGGGTCCTCGGCCTCTCATGGGTTTCCAAAGCAACTTAGGCCAGTCCTCCCTCTCATTCCATGCGGCAAGTGTTGTGATGAGACGAAGATTGTGATGGAGTACCGAGTGAAGAAGGAGGGTCCCAGCAAGGGTCGTATTTTCTACAAGTGTCTCAATCGCAATGTGAGTTATTTTATTGTATTTTATGATTATGGTTAGTTTATACCTATTTTCATGATGGTTGTGATTAAAGTTCTAATTTTTTATTTTATTTTCAGTGGGATGGCAGTGGACGATGTTCAGGCTTCTACTGGGAGGAAGAGTATGTTGAACTCGTGCAAAAATATCTTGCACAATAGGCAGATACGGCGTCTAATGAGGCAGTGATCCAACTGAAGAAGCCCAAAGATGTTGCACAATTGGGGGATCTGTATGTTTTAGTTGGGATTGGTCGTGAAATCCTTGTGCTCCTAAAGTGCATTTTAGCTTTGGTTCTTTTAGTGGTAGTTGGGATTGTCTACATTGTAGAGATGCTTTCATAAATTTGTACCTTTTGTGGTGGCACGCATGTTGTATAAATAATTAATTATGATCTAGGGTTTAATATGGTATTTATGTCATGTAATGCAGATGAGCCAGCATTAGATGTACAATGCTGATCGCCGCTCCCAAGAGTTCATTGACGTCGTGCATTCTGTGTTACGTGCGACCGAGGCAAACAAACGCGACTGTTTCATGTGCTGCCCATGTGCCATATGTAAGAATACGGTGGAATATCCATGCTCAAGGACTCTTCATTCACACTTGTTCAAGTCGGGTTTCATGCCAAACTATATTTGTTGGACGAAGCATGGAGAAACCGGGGGTGTAATGGAAGAAGGTGAAGAAGAACAATGGGACGACAATGACATTATTCCTAATGGTGCGTGCTTCAATGATACTGCAACGGGAGAAACTGAAGAAGAGGTAGCCGCAGAAGATGTGCCTGCTGATGATCTTGGTCAGGTCATTCATGACGCACAAAGAGAATGCGAAAGTGAAAAGGAGAAGATCAAGTTCGAGCGGATGCTAGAAGATCACAAAAAATTGTTGTACCCAACTTGTGATGCAGGGCAGAAAAAGTTGGGAACCACACTAGAATTGCTGCAATGGAAGGCAAAGAATGGTGTATCTGACAAAAGATTTGGAGAGTTACTAAAAATCCAAAAGAAGATGCTTCCGAAGGATAATGAATTGCCCACCACTACCTACGAAGCAAAATAGGTTGTCTGTCCTATAGGGCTAGAAATCGAGAAGATACATGCATGTCCTAATGACTATATCCTCTACCGTGCCATAGAGTACGAGAAATTGGATGCATGGCCGGTATGTCATGCATCGCGGTATAAGATCAGGCGAGATGACCCTGGTGATGTTGAGGGCGAACGTCCGCGGAAGAAAATCCTTGCCAAGGTTATGTGGTATGCTCCTATACTACAATGCTTGAAACATCTGTTCAGAAACAAAAAAACATGCAAAATTGTTGCGATGCCACAAAGAAGACCGTAAGGTAGACAATATGTTGAGACACCCTGCTGATGGGTCCCAGAGAGCAATCGACAGAGAATTCCTGGAGTTTGCAGATGACGCAAGAAACTCAAGGTTTGCTTTAAGTACGGATGGTATCAATCCTTTTGGGGAGCAGAACAATAGCCAAAGCACTTGGCCTGTTACTCTAAGTATCTACATCCTTCCTCCCTGGTTATGCATGAAGCGGAAATTCATTATGATGCATGTGCTCATCCAAGGCCCGAAGCAACCTGGCAATGACATCGATGTGTACCTAAGGCCACTTGTTGACGAACTTCTCATTTTGTGGAATAGAGAAGGTGTATGTGTGTGGGATGAGTACAAACAGGAACACTTTGACCTGCGAGCATTGTTGTTCGTAACAA
Source organism: Saccharum spontaneum (assembly GCA_022457205.1). Classification (NCBI taxonomy): domain Eukaryota; kingdom Viridiplantae; phylum Streptophyta; class Magnoliopsida; order Poales; family Poaceae; genus Saccharum; species Saccharum spontaneum. Next base: position 74,734,407 of record CM039595.1, on the reverse strand, counting down.
TCAATGATTGGCCTACTCTAAGTAATCTTTTAGGACAGTCAAACAAGGGATATAATGCATGCACACACTGCTTCAATGATATTAGAAGTGTCTTCTTGAAGAAATGTCGAAAGGTCATGTACCTTGGCCACCGTCGATTTCTTCCTGCAAATCACCCCGTAAGAAAGAAAGGCAAACATTTTAAAGGGACGGCAGACCACCTGACCAAGCCTCACAACCGAACCGGTGAGGATGTACTCAATATGCTCAATGATGTGAAAGTCATCTTTGGAAAAGGACATGGCAGCCAACCTGTTCCGAACGACGCTAACGGTCACGCACCCATGTGGAAGAAGTCCATATTTTGGGAGCTACCCTATTGGCAAGTCCTAGTTCCCCAACTCCATCGATGTGATGCACCTGATGAAGAATCTTTGTGTGAACCTGCTAGGCTTCATGGGTGTGTATGGAAAGCCTAAGGACACATTTGAAGCATGACAGGACCTACGTTGTTTGAGAGAAAGAGACAACCTGCATCCAGAGAAGACAAATGATGGACGCCATTGCTTATGTCCTACCAGCTACACTCTAAGCAAAGAGGAGAAGGAAATCATGTTTGAATGCCATCAAGGTACCATCTGGATTCTCCTCGAATATAAAGGGTATTATAAATGTGCTAGAGAATAAATTCTGTAACTTAAAGTCCCATGACTGTCACATTCTCATGACGCAATTACTTCCAGTTGCATTAAGAGGAATTCTACCTCCAAATGTACGTCTAGCCATCGTGAAGTTATGTGCATTCCTCAATGCAATTTCTCAAAAGGCAATTGATCCAACAGATCTAGCTAAACTACAGAATGATGTGGTTCAATGTCTCGTCAGCTTTTGAGTTGGTGTTCTCTCCTTCCTTCTTTGATATCATGACATACCTCCTAGTTCACCTGGTCAAGGAGATTTTCATTCTCAGTCCTGTGTTCCTACACAACATGTTCCCCTTAGAGAGATTCAGGGGCGTCCTGAAGAAATATGTTCACAACCGAGCTCGCCCAGAAGGAAGCATCGCCCAGGGCTATGGAACAGAAGAGGTCATTGAGTTCTATGTTGACTTTATTCCCAACCTTGACTCGATTGGTGTTCCTGAATCGAGGCATGAGGGGAGACTAAGAGGAAAGGGCATGTTAGGGAGGAAAACATATATTGGTATGGAGGATGATTATTTCAATAAAGCGCACTACACAGTTCTACATAACTCCTCTTTGGTAGATCCGTATATTGAGACACACAAGGATCTCTTACGATCCGAGTTTCTAGGGAAGACTGAAGCTTGGATTACACGTAAGCACATGGAAACTTTCGGCAGTTGGTTGTACAAAAATGTCAAGGTGATGAGAGCATCCTTGAGCAATTATATTTATTGGCTATGCAACCATCATGGCATATCGTCACATACAAAGGGCACGAGATAAATGGGAACACATTCTACACAGTAGCCCAAGATAAAAGGAGTACCAACCAAAATAGTGGTGTCCGCATAGATGCCACAGACCCGAATAGGAATAAGCAGACATATTATGGCTGCATAGATGAAATATGGGAACTAGAATATGCACCTACTTTGAAGATCCCATTGTTCAAGTGCTAATGGGTGAAGGTGACAGGAGGCGGGGTAACAGTAGACAACGAGTATGGACTGACAACAGTAGACCTTAGTAATATTGGGTACAAAGACGAACCATTTGTCCTTGCCAAGGATGTGAATCAGGTGTTCTATGTCAATGATATGTCTACCAAACCAAAAAGAGGGAAAAACGATAATGACTCAATCAAAGAGCCAAAGCGTCACATAGTTCTTTCAGGGAAAAGAGTCATCGTGGGAATTGAGAACAAGTCGGACATGTCAGATGATTATGAAAGGATGACCGAATTCCGCCCTTCAAAGTGAACAAAGACCCTAGCATCTTAGTAAATGATGAGGACACTCCATGGTTACGACGCGATCATAACCAAGGGACATACGTAAAGAAGAAGTTCACTGCTGTGCCCACTTGATGATATAGTGATTTAATGTAGTGTGTGTTTGAGATATTATGTAATAATTGTGAATTCAAATGTTTATTATGTCATGTTTTAAATTAAATCAATGTTTGATTTGGTTGGATTTCTGTCTCGAAATGTTAAATTAAGAAATATTAACATTAAAATGATGTCTAAACAAATTCCTTGTCCAAAACCTATAGTTTTAATAATTTTAATTAAACACTACATTTTTGCATTAACAAAATAATAAATATTAGTTACATTATGTTTCATAATTATAACAAAACATAAAAAAATTAGATTATAGATTTTACCAATGTGCAATAAATAAAAAGCAAATCCATATTTCCAAACAAATAATTTTCTACCTTTTATTTAATTTACTATGCATTTAACAAGATTTTAGCATTTGTATTAAAATAAATATTAAAAAAAGCAACTTTCCTTTATACTGGCGGAAAACAAAAATGCAGCCCACCTTACTCCCAGGTTGGAATCCCGCCCGGGAGTAAGGGTGGGCTGCATTTTATAGGCCCGCCAAAAGCACCGTTACTCCCGGTGCGTGTTACCAACACACACCGGGAGTAAAGGTGCCATGTATATATCCGCCACTGCCTGCGCAGATCCGCGGCCCCTTCTTCTTCCTCGCGCCCCTCGCCTCGCGCACTGCCCCTGACGCTGCGCTGCCAACGCCGGTCGCTTGTGCGCCCCCCGCACTCCGATCCGCCCACGCCAGAGGCACCGGGCCGACCTCGCATGCGCGGCCGCCGACCCCACCGGCGACACTGTGCCACGCCGCCCGCTCCTCCACCGGCATGGCGCTCCGTACCGCGCGCCTCAATTGAAGTCCTCGCATGAAAAACGCCGCCACCGCCGTTGTTCGTCCTCTACACGTCGTCGTTCGCCCACTGTACGTCGACCATCGATCGTCCTCGATCGCGCCCTCATTCGCCCTATGTTTCTAGGGGATTTTGTTTGTCGTTTGTTCTAGAACGTCGTTGTTTGTCATCGCCGTTCATCGTCGTCGTTCATTGTCGTTCGTCGTCGTCGTCGTTCATAGAGTATATCGCGGAGCATCGCCGCCCTCGTGTGTTTGTATACCGCGGAGCATCACCGCCCTCGTGTGTTTGTATACCGCGGAGCATTGCTGCCCTCGTATGTTAACCCTAAACCCTGATCAACATATAAATAACGTTAACCCTAATCAACATATAATTAACGTGTGTGTTAACCCTAAACCCTAACTTATATGTATATATATCGTTAGCGCATGAATTACATTATCAAGATCTTAGAGACATAGAGTATATGTAAACCTATTGTAAACTTTATTTATTTTTTGACGCAAAGTAAACTTTTTATTGTTCATGACATAGAGTATATGTATAAGCCAAAGATTTGATGTATATACTGTATATTGACTTCACCCTAGTGTGTGATTGTTTGGCGTTAAAGATAACGATAACACGCCCTAGTGTGATTTTTTAGCGTTAATGATGCATATTGTTCATAGAGTATACGCATGTAAGCAAAGATTTGACGTACTATATATTGGTTTTGTTTTTTTGAAGCTAGATGGCCGACCCGAGAAACATAAAGAGTATAACATATATATTTCATCACCGACATACATTGAGTGTCGGTGACTAGGGCAATGTATGTCGGTGATGACATATATATTATACTCTCTATGTTTAAGATTATGATAATGTAATCCATGCATTAACGATATATGCGTTAACGAACATTGATTAGGGTTATCATTAATTATATGTTGATCAAGTTTTAGGGTTTAGCGTTAACGGCCGAGGGCGAATTGCATCGGTGACTAGGGCGAACCGCGTTGTTGATGTCACCGATGTGGTTCACCCTAGTCACCGATGCAATTCGCCCTCGGCCGTTACGTATAGCAAAGATTTGATGTACTATATATTGGTTTTGTTTTTTAAAACTAGATGGCTGACCCGATAAACATGGATGAGGAGGAGTTGATGATGCATTTGATCAACACCAGCACTCAAGTTGCCAGCGATGATGGTGCTAAAAATAACGTGCAATAGGATGCAGATGACGGGAGTTAGTACTTAGCTCTTGAACAAAATGAGCAAGAAGATATTGGCCAAGTATATATTTTTTGTTATTAGCTATATATATTACCATATGTCTTATGTGTGCTCATGGCATTAAAAATAATGTTTATGTTTCGTAGCCCTCTAGATCGACATCAACAACTACAACGAAGAGTAAAAATGTTTGAGGTCCCAAAAAGCCTATTGGCACAAAATGTGGCGCACTATGCCTCACACACAGCAAGCCGAAAAGCGTGGCTTCAATCGGGTGCCCGGACGGTTTGGAATCCGAAGACGTGCCAGTCGGTTAGACCTGAAAGCCGACAAGGGATAAAACTATAAGATTAAAAAAACTGGAACATGCCGGGTGAAACCGGACAGTTCCATATTTACGGCCCTAAAGCCACTTACGACGACATACAGCTATAGAAGCTATCTGCCAAAGCATGTTTACAGGTCATTCAGCAAATATGAAGTAAGAAATATAAAACATTTGATTGCCGAATGCGTGTATAAGAGAAGACTGGTTTGAACAAGCCTAGATTGATCTTCATATATCATATAAGAGCATAAGTTCTAGACCAATAACATCAATCAGGGCATGATAAAAATTAAACAGGTAATTCGTAGATACAAATCTTATTTAAATTACACAGGCATAGTCTAATTCAACTAGTCTGCCGCACGTCTAGTCTTCATATACCCATCAAGCGTAAACTTAGACAAGTTAATCTACCGCATGATACCGCTCGCTATGAATCTACACTTCTTATGACCAGATTAATCCACCGCATGATACAATCTAGCTAAAAGCATGCATATAATCAAATAGATCCATAAATACTCGTTACTCGTGTAAGCACAACCATATTCGGCAAGATTGCCGAATTAGGGTCCATGAAGAAGGAATAGACAAGCTAACATGATCTAAACCTAACAGCACCTGCATCCGCCGCACGATACCTAGTTCTCTTAGGGTTAAACGCACTTTAACATGAATGAACCCGCAAAATGTAGCAATCTAGTTTGATCTAAATCGGCTATACGAACACAAAGCCGAAGCATATCAACCTAGATTGGGCAGAAGAGTGTTACAAATATATAAAACATTTAAAACAATGTAACACATGATAACTTGATGAATCTACTAGATCTTGCCAAATCTAATAGAGCCGATAACTATCTTGCTTCGCTGAGCCATCAAGCGGATGCCTGCCGCACGGCCATCTAGTCGAGATGAACAAAGCATAAGCAAAGGCTTCCTATTCGTCAAGCAGACGCCTGCCGCACGGCCATCCAGTCGAGACAAACAAGACTACTTGCACCATGATCTAAATCCACCGCATGATACTAGACATGATAGCAAGGTTGTCGATACTTACGGAGGTCGACGGATCGATGGTTCCTCTCGAAGAACTCGACGACACGACGAAAAAGGACTCAAAACTTGGCACGGGGTTGGTTGTGTTGAATTGATTGTGTCCTTTTTACAATAGCCGGGGTGTATATTTATACCCTGTGCAGAACACGAGTCCTAAAAGACTACGAAATATTAAACAAAATTTGGAAACTACGACTCTTAGCTCTAATTCTCCTTGGAGTCCTCTATTAATACGTCTTTTCTTCTTTGAATCGTCTTTTCACGCCATGTTCTTTTTCCCTGATTGGAACCACCGCCTTCCGAGATAGCCGACCGCATGGGCATTTGCCGAAGCGCCGAAAATTAGCCGACCGCTCAGTCATTTGCCAAATACTCCTCCTGCCATGTGCTGGGTCCACCTGTCATCTTCTCAATGTTGACCAAAATCCAGTGTTAACACATGCCCCCTCAATTTTAGGATAAAAGTGATTTTATTCTGAAATTGGCCACAAGTCCTCTTCGCCTAGGTCAACATCGCTCACAGTCGCAACCACCGCTCGAGAAATCCGCACTATCTCAACTCACTCCGCTCCTTCAATGGCGACCCAGGAGGAAATTCCAAAGGTAATCTCACTCATTTCACTCATTCGGCAACTTCCAAATCAATTCTTGGCTTACTTCTTGATTCATCTCTTACCCCGTTCTATTCTTCTCTCTGAAGGAATACAAGAATGAGATTTTGATTCCCTATGTTGCAAATCCTGATTCTTACTTTCTCAGTCCAATGGGAGACCCCAATCCAATGGAATTTATCGAGAAGGAAACTTTGAGGATTCCGTTCAAATCCGGAATTGCTTCGCCGAGCAGATGGCCGAGCACCTTCAAGACCTGGCCGCTTCCTTCAATCTCAGGATGGCGAAATTGGTACCGTAGGATGCTAGTCAAGAATAGCAGTCTGTGGGGATCTCAAGATATCCATCACTGTTTAGAATTATCTTTAGCCGAAATGCCCAGGAATGAACCTCTCCTAATAGCAGCTTCTCACTTTTGGTCCGATGCTGTCAACGCTTTCATTTTTGGCCATGGCCCAATGTCTATGACCCTTGCTGATGTATTCATGATGACTGGTTTGAATATCACAAAACCGGTGCACCCATTCAAGTATAAGAACAATAGCAGCCAGAAAGCAATCAAATCAGGAGGTGGGTGGACAAAATACATTCAGACCTACATGTCATCTGGTGCTGTCTCTGGCAAAGAATATAGAGCTTTCATGAACATGTGGTTGCGCAGATTTATCTTTTGTAGTAAATCCAATGAACCAACTCTGAATCACATGGTAGTGGCTGAAGATCTAGCTGCAGGAACTTTAATCCCCTTGGGTAAATACCTCTTAGGGGCTGTTTACCACATGATGCATCAAATCACTGTCCAGATGCGTCATCATGGAGAGATACACTGTGTTAATGGCCCTTGGTGGCTGGTTCAAATGTGGCTGCAACTGTATATGCATCAGATAGTTTCTGTGGACCTTCACAACTTAGGCTTCCCTTCAGTCAACTACGCTGAAAATGATGAAGCAACAGAAAAAGCTTGCCAAACATATGGTGAAGCAGCATCGTCCATCATTATTGACATAGACATTGGCCATCTTTTCAAACTCTTTTTCAGAGGTTTTAGCAATGTGACCTAACTTCCTTATAGAGAAAATGAAAATTTGACTCTGCCATGTAAATTCAGTTATGAATCTGGTTGTTCAGATCAAGTATCTACAAAGATCTTCAACTCTTTCATTAAACCTTGCACTCTGCCAGCAGAATTTCATCGTGGAAGATTGTTGCATCCCACTTATGAATTCTATAATCCAAATATGTCAGCTAGACAATTAGGATGTGGCCAATTGCCTCCAAGACTATTCTTTTCCAACATTATAAGGCCCAGAGAAAAAATATTAGACAGAATAGAGGCCATCAAAGTTTTTGAGCTTGGATGGGACCTGCCAACATATGAACCATCTCCACTTGGACTGATAGAAGCTGCTCATCCCTTGTTTGTTTCTTGGTGGCAAGAATGGCACACTCACATTTTCAATACGCCAGTGCATCCTTTATGCCAAGATCTGCATCCTCAGTTTGCTTCAGACAGTGAGGTAATTTTCTTATAACCTCCTCCTCATTGGATCTTCTCTTTTATTCTAAATACTTATCTTTGACAGGACATTGACCCTATCTTCCCTCAAGAAGTACAATATTACCGAGCTGGACCTATTCCTGCTCTACGATTCAATGCTCTAACCTTGGCAGCTTTCAACAAGATCCCTGTCATGGAGTCTACGCCGTTAAAGGAATACAAAAGGAAAACCCTTGCCGGACCGAACAAAGACACCACCACACCTAAGAAGCCAAGGTCCAAGAAAGCCAAATCACCACCCAAGGTATGAATTCTTCAATTTTCATTGAATAACCTTGATTCTGTTGTACTCATCATTTTGTAACAGCCACAGGTTAACCTTCAAGGGTCATCCAATATTCTAATAAATATGATGCATTCTCTTGAACATCCTATTGACAATACAACGTGCCATGAAGTTACTAGCCATATTGGTAATTACTCTCAACTTATCACTTCTTTATCTTCTATCAGATTTATTTTCTATTCTTATCTATTATCATCTTCTATTTAGATGATTCCATAGAAGAAGTAGTAGAAGGACATTCTTCTCATCAGGCTCCAACTCCATCTTCAGATACACAGAATCCCCAAGCAAGCCCAGATACAGTTCATCCTGACGAAGCTCTTATACAAGAGGTAGTATCTTGCTCTTCAATTACCCTGTAGCAAACTGACTTATTTGGCTAAAAGTTCCCTTTTCTTTTTCTTTTTTTAAAAGGATAATATTTAGCCGACAACCAGCTATTCCCTTATTGTTGAAGAATATATCAAAGAGAGAGATGAAGAAGCTTCATCACAGCAACAGTTGTCAGCAGAAAACCAAGCTCGGCTTAGGGATATAATTCTTCTTCTTAATAAAGACATCACCACCTTGGTTCAAGATGCAGACCAGATAAGGGACATCATTGAACTTATTGATCAAGAGGTTCCTCCTAATCTTAGGGCTTCCTTGGAATCTATAGCTCATCTTGATGATCACTTTGCCATAGTCAAGAGAGCGAGCAAAAACATAACTATTAGAGCCACCTTGAAGAATGACAAACTAGTGAAAGAACAACAGGTCAAGGAATTGCATTCTGAGATTCAGTCGGCTAAACACTCCCTGGAAACTCTGTAGCCAGAACTGAAAGTCATGGAGGAAGAGAAAACCAAATTGGAAGCTCAATTGGCTCGATTAAACGCCAAAATTCAATCTCACAAAGCAAAAATTGCCGATCTGCCAGGCTCCATAGAAGCAGCCAAAGCCAAAATAACATCTGCTATTAAAGAGAATCAGCAGATCAAGAATAGGCTAATCAAAATTCACAGCTCCGAAGAGGATGATCAGAAGGTGCTTGATGACGTTAGTCGAATTAGGATTGACGCTATGGATGTAATCAACCTTTTCTTGAATGAGTGAATCATCGGCTTGTGACTAGATATAAAATTGTGTTCTTCTGAACAATTTGTACCTTTGACTGCCTGCACTCGATTGAAACTGAATTTAGCCGAATCATTGACTTCCCGAACCATTGACTTCCATCATTGACTTCCCGATTGCAACAAAAATCCCTTTTCTGGAGCAACGATTTCTTTTTTGTGAACCAAAAATCCCAAAAACTCACCAGCCGAGACTCCAAAGGCACATTTGTTTGGATTCATTTTCAAACCATGCTTTCTTGTGCATTCCAAAGTCTTCCTTAAATCAGCTAAATGCCCTTCATGATTCCTCGACTTGACCACCACATCATCAATGTAGATTTCCATGATTTTGCCGATCAACTCATGAAAGATATAATTCATAGCTCTTTGATAAGTTGCACTGGCATTCTTTAACCCAAATGTCATGACTATCCTTTCAAACAAACCAATATGACCAGGACATCTGAAGGCTGTTTTTGAGATATCTTCTATTGCCATAAAGATTTGATTATAACTAGTGTTTCCATCCATAAAACTGATAACCTCGTAACCTGCTGCTGCATCTACTAGTAAATCGGCAACTGGCATTGGATATCCATCCATAGGAGTGGCTTTATTAAGATCTCTGAAGTCTATACAGACCCTCATCTTTCCATTTTTCTTGTACACTGGTACTATGTTTGAAATCCACTCTGCATACCTGCATGGCCGAATGAAGTTTGCCTCTATTAATCTTTCAATTTCCTTCTTCACATCGGCTAATACCTCTTCTTTGTAGATTTTCCGTGGAGGTTGTTTGTAAGGATGATATCCAGGTTTAATGGGTAATCGATGCTCAACAATCCAATCCAGGCATCTCTGTATAATCCCAAGCAAAACAATCTTTGAATTCTTTCAACAATTCTACTAACCTTGATTTGTACTCTGGGTCTAAATTTGCACTAATATACATCGGCCTTAGCTTAGAACCATCACCAATATCTATCTCTTCCAACTTATCGGCCGACATAAAACCACGACCCAACTTCCCTTTGTTGCCATCGATTGGATTACCCATTAAAAATTACTGTGAGAGCCGACTGCTTGGATCGGCTGTTGATCTCTGTTGAAAACATTCACAGGACCTTCTTCCCACTTTCTACCAAAGAAACAATCAAAACCATCATATTCCCAGTAAGCAGGTTCTGAAGTAGCAACGCTTACCGAATCATCAGCATGAACAACCTCTATGTCATCTCCAATCCACTGGATAAGAATTTGGTGCATGGTTGAAGGGATGCAACAATTGGCATGAATCCAATCTCTCCCTAGAAGCAGACTATATGCCCCCTTACCATTGATGACAAAGAATGTAGTAATCAAAGTTTTTGAGCCAATCATCAACTCAGCATGCACAGCTCCACGAGTGTCAGAGGGATTGCCAGCAAAATCTCTGAGAATCATGTCAGTCCTCAGCAGGTCCTCACTTGTCATTCCAAGCTTTCTGAAGGTAATATATGGCATGATATTTATAGCAGCTCCTCCATCAACAAACATCTTGGTCAGAGGCTTGCCATTGACATACCCTTCAAATAGAGTGGCTTTAAGTGACGATGTTTGGCCGGCTTGTCAAAAACTGCTCTCTGTGTTAACACAAGTTGAGCCATCAAATCTTGATACTCACTCTCATCAAAATCAGAGTACACCTCTTCTTGGATCTCTTGGCTTTTGGGAGCTATAAACTCTGAAGGGAGGAAGAAAGTCATGCAAGCGTCAGCCGAAGGATCGTGTTCATCGGGCTTCTCCTTAGGGCGCCATATTTGCTTCTTTCTGGCAGCTGCTTCTTTCAGTTCTTGGTTCCTCAAGCGTTCAACTCTCCTCTTCTGGCTTTTCCTCAGACCTGGAGGACACCACTATCCCTTTTGCCATACATATTCATAGGAGTCTTCTTCTCCATCACACATCCTATTATGAGTCCAACCTTGATCTGCAAATCTCTTCCTTTGCCGACTCTCAAAGCTATCTATTTTTAAGCGCCGATCGTTCTTAGAAAAATATATTCCAAGCCTTTCATGGACGGAACGGCGATTAGCTCGAGACTGCCTATACTCTGAATATTGGGCACTGCATTCAGGACAATTGTCCTTAGCAGGCAGCTTCAAACCTTCATTCCAACAATACTTAAAGAATGAACAACCCCAATGAGACTGTTCCTGTTCTTTTATGTATTCTTCTTGTTACCTTCGGTATACCTCCTCTTCATACCTCTGGCGTTCTTCCATAAACCATCGCTCTTCTTCCATAAATTGTTGCTCTTCATAATATTCCCTCTCTTGCTCTCTTTGCCATTTATTTAGCAAGATGCGTGATGTAACCTTGGGCTTGGAAACTTCTCCCTTTTTGGTTCGGCTATTCTAGAACTGAATCCGCTGCTGCAGTTCTTCTCTGGAGTCTTGCCGATCAGGATCAACAGTACCACTTTTCTTTGCTCTGTCAGAAGTTAATACCTTCATCTTGCCTTTTCCTTTGGGATCATTTGCAGAGGTCATGTTCATAGAGAAAGAAATCATATTTTATGGAAAAGGTTGATCATCAACTTTCATCTTGCCGTCAAACCTTATATGTCCTTCTTGGATAGCTTTCTGGATCCGCACTCTGAACACTCGGCAATCATTGATGGAGTGAGAATTAGTGTTATCGTAGCCACAATACTTTTTGTCTTTTACACCTTCAGGACGCAACATGGGATGTCCTTCTGGCAACTTGATGCGACCTTCCTTCACTAATAATGCGAAAAGTTTATCTACCTTAGTAACATCAAAATCATAAGCTCCCTTTTGTTGCCTCAACCAGCGTTGATTAACTTGAGTAGGCTCCTTTGCCCAATTCAGCTCAGCTGCAGCTATCTCATCTTCATCAACATACTGAGTTGCTTCCTCCAGAAAGCCTTGATACATCCCATTGGTGGCATTGTTCTTCTGAAAGCGACCATCTCTTCTGAATCCTTGAGCTTGATTACTCATAGCTGCCAATCGCTATGACAGTTGGCCAAGGTCATCAAACACCATGCCGAATAGTTTCTCTCTGATATTTGGCAACATACCTGCTACAACCATTCCTGGTAACTGATCATCTGGTATATTCAAGGAATAGCACAAGTTCTTGGTCTCCCTGAACCTACGAAGATATTCCAGTGGTGTCTCATTTGCTCTCATCCTCAGAGTCATCAAATCAACCATCTTTTTCTCATTGGTTCTCGTGTAGAAATATGAATGAAACTTCTGCTCTAAGTCCACCCATGTACCAATGGAATGAGCCGGCAAAGATGTGAACCATGTGAAAGCCGGTCTTGCAAGAGATAGAGGAAAATATCAGATTCTCCAAGCTTCATCCGCAGCAGCTTCCCCAAGCTGCATCAAGTATCGACTGATGTGCTCTACAGTGCTGGTATCATCTTGACCAGAAAACTTGGTCAAATCTGTTGGAGACTTTACTCTAGGAGGAAGTGCTACCCTGTTATACCACTCTGGGTAAGGAGATTGGTATGAATAGGATTGTTTTTGGGCTTCAAACCGAACTGATTCTGCATCATATCGGCCATCCTGTGCATCAATACGTCAATGCTTGAATCTTGACCTCCTTGTATCTGTCCCATAGAAGGCAATCCTAAAGCACTCTTATATCCCGGATTCGGCATAGCATTGAGAGCACTGTAATCAGTAAACTCCTGATACCCATCTCCATACATGTTCTTTTGTAACCTGTTTGCTGCTAGAGATACTTTGAGAGCTGATGATGGCACTTCTCCTGTTGTACCAAATGTAATCTGGCCATAGGTAGGATGCGCTTGTCTCTCATTAGGTACCGGTCCACCTTTGTTTGAGGCAGACGCTATTTCTCCTTCAGCAGGCTTCTTTTGATGCTTAGATACATTGAACAGCGTTGATCCGCTGATTGGGCCAGCATTTTCTTCAAAGTATTTATCGGCCGTTGGACCGAAAGTATTAACCATGATTGCCCGAAAGGTATTAAGAAAAGTTGTATGATGGTTTGTCATGGTTTCTCCCATAGCCTTGTAGACCAGCGCTGCCATTTTATGAGCATCCTCTTCTTCAGTGTAATCGGTTTGATGTGGAAGAAGAACCCTCGGCAGTGACTGCTTTTGGATCACCTTGTTGCTCTTGTTCTTTGAAAAAGACATCAAACACTTCTGTTGGAATTGCTCACATGCCTGCTGCACCAATTCCCTGAAGTTTTCTGGCAACTCTTCCATGGTCACATCCAGAACGTGACTATTGCTGATGTCAGCCATCTCAAATTAATGTGGTCCCACCAGGCGTGCCAAAAAGTGTGTTGGCACAAAATGTGGCGCACTATGCCTCACACACAGCAAGCCGAAAAGCGTGGCTTCAATCGGGTGCCCGGACGGTTTGGAATCCGAAGACGTGCTAGTCGGTTAGACCTGAAAGCCGACAAGGGATAAAACTATAAGATTAAAAAAACTGGAACATGCCGGGTGAAACCGGATAGTTCCATATTTACGGCCCTGAAGCCACTTACGACGACATACAGCTATAGAAGCTGTCTGCCAAAGCATGTTTACAGGTCATTCGGCAAATATGAAGTAAGGAATATAAAACATTTGATTGCCGAATGCGTGTATAAGAGAAGACTGGTTTGAACAAGCCTAAATTGATCTTCATATATCATATAAGAGCATAAGTTCTAGACCAATAACATCAATCAGGGCATGATAAAAATTAAACAGGTAATTCGTAGATACAAATCTTATTTAAAATACACACGCATAGGCTAATTCAACTAGTCTGCCGCATGTCTAGTCTTCATATACCCATCAAGCGTAAACTCAGACAAGTTAATCTACCGCAAGATATCGCTCGCTATGAATCTACACCACTTCTTATGACCAGATTAATCCACCGCATGATACAATCTAGCTAAAAGCATGCATATAATCAAATAGATCCATAAATACTCGTTACTCATGTAAGCACAACCATATTCGGCAAGATTGCCGAATTGGGGTCCATGAAGAAGGAATAAACAAGCTAACATGATCTAAACCTAACAGCACCTGCATCCGCCGCAGGATACCTAGTTCTCTTAGGGTTAAACGCACTTTAACATGAATATACCCGCAACATGTAGCAATCTAGGTTGATCTAATTCGGCTATACGAACACAAAGCCGAAGCATATCAATCTAGATTGGGCAGAAGAGTGTTACAAATATATAAAACATTTAAAACAATGTAACACATGATAACTTGATGAATCTACTAGATCTTGCCAAATCTAATAGAGCCGATAACTATCTTGCTTCGTTGAGCCATCAAGCGGACGCCTGCCGCACGGCCATCTAGTCAAGATGAACAAAGCATAAGCAAAGACTTCCTATTCGTCAAGCAGACGCCTATCGCACGGCCATCCAGTCGAGACAAACAAGACTACTTGCACCATGATCTAAATCCACCGCATGATACTAGACATGATAGCAAGGTTGTCGATACTTACGGAGGTCGACGGATCAATGGTTCCTCTCAAAGAACTCGACGACACGATGAAAAAGGACTCGAAACTTGGCACGGGGCCGGTTGTGTTGAATTGATTGTGTCCTTTTTACAAGAGCCGGGGCGTATATTTATACCCTGTGCAGAACACGAGTCCTAAAAGACTACGAAATATTAAACAAAATTTGGAAACTACGACTCTTAGCTCTAATTCTCCTTGGAGTCCTCTCTTAATACGTCTTTTCTTCTTTGAATCATCTTTTCACGCCATCTTCTTTTTCCCTGATGGAACCACCGCCTTCCGAGATAGCTGACCGCATGGGCATTTGCCGAAGCACCGAAAATTAGCCGACCGCTCAGTCGTTTGCCGAATACTCCTCCTGCCATGTGCTGGGTCCACCTGTCATCTTCTCAATGTTGACCAAAATCCAGTGTTAACAAAGCCATTGGAGGGCCGCTTCATCATCTCGGAGTTCAATGTGGATATAGGTGAACCGGGGGGCCAAATAAAGTAAAATTTGTGCACCACTGTGGTTACCTTGTAAGGGACGGGCTCCCAATCTATACCTGCGAATGGAAGAAGAAGACCAATGCTCCTCATATCAGTTTTGTCTCTGATCGTGACAAGACGTTAATTTGGAATGATGTCTTGGAACATTTCATGCTCCAAACAGATGGCTATGATGATATAATAGATGGTGATGAATTGAAAGAGCGAGTTAGGGATTGGGCAATGAAGAAGATGGCCACCCAGTTTTAGACTTGGAAGAAACACCTATACTCGACGTATGTCAAGAAGAACGTAGCACCAGATTTCACTGTCCCAGGCCCGATCTCAAAGCAGAGGCCCTATTGGGATGAGTTTGTACAGTACAAGACATCAGAAGAGGGTGTGAGTCGGGTGATAAAGAACCAATGTAATGCCCAAAAGAAATACCACCATAATTTGGGATCAGGTGGCTACCCGACTACCATTAAGAAGTGGAACAAAATGGAAGCAGACCTTCTTGCCAAGGGTATCACATCAGAATCACTCGAGTGGGGAGAGCATGCAAAGAATTGGTTTTTCACTCGTGGGGGAACACTGGACCAGGAGACAGGGAAGTGCATTTATGGCGCAAGACTGTAAGAAGCAGCAGAAAGATTGTTTTATGCTCAGAGAGCTACTGCTAGTGGTGCGTTCAGGCCCAACAGAGAGAAGGCTGAACTAACATATGCCATTGGGACTACTGAACACGGTGGCCGAGCTAGAGGCAAAGGAAGTGTCTCGTGGGAGCATGGATTCCCTCAGGACAGACCTTTCGCCAAAGAAAGAAGGAAGAAGAGGCATAGCGGCTCCAGAGGTTGGAGGAAGCGGTGCATGAATCACAGGAGCGGGAAAAAAATCCTTGAAGCGAGAATGCAGGAGAAAATAAGAAAGCAAGTGCAAATAGCAGTGAGTGCAAGCAAGCAAGCATCAGAGTCAGGAATCAACATTAGCCCCCTACTCAGATGAAGAACAATTGCGCTTCCACGGAGATACCAAATTAAGTTGACATAGGACTGCGCTTCCCTGTGGATGACATCACTGAACCTTGTACATCGTGTGAGCTACACATTCCGAAGGGTAATTCCACGATCAAGGTGGCTATCGGTCTTGTTAATCCTATCGACCGAACCAAGATACCAAGGATTCATGGGAATATAATCCAAGAAGGATATGCTACCGTCTCGGTAGATAAAGCTGAAAAAGGTTTTAGTGATTTGCCTCTTGACATTCCTGGAGGTGATGGTGAGAAGACTCTAGGAGGAGTAGAGAAGACATTCATTGTATGGCGCAAGCGATACATCATCATTCTCGGGATGTCGCCTCCACCTCCTCTTGAACTACCTCACCATAGGTGCGGATGAAAACACTAACTTATTAATTTATATTGGCTTAAATAATTAACAATTTGCTCATAATAATATGTCATTCCTTTTTTGTATCAGATTCTCCCCCAACCTAAGTCCAATTGTTCAATCGCCATATCATCATAGTGCTCTGTACAATGACAATGTGTTGGAAGGCGAGGTTGCATCCACACCATCTCCAAGGAGGTCTCCAACGCCTCCCCCGCTGCCACCACCTCCAAGGAGGTCTCCAACGCCTCCCCGCTACCACTACCCCAAGGAGGTCTCCAACGCCTCCCCCGCCCCCACCTACCAAAAAGCCAAGTACTAGCAAGAGGCCCGCCCTGCAAACGAAGAATCAGCCCCCGTCGGCAAAGAAAGCCGCCATGAAACCAAGGGGTATTCCCAAAATAATATCTGAAGAGAAGGAACAAGTAACTGATGCATATAAAAAAGATATGTCCAGATTCTATGACAAACTAAAAAAGGATCAAGAAGCAAGGAGAAACCCAAAGAAACCGTACTTCTTCTAGCTCCAGATATTCTAAGAAAAAAGGTGGCTTCTTACCAGCAACAGCAGCGGGAATCTCGTAAGCCGTCCAAAGAAACGTTAACGGACTATGACCGCACTCTCACCAAGTCAATTGAGACGGCACAAAAAAAGAAGCGGGTAGGGAAAGGAGTTGCACAACTCGGACAACAATCGCACAAATCAGTCCCCCCACTAGTTGTTGGTAATGAAAATGGTTCGAATTTAGGATTGATGCATCAGGCAAACATACCTCCGGATGTCGATTTGGATCACCTTGGTGAATTTATTGAAGAGACTGGTCTCGACCTTTACCAAATGTTTGGTCATGGAAACATTGAGAGTGCGCAGGAGGTTGATCTTTGGAAGAAAAAATTTGTACTAGGCCAGAGTTTATATAACCCTGAAGCCTTAGGTGATCTGGGGACACAAATGTACCTGCTAAACAAGTGGTACATGCAGGCGTCTGCTAAAGGAGATGAATATCTTGGTGTCCGAATTAGAGACGAACATTGGTTCCGTGGCGATGACGTTATGTATGTTCATTACGCAGAATTTCATCAACTATGCCACCTAAACTCTCTGGACAAAGCTATGATTAGCTGCTATTGCCTGTAAGTAATAATTTCAAAGATCTATTATTACAAGTATATGCATATAAATTATCCTAACAAGTGTATATATATATATATATATGTATATATATATATATATATATATATATATATATATATATATATATATATATGTAGATTTACAATGACAGAGCGCAAAAAGAAAGCCTGCAATGAAGTTGGCTTTGTTGATCCCAATATTGTATTCAAAGACCCAGTTACTCCCACGCCTAATTGGAAGCCTGAGTCAGAGAGCAACCTCATGAAGTTCTTAGTGAACCAACGCCACAAGCAGGATATACTCTTCCCCTACAACTTCAAGTGAGTGTTAATAATATCGATCATCGATCCTTAATGGCTCATATGTTGATTCTAGTTAATTAATGAGTGTTATGCGTTATATGCCTATAAACACATGCAGCAATCATTGAATATTGATGGACATCGATCTGGTCAAAAGTCAATTGAAAATCTATGACTGGATGAGAAAACCACAACAAGACTACCAAGATATGATAGATATTATCCAGAGGTAATTTCGGTATCTCTCTAGCAACTATATATATACACACACAAGATGATTAACTATATCTGACGACGTGCAAAATTTTTATTTTACTAGGTAAATGCCCGTGCGTTGCAACGGGAACAATTCACCAGGCATGCACTCGTACCTTGTCAGTGACCCTCACCAGTTCTTGAGGCACACAGCATGCACTCGTATAAACTTGTGAATTTATATAATAACATAAATCTGTAATATGCCCACCCAACTTTTGTCTGTCCCATAGTGTTGCGTGCAGAATATAAGCCAATTAATATGAACACCGAAGATATTACAAGTAGCATAGGGAAACAATGAGGGAGAGGGAAAGGGCAGCGAGAGGGACAGGGAGAGGAGAGCGAGGGAGGGGCTCACCTCGGCCGGATTTGCTTGTATCTTTCTTCGTGTCCAGCAGTCCTGCCTATACAACCTGCTGAAACTCTGGCCACTCCATGCTCTTGTTCACAAAGATGCAGGCAAGTAAATGTTACAATGGTTTAAAACTTGATACTACTTTCCAATTCCAATTCTCTAGAGAATGTTGCACTGGTGCGTTTGCAGTAACTCAACAAGTGCAATCAGCTTCGATGTGCAAGAAAAACTAAAAAGGTGAATTAACTCAACTCAGTTAAAAAGAATTAGTGGCACAGACAGAGACAGTGGAATACTCATAAAAAATATCCAATATTCATGATCTGATCTAGTTAATGTCCAGATGAAGACAATCTTGAGGATAGTTCTACATTAGTTTGCTAATTTGTGCATGATCAATTGATCATGTCACATGTACAGAAATAAAAAAAATATGTATGCATCCAAATTTTTACTGGTTACCTGTTAATCCCCAAGTATGAATGTTGGCAGTATGAGCAATGGCAACAGAAACCACTGCCATAACAAGATGGGCAAGAGAAATCACTGACATAATAAGATGGACTCCTGCACTTTTTCCATCATGAACTATTTTCCATCCTGAACATAAATCAAAACAAATTGTACTACTATAACTTATCTATTGTGCCTATAGCCCCCAATAAAGATATGACTTGTGACTGGACCGAGCATCTGATCATACAGTTCACATGTTCACACTGAAGTCCACACTTCTTAAGACGGAAAATTCCAACAGCTTCTTGCTTCTCTCTAAGGTATCTCAAGACTTCATCAGTTCCAGTTTAGGCTCAGTTTCATATATCTCAGATTTTGGTGATCCTAGGAAATAGGAATTCTGTAATTAGGAACCTATAATTCAGAACCTAGAAGAAAATTTGGAAACCTCTAATTCAGTAAGCTAATTCAGAGAAATCTAACACTTGCATGTTCAGACTTCTATGTATTCTTCTAAGGACTCAAAAAGTTCAGACTTCTATGTATTCCTCTGAGGACTTAAAATGTTCAGACTTCTATGTACTCCTCTGAGTACTCAAAATGTTTCAGACTTCCCATGTTGAGAAATCTAACAATTGCTCGGGTATTCTATTTAACAATTCAAAGCAGTCATCAATTGAGATGCCACCAGAACACACATGCTAACACACAGCAATATCTTGAATCAATTGCTAGCAATGGCGCATTTGCCCAAGTTGAAGTCATACAACGCTGTGAGGCTGAAGTGCCAACAGAATTTCTAGCTAGCCATGGCATTGCATTTGGCCAACTTCAAGTCATACAATGTCGTGAAACTGATAGTGCTCAGAATAGTTGATCATGTAAATGGATACAACACTGACCATGTACTGCAAAAGCAGTGAGATAATGAAAAAGAAAGGCAGTGAGATCTAGGGATGGACTCAAGAAGCATGTCCTGCAAAAGCAGTGAGATAATGCAAGCAACCTCGGGAACGATGTGTTATGCAGGTAAATGTTATGTCAGTAGCACTGCCAGTTTTATCTTAGATACATACATCGATAAACCACTAAAAAAAGAGAAACGAAAAAGTTGCTTTGAAAACGGATAAAAAAAACAGTTAATGGAGAATCTCTTTACAACCCAGCTAAAATATAAGCACTTTCAGATTCACCATTGTGCCTGAATATTGTCATGGATTAGGCAATACAAATACATAATCCAGATTATGCCTATTCAGACACATCAATGTCATGACAGTAGGACATCTAGTTGAACAGGACATTTCACCAACACTATGACAGTAGGAAGGAAACACTATGAACAACATCATTCAATAGAATTTGGTTGGGATGAACATCTGGGTAATGCCGTAATGGATTTTGAAGCCTCCGGGACACTTCAGTCCTCGTAGAAGAAGAAATTTCATCTTTGAAGCTGGAAAGACTGAGTATTCAATTTCAGGATGATACATCATATTATGCTACATCTGCCTTATTTAATCTAGATGAAATTTTATAGTATATTTTTATAAGATTTGATAAAAATCACATGGTATTTACAGTTCCGGGAAGTGGTGTTGATGTAAAAATTATCATCTCGACGTGCATGTTACCCAACTAATTCTTATCAGCATCTCGCCGTTAACAGACAGAGGCAGAAACACTATGACAGTAGGACGAAAATAGACACATCAGCATCGAATTTAGTTGGCCATTCAAAAGGAAACGGTGAAGCGGGCCGCGGCGGCGCCTGGTACTGCCGGGTTCCTGCTGCCGGTCTTGCGGGGCTGCGCCTGCTCCTCGTCGATGGCTGGAGAGAGTTGTGCTGGGTGGGGCGTGATGGACTCAGCGGCAGCGTCGAGGGCCAAGTGGGCGAGGGCGGATCTGGAGAGAGCTGCGCCCAGGTTGCTATCGTCGAGAGGGCAGGGCCCCCGCCGGTGTCGTCGCAGCCTTTGCCGCTACAGGAGGAGCGTGGAGAGGCGGTCGCCGGCCCATCGTCGTCTCCCGCGTCCGCGGTGGCGTCGGGGGTGAACTTGTTCGGGCGAGGCGAGGGCGAGGTTGGGAGTGGTGGAAGAAGTCTTCACGGTCAGACGCGGCTAGCCAGGTGGGGGTGCGCGGGATGGGGAGGAGGGGAGTTGGAGACACGCCGCCGTCGCTCCGCGTCGTGAGGATGAGCCGCACCGCACCGCGCCGCCATGCCCTTGCTGCCCGCGCCGACGCTCACAAACTCGTCCCCTGCAGCATTTAGGAACATCTCTGAAATTTGTTTGTCCTTTTTGCCTGTACTTTGGTGATTTATTAGAGTAGGTAATGAACTGCAGCGGAGTGAAGGGGAGGAGCCACCATTGCCCTTTTCGACGGGGAAGCTGTAAGCGATGGGTCTGCCAGGGATCTGGCAGGGTGGTCGCCATGGCCGGCGAGGTCACGTCCGATGCTGGATCTTGAAGGGCCTAGTGAAGGAGGCTGGGGAGGCAACCGCCGGCGCCGGCGCGAACAGCGAGGTCGACGGGCGTGTGCGACGAGGGCTTCTCGGTAGTCCTCCTTCTCGGTGGCTTGGGAGGGGTGCGGCGGTGTGGGCTAGTGCAGGAAGGGCAGGTGCAGGTTGTGGTGACTGTGCGTTGTGGGAGAGCGCAGACGTGGGCAGGCGAGGGTGCGGTGATTCCTTTCCTTCCTGGGCTGCGGTGATTGCGCGTCGCGCGGGGCCGGGTGCACTGCATGTGCGGGCGAGTGAAAGTGCGCCGGGCGAGCGCAGCAGCATGCGATTTTTCGCACGCCGATGAACGATTCTCATCGGTATTTTTTAGTTGTAGAGATTGGGCAGTGTTTGGAAAACCTTTATTGAGAATCAACATATGGGAAAATGCAAAGCTCCACTGCACGTAATTCCTTTGAAAGTAAGTCCCCTGCATCGCATCATCGATCTTTATTAATTAAACATATAGCTTTCACCGGATCACCAGATTGGATGACAAATCTTTTTCTTGTAAAGTGGTGTCTGAGCCAGGAACCGGAGAACAACTTATGTGGTTACTACGTCTGCGAGTTTATCAGGGAATGTGCACAAAGAACTAACAAAGAGAGACTCAAAGTACGTTAAACTACACTATATATTCATTTAATTATTACTACTTGTGCTTCCTATATGTCTTTATACATATATATACATATATTAATTCATTTTTCTTTATTTCAGACCTGTAGGCTAAATGGTTGGCTGCAAAGGTCATACGGCAAGACCAGCTCAAAGCAATTCAGGAGTCCATAGCCAGATTTCTTATTGACCAGGTCATCGACTCCAAAGGCAAGTTCCACTATGACCCCACATAGCCATGGAAGCCGACGTAGAGGCCGGATGAGAGAGGGAATTTGTTATATCACAATGACTGCAATTAAAACTTTTGTAATATACGCACATGAAATAATATGATGTAAAATACACATATATATGTGTGCATGCATGCATGTAAATATATATATATATATAGTTTTATACTTGTTATTAATTTAATCCGTCCAATAATGCTTGAATACGAATTCGAAAACCTAGTTTCAAACCAAAATCAATCAAATAATGAAAAGAAAACGAAAAAGAAAAAAAACAACCTTTAATCCCGGTGGGTATTACCAACCGGGACTATCATAGTATGTCAGGAGGCACCTTTAGTCTTGGTTGATAATACCCACCGAGACTAAAGGTCCCCTTTAGTCCCAGTGCCTGATCCGAGACTAAAGGACCCCTTTAGTCTCGCATACTTGCTCCCGGGTGGGAAACCGGGACCAGGGGGGTTCGCCACTGGGAGCCAAGGTCGTTCCTGCACTAGTGCATCTATTGGAATATTTCAACCAATTATTTATAGCAGCGGCAATCATCGAGCCACGGCGGCGACTCGTCGATCCACATCAACGGCGTCTCGTCGCTCCTCGATTACTCCTTGACCCGTCATCCCTCATCGACAGCTGGTCGCGGTTCCCGCCGCCGGAACACCAAGACTGCCTCAAAGCTAGCGGCGATCAAATCCCGATGTGCCCAAGTGCAACTCGCAGCAGCACCTCGAGCGTGCGGCGGCGTCCCATATTCGAGGGCATGTCTGGATCGGCCCTACTCCGCCCGTCTCGAGGTACCGAGTCCCGGGTTTCGACGACAAGCACAGCCGCACATGCAGAAGAGTCCTACTCCGATCTGCTCGGACTTGTATGATGATTGATTGCCTCCACAAGTATCGACGCCTGCCAGAGAGGAATTTTGACTGAGTGCACGTCGATTGCAACGCATCCGGCAAGCCAAACCAGAATATTGGTGAAATCGCATACGCGAACATGCATCTACGTGCATCACGTACGGTACGTTTGATCTCGGCTTCGTGCATATACGCGTATGTAGATGCATGCATCACCCATGCACGAACGTGTACGTACGGCATGTATCAACGTACGCCCCACGATGTGCGATCTACATCAATACATCGCGCTTTTGGGATGCAATTCCAACACGAAGTAAGCTGCCCAAACAGCAAGCCGGCGAGCCACGAACGAGCCGCCATCGAGCCGCAAACAAACCGTCCGAGCCGAAAGCCAGCCACCAGCGAGCCGTTCGGGCCACATCCACCTATTCGAACACCGTGACACGCTGACTACTTCACTCAGCATCAATTGAGCTAAGTCATGTTTCTTTATTTTTAATTAATAATTCTATGATACATATATATCTCTTGATATCCACATGTATCTACATAACAACTATTGACAGGAGTTGACGATAGCCCTCATCATCGTCGCCCCGAGGCGGCCCTCGTCGATGTTCTGTGTCATGTTGTCGTCATCATATTTCGACTTCTTGATTCGTTATTCCAAGTGGCCCTCGTCATCAGCATGCCATGGCTCGTTGAATCGTCATCTATGGCATCGAACGGGTCATCAAATCGGGTGTACGACGGTATAATCACTGGTAACGACTAATCGGGCACATCATCAATGGACTACTTCGGGCTAGCCATGCCGCTTCCGATAACGTCATTGACAAATACTATTCAAGCAATGTCGGCAGGCACCTCGGGACGGTCATGATCAACCTCATCATGGCTCTCGACCTCCCGCCATCTCTCGTCGTGGCAGCACTCGACAACAATGGCACCAACTTAGTAGAGAGTTGGGGGCTACTGCACATAAACAACCATGCGCTCTGGTGCATGCCTGCTTTTTCCTCCCTATGATTAAAGTACCTGCACAATATGTCCTTATGTAAAGCTTTGTTAGTTACAAAGACCTACGTCATGACCTCATCGTGTACAAGCCACATCATTATGATGCTAACACATGGGAGCTATGGTCAAACAAACAAAGTAAAGGGAATTCTAAGTCAAGGAGGAAAGACAATGACTTTTTCAAAGTATTTTTGTGACATGTATATCCTATCCCCTGTAGTACTTGATCGTAAGAGAGGTTTATGTGTTTGACAGAACACTCGATCTCAAACGAGTCCAAAGTATAGATCGAAGCACACAATCATGCGAGGGTCCAAAGGCTCGACGGAGTCCTTGACCTCAAACGATTAAAGTGCTCATTCACACCGAAGTAAATATCATGCGAGGGCCCATTGCACTTGACGGAGTGCTTGACCTCAAAAGACCAAAGTTCTCGTTAAATCTTGAAGTACTATCACGTGAGGGCCCAAAGGCTCGACGGAGTTCTTGACCTCAAGTGATCAAAGTACTTGTTTATATCGAAGTCCAGTCACAAGAGGAACCATTGTACTCGACGGAGTACTCGACCTCAAGTGACCAAGGCACTCATTAATATTCTCTCAAACTGATATGTCACAAAAATACTCTATTTGTTTTCAAAACTACATGAGAAACATATTGTTGTCCACGGGCAGGGGCCTCTTCACAAAAATTGAAAAGAACCGATGCAGGGTTGTTCGAAAAGACCGAGATCGATGAATAACTCATTTTCCCCAGTGCAAGCAGTCCCTTTCAATCTTTTGGCTTCACGTCCTTCTCCCTGACTCATACATGCTCGAGGGCTGGAGCTTGTCGGTAGCCTCACGCGAGCCCTTTAAGTTATAGAAAGGCTCGGGGGCTACCCTAAAACGACAGTTGTTCAAGAGATTTGACCTTCTTGCGTAATTCTTTGCACTCCTTTCTCTTCATCTCAAAGCAAGTGTGGACTTGCTCCAACATGTCCATGGGCTCCCCTATGGTGTACTCCTCCTCATTATCACTCCTACAATCATCACTTTCATATTCATCATTATTTTTATCATATTTTACCTTAGTGGGCTTTGCCATAACGCATGTTGAAGGAGTGTCGAAGAGGGAGGGCTTGTTGTTGATGGCGATGCTTGCTAGTGCCTTTTTTGATGGATTTCTTGTCATCATCATCATCAGAGGTGCCATCACTATCCCAAGTGACCACATAGCCTCTTCCCTTCTTCTTGAAGGCCATCATCTTCTCCTTCATTTCTTTCTTTTCCTTCATCTCATTCTTTTTCTTCTTCTCATCCTCATCATTGTCGCTATTGTAGAGACAATCCGCTACAACGTGATCCGGGCTCTTACACTTGTAGCATCTTCTCACATACTCCTTGTTGTAATCTCTTCTCTTTCTTGCACCATAGCCTCTCTTCTTCATGAATTTTCCCATCTTGTGTACAAGAAGAGCCATAGCCTCATCATCAATATCACTTGCATCTTCATCACAACTTGATTCTTCTTTCTTTGCTTTGCTCTTGCCCTTGGATGAGGTGCTAGCCTTGAATGCCACACTTTTCTTCTTCTTGTCCTGATCTTCCTTCTTCTTATCCTTGTCAACCCCTTTCCTTTTCACACAGTATGTCTCTTGTGTCATGACATCACCAAGTACTTGGATAGGGGTGAGCTCCTTCAATCCTCCTCTTATGATGAGCAATCTCAACATCTCAAATCTTGGAGGTAAGCACATCAAGAATTGATGACACACATCATCATCTTTGATATTCTCACCTAAAGCCTTCAAGTTATTGACAATCACTTGCAATCTATGGAACATCTTCGGAATGCTCTCATCATCCTTCATCTTGAAGCTTGTCATCATGTCCTTGAGGATGTACAACTTAGCACTGTTGACTGCCGGTGTGCCCTCATATGTTTCCTCCAATCTCTTCCAAACTTCACTTGTTCTTTCAAGATCCTTGATTTGCTCAAATACCTTTGAATCAATGGCATTGTAGATGGTATTGAGAGCTATTGTATTGCATTGCCTGTTTGCCTCGTCATTGTTGGTGAGGTTGGTGGGATCAATAATCACATAGTCATTCTCGGTCATATCCCAAACTTGATCATTGATTGAACCAAGATACATCTTTATTTTTCTCTTCCAATAATCATAACTTGTGCCATCAAAGAAAGGTTGTTTGCCCCCACATAGTTGAACACAACTTAAGCAATATTTTTGACACCGAGGTTGTTAAGCCTTGATTAAATGGTGACCATAGCTCCGATACCACTTGAAAGGTCCTAATATGGCTAGAGGGGGGGTGAGTAGCCTATTTAAAAACTCTACAAAGCACTAGAATAATTGATTAGTACAACAAACAGCGTAATATAATTTTGCTCTAGCTCTACAAAGATTGTAAGCCACCTATCTAATAATTCTAGTTGCAATGATCACTAGGCACATGACAAGCTAGGTCACTACTCACTAAACTAGTGTGCTCTCAAGGACAAACTAAAGAGCCACACTAACCAAACCAACAAGCTCTCAAAGACTAACTACACTAAAGAGTTTGATAACTAGTTTGCAAGAATGTAAATGAGTGAGTAGGGTGACTATACCGCCGTGTCGAGGAATGAACCAGTCACAATATGAACATAGTCAATCACCAGGAGAATTCCAATCATAAGATGGACACCAAGATTTTTCTCCCGAGGTTCACATGCTTGTTGGCCTGCTAGTCTCCATTGTGTTGACCAACACTTGGTGGTTCAGTGGCTACGAGGTGTTGCATGAACATCATCCACACAATTGGACACCGTAAGAACCTACCCACAAGTGAGGTAACTCAATGACACGAGTAGTCCACTAGAGTTACCTTTTGGCACTCCACCAGGGAAGGCAAGACCCCTCACAATCACTGAGAGATGGTCATGAACAATCATCAACTCATGCCAATGCTCCTCCGTTGCTCCAAGCCGTCTAGGTGGCAGCAACCACCAAGAGTGACAAGAACTCCGCAGCTACAACGATCCCCAAATCACTCAGGCAAATGCAATAGGAATCACTCCCAATCTCACTATGATGATGGATCAAAGATGGAGATCAGTGGGAGGTGTTTACTCAGGCTCACAAGGATGTCAAGTATGTCAAAGTGCCAAGAGACTGAGCCCCAAGCCGGCCAAACACTATTTATAGACAGCCTCAAAACATAGAGCTGTTGGAGTTACGCAGAGGTGACCGAACTCACTGACCGGATGCACCCCAGTGTCCGGTCGCCGGCATCCGGTAAACCCTGGCCGTCCACATGTCATGCCTTTGAAACAAAGCTGCCTGATCCCAACGGTCAAAATGTTACGCTCGCGATGTTAAAGATCGATCGGAAGCGCCCCTGGAAATGATCGGACGCACCTCAACGTGGCATCCAATCATGTACATAAAGGTACCAGAGACGATTTTTGTTGACCGGACGTGTCAGGTCACAAGTCACCGGATGTGCCCGGGAGTTTGGTCCTCACTTTGTCTCGCTACCCACGCAAACCCTGCCGATGTCAGCGTACGTCAACACAGACCTGACATGGCCCTGCGCGTCTGATCGTGCCAACCCACCTCCTGTGGAAAAAGTGACCAGACATGCCAGTGCGTGAAAACCAGTGTCTGGTCGCTCCACTGCGCTCTGAGCCAGTCAGCGCCTCCTCGCTATAGTTGACCATACGCGCCTAGGTGAGTCCAGTCACCATGGCACCAGCGTCCGGTCGTGTTCTTTTCTTTTTCTTTTTCTAAGTCCACAACCACTTTACCCTTGCTTCCAAGTTGCTAACCACAAAGTATAAAACTTTGTGTGCATGTGTGTTAGTATTTTCTCAAGCATTTTTCAATGGTCAAATGTTAGCACACTAGGCCTATAATGCATATGAAAGAATCATGTCACCTAATGGTACTCGATAAACCTTTTAGCTAAAGAATTCACCTCTTTATAGTACGGCTATCGATCCTAAATCACTCACACCCTTTATAGTGTCTTGAGTGCAAACAAAAAATAGCTCCTATCAATATACCTTTGCCTTGAGCTCATTTTTGTTTTTCTCTTTCTTCCTTTCCAAATGTGAAACACTTGATCATCTATGTCCATCATCATCTCCATAGACCATCATCTAGTTCCACCACTTCGATTAGACCACCTTATCTAATTCACATTCTTATATCAAAGGTTAGTCCTAAGGTTTCATCAATTAATCAAAACCAAACCAGGGCTTTCAGCGGGCCTCCCTTTCCTCTATTCCGGCGTCACGGTGGTCACCCCCGCCCAATGTTTTCCTAAATGCTAAACGGTAAACAGTCGGTCATCTACCGTTTAGCCATTATTCGGGTAAAACGGACCATTAAATGGGCTACACGATCAATTAAACAGGCTAAACGGGAGATTAAACGGAAACGACATACCACCGTGTAGCGATTACATGGTGTTTAAACGGGCTAAACAATCATTTAGGTGAACAATGCCCCCGCCCATCGCCGTCTCCCTCTCTCCCCTTCTCTGTCTCTGCCATGTGGCCTAGGCGCGTGACGGCGTTGCCGTTACTGTCTGCCTCCCGTCCGTCCCTCCCCTGTCTCCCTCTTTCACCGATGCGTGGGCCCATGGCCATGACGTCGCTGCCGTCATCTTTGCTAATGAGGCTGGGTGGCCCACCGGTTGTCGACACACACACAGCGTGGGGTACGCGTTAGGAAATGCTGGGTAGACCCGGCTAGTGTACACAGAGAGCTAAAAATACATCTTCGTAGCTTAGAAAAATTCTCAAAAAATTTGTAAATAAACTAGATGCATTAGGGAATATAATCATGTAGTTTGCACATATTTTGATGCACCAGAAAAGGCATATAAATTTCTACCTAGTAAAATAGCTATAGAATAAACTTCTAAAATATAACTTTTAAACCCTAACTCCTTTTTACATGAAACCACCTTTAAAATTCATCTAAAATCTAGCTCTATCATTTGCACCTAGTACCACCATATTGTTCTATGTTTGCTTTTGCCCTTTGTTTTATGGTTAGCGGTAGTCTTATCCCGACTGATATGCTCAACAGACGACGGTGATCGTCAGGAGAACACGGACCCAGATTCCGTAGACGTGCCGGAAGGTGACAACGACGAAGGCAAGTCCTAGCTCCCCTCTCTACCATCTTGCTTTAATCACTAAAATGTTTAACCATGACTATAAGGTTATTACCCCAGAATATGAGGTCGGTTATTGTGATATGATTATTGTTGAATTAAGATAAATGGTTATCTTGTTTAATTATGAGCTCCATTATATGAATGAACTTAAGGATAATAATGAACTTAAAATTGATAAACCTGAAACTGAACCCCGATAGGGGCAAGTGGTGGTAAACTATTGGAGAAAGTTTACCACTGTAGTGATGCCTGGAGAGGATTCCTGTGGGAGATACTCGCCTCGGTCACATAAGAACTGGTTCGTAGTCCCTCTTGCCTAGTGAGATATTACATACAACCACATGTCTATATGGGTAGGCTTGATCTCACACCCCGTTGGATGGAAGTATAATTTCTATTAGGAGGCTGGTGTAGGCAGCGGAATATCAGGAGCAGACACGGGGGATAGGTTTTTCCTCCATGGTCCGATTCGTGTGGATGCTATGTGATCTTCCACATTAAGATTTTGAGATTTTGGCCGTATTCGAGCCCATGATTATTTTTGGCCATGTTCGAGCCATGTTATTTTTGTGATGATTAGGTATCATCATGTTGGGAGGATTTGGTATCTTCCCGGAATTTGTGTGTTTTCAACCCCTGAGAAGCCATAGTAGAGTTATATGGATATCTAAGGTCACGTACATTCAGGTACGGGGTCTCGTTAGATCTATTTCGTGCACTAATCATGGATGAGGTTGTACCTATCATGTGGAGAAATTTGTATGCCTCTACAGAGTTAAGAAAACCTATTCAAATAGCCATGTCCTTGGAATGGACAAATGCTAGGATGAAATACTATGAGTAGATTTACTTTTGTGTGAAATGAAACTGGTAATGGAATTGATGCTAACCCGGGAGCTAGTGGGAATGGTAATACTCTACTAGGACCCAACCCTTAATTATGAACACCACTACACTTCTATTTCCGTCCTATGGTTAGGGCTTGCTAAGTACGTATGTACTCACCCGTTGTTGACCCATAGACTTCGGCACGGAAGAACACTATGACTTCGATGAGGAGAAGTACCACAAGGATTAGGAGTCACACAAGGAAATACGTTCGTAGGAGTATGACATCGAGGCTAGGGTTTCAACAGCGCTCAAGTTGTCTGTGCAGTAGGACACTGCTTCGCTGTATAATAATCCTGCTCTAGAGACCACCAGGAATAATGCCGTTTCAACGGCTATAGTATTTCGCTAGATATGTAAGCCTATGACCATGCCCCTTTGGACCACTATTGTAAGACCTTATTTTTAGGTATCAATAAAGTTCAGAACCTCTTATTATATATCTATGTACCATTCTTGTGATTTTGTGCGTACTTGTGCATGATCTTGGTGCAAGTACGGATGCACTTAGACTCTCAAATTGAGGGGCCGACAGCATGCTCCTTCATCTGAGCATGGCCTGGTGCTAAAGTTTCCTTTTAATACCAGCCAAGAAAAAGAATTTTCGCTTGTTTTTGACACGCTGATTTCCATAGCCATTTGTAAGCTCTATGCACATCTCGATGACCAATCAGATGTTTGTAGGCCTTGCAGGAGGAAAAGGCAGACGAACCCCATAAATAGAACATACCATCATTAGCCTGAGTTAGTTGCAAATTCTGAAGAATAATCGACAGCTCCTGGAACTGAGCATAAGCTTCATTGGAATGTGGCAAGTGAAATAAATTCTGGAGGAGTGGAGTAGAAGCTGCCACACTAAATGATATGTGCGGAGACTTGGCATAGCTGGGATAAGCTTGACTACGTACTCTGCCCTCCCAAAGATCAAGCCACAGGACACGCATTCAAAAAAAATCAAGCCAGAGGAAACAAGTCGATCCATTTTGCAAAGACATCATAGCTAGTCCTTTGAATTGATCATGTAACTTGATGATGTGTTTCCACCAGACAGACAAGCTTAGGTAGGTTAGGTAGCGGCAGCATCATGACTCGGGGTCTCCGCTTGGACACTTGGTGCAATTGTGCAGAGCATCAGGACTCAGGCAGGATTGAAACTTCCTAGTTCCTATCCGCAAAGGCAAAAGATGTTCGTACCAAGTAGCGTGGTCCATTTGCTCAAAAAAAAAAGTAGCGTGGTCCATCCAATCGCACCAACTTGCTTAAAGCGCCACGGCAGTAATTTGGCATCGACTTGGAGTTGGACAATACATTGCATGCATGCATCCTTATCCACCCGGTTTCAGCATTTCACAATAACGCTTTGATGCTGTGAGCAACAGAAAATAGAAACTACACTACGCATCCATTTGTAAATTCGTGCAAAATTTCTGTTCTTCCAGATCCTGTACGTCCGGTCCATCCTTTGGCTCACCGCCAACCCTGACTGTCCTGATCACCACCCCGACTGCACTGCACGCCCGCCAAAGGCAGAACATGAACTGGTTTTTTCCTTTTTTTTTTGCCAGCACAGCATATCATGCACTCCCTCCGTTCTAAACTATAAGTCATTCTAACTTTCTTAGAGAGTCAAAGTATCTAAAGCTTGACCAGAATTATAGAGAGAATTATAAAAATTATGACATCAAATAGATGTATTATGAAAATATAGTTAATGAAGAATCTAATGATATTTGATATCACATATATTATTATTTTATTACATAAATTAGGTCAAACTTTAAATGCTTTGACTCTCCAAAATGTTGGACTGACTTATAATTTGGGGCCGAGAGAGTAGTACTAAGGAGTAGTATTTTTTATGACTAATATAATAGAGGATGAGAAAAACCATGAGCTGCTACCATATCGAGGCGGGCCATGTGGACACGCTGTGCTGGCATGCCCAAGCGGACGTGTTTTTTTCGTAAGTAGCAAGCGGACGTCATGACTTCCCGGGGCATGCAGGAATGCGGGAAGAGTCTATTATATAGCATCATCACGCCCCTACTTTTCTATTTTCTATTTAAAATAAAAAGCTTCTTGTACTTTTAAGGACGCTATTTTTTTCACTGTAATCTTTCAGGAGCCCTCAAAATAGGGTCCTTAAATTTGTTCTAATAGCGAATGATGTGTGGAACCCATCTGTCAACCTCTATATTTTATTCTTCCTTAGCTAACTAGGCCATATCTAGACAACTTGTCATGGAGGAAGCTGGCCGAGAAGGAAGCGGCCTTGCCAGGGAGGCGCAGGTCTTTGGCCCCGACCGTTGTGAGCAAGGTACGCTAGCACAGACAAGCGAAGCTATGCTGGTGGTAGGGTCGGCTCCCGGCCCAGGAGATCGGAGGAGGACGAGGTCCAACGGTGATAGGGAAGCGGAAGAGGAGACCATGTCAGTGGATCCATGGTCGAGTGGAAGAGAAAAACCATCCAACACAAATTGGAGGCCTCCTTCGGGGACCTGCGAATGAGTGTTGGACGGAGGATTTAGGAGCCCACCCAAAATTCAGTGCTAGGGACTCTATTGGAGTTGTATTTTTGACATGGATATCCATACTTAGCTATGAGGAATCAGGCAAAGGACCCTGGTGGAGTCGCTCTTACTTGTCTGTCGTCTATTTAGTCGTGGAGTCAGGGAATGCCGCTGTGCCTAGACTATTAGTCATGAAGTGAACATGCAGACTTGTAGGGTCTCTCCATCGCAGTCTCGTGGACTTTTGTATCCTTCAATCGTTTCTCCTACCTTGGCCTTCCTTCTTGCCTTCTGTCCCCCTCCAAGCATCTCATGAGCTCATATATAAGTCTCCACCTCGGCACTGCTGACGATCACAAGCACAACCAACATGACCCTACACCGAGTTAACCCTGTTTTGTCATGCATTATGTATGCCTAATGAAGAAGGATTCTAAAACTGTAGAAGTCAGCAAATACATCGATATCAATATAGACATGCACCTCACTTACCACTAAAATAAATTTAAGAGAATGTAAACACTCAAGGTAATTTAAACACTTAACCTGGGTAGAGAAGTTCTACCACAAACAACCTAACCACTGAATTATGCTTAGTTCACTCCACGATCATTATCTTCGATGAGCTTGGAACTTGTATTTTCCATCTAAAGGGGAGACTAGCCTTTCAATTTGATATTGTTTTCTCTATAAAGGGCGAGGGAATCTTTGTTGTAAGTTTTTTTAGAAGAAAAAAACTAGAAGGAAAAGATTTGGATATTGCCGTCAAGAAATTGGAGTGGGAGAAGAAGAAATGCTTGAGTATATATTTTCAACTTAACATCTAGAGATTATAACTAGTAACAAACGAACGATCACCCTCCAGAACGGACTGGGATTTGGTAACTTATCTCAAGCAAGTCACCATGAATTTACTATGCACATCGACCACACAATAGACTTCTAAGGTCTCACGACGCTCGGGCCCACTGCACAAGAAATCGGTAATTCACCACACGTGGAGGGGGGGAGATGAGTATGGCTGGCTTCAACGTTGGCAAGGACACTCTTATGGCGGTGGCGGCAGCATCAATGGCGCCTTCTCCCACAACATAACAGGGTATGGTCGGAAATTTTCCTAGTGATGAGAGCTTGCACCGTGGTACGGCTGAATTTCAAGTCCCACACCGTGGAGATTAAAATTCTATAAATTTTTTCAAAAGTTTGAGTAAATTGTCTACCAGATAGAGTCAATTCTCTTAGGTCGAAAGCATCAACGATAGCATTAAATAAGAATGACCATCTGCTCGCAAAAAAAAAAAGAATGACCATCTGTCATTATAATGTGAGTTTTTTTTTTGTCATGCGGCCTCCTTATATTGTTAACGTGACCAACTATTATCCTAGTCCTAGTATTACTAATTGGAGGCCAAACAGAGACACCATGTTAATTCTCACTAGATACGCTAGAAAAAACGATAAATCCTAGAAATTCTCACAATAATCGGAAACATGAAGCCATCAATCTGGTAGTCTCTAACAATAATAGCCATCAGTTCGATTTCATTTTCAAAAGACAAATTACACACACTTGCCATTATAAAAAATATAAAATAAACCCCTAAATCTACATATAAATTACCCACCACTGCCATTATAAAAATATAAAATAAATACCCACGCAAATTCACATAAATATATTCCATTTATTATTATAAAAATAATTAAAGTAATCTAAATAACTGCATCTCAATTGCACATTAAAATATATCCTTCTTCGATACCTCGTATTAGCCCTCTTACGTGTGCGTGGAATCCTATTGCCGCCACCACCGACGCTTCATCCTGCAATCACATGTTTTTTCAATCTACAAAAATAAAGTGAAGTCAAACTTTGCCTCACTCTTCCTTCCAAGTTTCAATCAATGGCATGTTTCGAGCTAGGAAAGCCATCACCTTCGATAACAAATCTATTTCATTGGTGGAATGGAAAGCAGCTCTCAGAGAGGACCTTAGCTTGGTTTCCGTCAAAGCTAAGAAGAGCATTGCTGATCCCCATTCTGTGTGGCGAGAGAGCAGCTTATGATGCTGTTTTGCTTTTTGACTTGGGCTTTACAAGCCTTGTATTTTGCACATTTGTATTTTGTACCCCTGTTCATACATATATAGAAAAAGAAAAAAATAGGTAGGGGGCTTTCCTGCCGGTTTCTCAAAAAAATCAATGGCAAGGATGGTCTTCCATGCATTAGTTGTACATTAGTTCCACGACGTCTCCGCCACAGACGGATCCGAGCCAGGGAGGCACGCACCTATGCCATCCCAGGAAGATCTATGCTCTGGATCCTCTGTGGCCGATTCCTCTGTTTCCGAGACTGCTGGTACCTCGTGACCCACACCTCCTCAGCGCCGGTCCACTCGACTTCAGCACGGTATACACAAGCCCAAAATTTATACCGATGGTACTGTTCATTGGGGAATGCTTGGTGTGTCTGTTGCAGAAGAACCAGCTATGGTGGATGAAGCTTTCCGTGATCCAAGACAGGTAGCTGCCATGGATGCTGAATATAATGCCTTGTTGCATAATAAGACCTGGCATCTTGTTTCGGCACCCAAAGGAAAAAATATCATTGGCTGCAAGTGGGTGTACAAGGTTAAGAAAAAGGCTGATGGATCAATTGACAGGTATAAAGCTCGACTTGTGGCGAAAGGTTATAAAGAAAGTTATGGTTTGGATTATGAAGATACGTTTAGCCTGGTGGTGAAGACAGCCACCATACAACTTGTGTTATCCATTGCAGTGTCAAGAGGATGGTCTCTTCGGCAACTAGATGTATAAAATGCATTCCTACATGGAGTTTTGCAGGAAGAAGTATATATTCACCAACCGCCCGGCTATGAAGACACCACACCTTTAAACAGCGATGGACAATCGGTTGCTGAAAGGGGTGTACAGCGATGAACAATCCGTTGCTAAAGGTTATAGCGACGGACCTCTACCGTTGCTAGTGAAGTCGTCGTTGTATGTATATAGTGACGGATAGTTCGATGATCTAACTTTTAGCAACGGACAGCCTGTTAGAGTTTTTAGCAATGGACAGTTCATCCCAATAAGAACTTTTAGCAACAGACAATCCATCATGCTCAATTAAATAGGTAAAAAAAACCACATGTATTTAAAACTAGAGTAAACATTCTAAACCAATACAATATTGAATGACATACACAAATGGGCACATTAATCATACTCTCATTCGTCTATACCAAATGAGAACATATAATCATGTCACTAGCTTAAGCTTGTTGCCATCAAGCCAAGATACAAGCATATAGTAGCTGAATCCAAAATCTAGCTATTGTCATAAGGATGTACAGGAAGCAAACATTGTTTTCCAGTTGAGCAAAAGCCACCATCCAAAAGTGATCCAACATTGATCAAAAAATAGCACCATCAGGTTTGAGTCCAAAAACTAAAGCTACCAGATCGTAGTCCAAAAGCATTCAAAGTCAGCATCTAGTTCACCATAAGATAATTCAATGGCTTTCTATCAACAAGTCACTACCAACAACCCTATGAGAAGATCCTGCAACAAATTTGCTCCCAGCACCCTTCCTGCCAACAAGCTAGCACCGCCTCTCTCCATGGAAGTTCCATGTTGTGTACCCCTTTAAAAACCCATCACATATCAAGTGTTCACGTACAACACACACCTCTCTCCAAAATGAGTTAGCACACTTTCTACAAGGGCATAATATCTTGTTTCCTGTCGCTGAATTTTTAAATGCATAAGCTATGAAACCATTCACACCTTGTATATATGCCTTGGTGTGCCTACATGGGATTCATTATGTTAAATTCCATGTTGACTAGATTAAGTCTGAGCAGTTAAGAAATAGTTCTTGTGTGTACCTAGGCTCATTCGCAATCCATGTTTTATCCATGGACGTTTGTGGGTAGAGCAAGAGGCTTTCTTTATATATATTTTTACACTACAACATCACACCATGGAATAACCACAAGGCACATCTGAATCTTGGAACAAGGTAATCAGGCATTCATGAACGTAAACTGGTTAAATAAATCTTACCTTTCACAAGTTCCTTTGACCAATAACTTCTTAGTTATGGATGCCAGTTGCTATGATTGTTTTAGATGTCTAGAAAACTTCAAATGCTTGTAGGCACCTCCTTTACCCTAAGAACGGGTGGCTAGTGAAAATGAAACAATTTACACCACGAATCAAAGTGGAGGGCAGAAGTAAATGATCAGCTTGATGCTTACCTCTTGGATGCTTCACTTAATGACGTTTGCTCGTACGGGATGATTCAAACAAGGTCTGCAGGTGGATAATCTGCAATAACATATATTTTTACATGAGATCCACATGTAGTTTCCTGCTGTCCGTGTCAAATAGAAGCTAATGCTTGCACTAATATATCCTATGCCATTAAAAATCATTACAAGACAAGCCAAACTTAAAGCCATGCTAACTTAAGTCCCCTGTTGCCTGTGACACTGCTAGCTATAGATTCCACAACCAATCAGCTAACTTAGCTAAAGTCTATCACACTTGAAGCAGCAGACACTACCTATTGGAGCCATATGTGACCTATTGAGGCTGAAAAACCCAAAGACCTATTGACCAATAACATGCAATGTAAAACAAAAATAGATCCTGCTAGGTGCTCCTAACCCAGAAATTAGGATGGTTTCTAGCATCAGCATGACTCACACGTACATCGAACCCGTCAACTATGAAGGTAGGAATACAAGGTTGTTAAGATACACCATCTCCTTGTTCAAATTAGACCCACGGATCGGATGACGAATATATATAAATAATAAAGCAATAAGATTCAGTTCAAGATATCGATCAGGTAACCATCTCAGGAAGCTGACACATTACAAACTTACAAGGAAAACCAAACAAAAACATATATGCAACATTATTCAGTGTGTCACATATCAGATATATACAACATTATTCAGTCTTTGCCGCCGTCCCCATGGTGGCGAGGACGGCACCAGCGGGGTGACGTGCACAAGTATGGTGTGACGAGGACGGCGCGGTGGCGAGGACACGTTGGCCGACCGGGGTGACGAGGACCGCGACAACCGAGGTGATGAGGTGAGGCCGGCACGAGGGGTGACAATGCGAGACCGCGGCGAGGCGATGAGGCGAGGGCGCCGGCGACAGTGGCAAGGCCGCCGGGCCAGGTGAAGAAGGCGAGGCCAGTGTGAGGTGACGAGGCGCGCGCAGGCGGTGGGGTGAAGAAGGCGAGGCGCTCCGGCGAGGACGAGGGACGACGAGCGGCGAGGCGCATGTGCGCGCGGGCCGCCGGCTAGCCAGAGAGACAAGCGCGACGCGTTCAGCCGGCGGGGTGACAAGGCGTGCGCAGGCGGCGGGGTGAAGAAGGTGAGGCGCTCTAGCAAGGACGAGGGATGGCGAGCGGCGAGGCGCATGTGCACGCGGGCCGCCGGCTGGCCAGAGAGACGGGCGCGATGCGTTCAGCCAACGGGGTGACGAGACGAGAGGGCGGGCGTGGTGGTGCTGGATCTGGTGTGGAGATGAGGCAATGGCGGGGGTGGTGGCCATGGGGTGTGGCGGCGTAGCTAGATCTGGTGGAGTTGAGGTGGAGACGACGATGAACGGCGTGGGGACGGCGGCGAAGATCGAATCTGAAGTGCAGCGGCGGCAGCGCTAGGGCCTGGATTGCGCGGCGGTGACGGAGAGGAAGAGAAGGGAGAAGGCCGCCCTTTATAAAGGGGGCAGCTTTAGTCCCGGGTGGAGCCATGACCCGGGACTGAAGGTCTTTTTGTCCTGGGTGGTGGTTAGCACCGGGACTAAAGGTATGTCCTTTTGTTCTAGGCGCAGCCATGGCCCGTGAGTAAAATGGTTTTGGTGGACTACGAAAACACAGCCCACGTTTAGTCCCAGGTGGTTGATCTACCCGGGAGTAAAGGTGGGCTGCAGTTTTGCTTCTAGCCAATTTTCAGAAGTTCTTACTTTTTTTATGCATTACTCTTATATAAATATGCTGAGAGTTGGTAATTACCTAGTAAATAAAATATTAGACAAAAAATTACAAAAAAAATCCTGAACCTGGTTTTCCATTATTATACGCAACAAAAATATGTAACCCAAACTCTTTTGTTTTACTGTATAAATATTTAACGTATTGTAAATAATAATCACAATTTCCACCATGCAAAAATGTACCACTTGATTAAAATCATTAAAACTATTGGTTTTCGATAGGAAATTAGTCTTCACATCTTATTAATGTCGATCATTTGGTTTTTCATCACACATTCTCCACGGAAAATCCACCATCAAGTAGAAAATTTATTTAAAAGTAAGAAATATGAAAACATGACAAAAATATTTGAAGTCACAATTGTTACATATTAGGTCAAATACATCACCTATCAGGCAGGAACAGCAATGAATTTCTTCTTAACGTATGTTCCTTGGTTATGATCATGCCATAACCGTGGAGTGTCCTCATCACCTAGCAGGATGCTTGGGTCACTATTTACTATGAAGAATGGAATTTCATCATTCTTTTCATAATCTTCTGACATGTCAAACCTGCCCTCGATTCCCACGATGTTTCTTTTCCCTAAAAGAAATATATGGCGCTTTGGCTCATTGTCCGAGCTGTTGTCGTTGGTTTTCCCTTTCTTTGGTTTGGTAGACATGTCCTTCACATAGAAAACCTGATTCACATCCTTAGCTAAGACGAATGGTTCGTTTCTATACCCAAGATTATTGAGGTCCACTGTTGTCATTTCGTAATGAGGGTCCACTGCTACCTCACCTTCTGTCACCTTCACCCATTGGCACAGAAACAAAGGATCTTAAAATAAGGTCCATAGTCTAATTCCCATATCTCCTCTAATTGAGGTCAATTTTTTCTATACGGCCATATCTCCTCTATTTGGGTTTTTGGCATATATGCGGACGCCATTGTTTTGGTTGGTGCTCCTTTTATTTTTGGCCATCGTGTAATATGTATTGTCATTTATCTCGTACCATTTTAATGTCCTGATATGCCAAGATGGTTCCCTAGACAACAAGTACAATTGGGCATCTATACTCTCGTCACCCTGACATTGTTTTCGCAATCAATATCCGAAAGAGTCCATGTGCTGATGTGTAATCCAGGCTTTAGTCCTCCCCAAAAATTCAAATCATACAATGTCATTGTGTTCCTCAATATATGGCTCCACCAAGGAGGACTTTTGCAGAACTGTGTAGTGTACTTTACAAAAATAATCGTCCTCCTTGCCAATATATGATTTCTTTACTAGTGTTCCCGTTTCACTTAGTCTGCCCTCATGCCGTGATTCAGGAACACCAATCGGGTTGAGGTCAGGAATAAAATCAACGCAGAACTCAATGACCTCCTCTGTTCTGTAGCCTTTGGCGATGCTTCCTTCTGGCCGAGCATAGTTGTGAACATATTTCTTTAGGCTTCCTTCTGGCCGAGCATAGTTGTGAACATGTTATGTAGGAACACAGGGCCGAGAATACTAATCTCTTTGATCAAGTGAACTAGGAGGTGCATCATAATATTAAAGAAGGATGGTGGGAACAACAACTCAAAGCTGACAAGACTTTGGACCACGTCATTCTATAGCTTTGCTAGATGCGCTGGATTGATTGCCTTTTGAGAAATTACGTTGAGGAATACATATAGTTTCACAGAGGCTAATCGTACATTTGACGTAGATTCCCTCTCCATGCAACCAGAAGCAATTGCGTCATAAGCACATGGCAGTCATGAGACTTTAAG
Organism: Saccharum spontaneum; assembly: GCA_022457205.1. Classification (NCBI taxonomy): domain Eukaryota; kingdom Viridiplantae; phylum Streptophyta; class Magnoliopsida; order Poales; family Poaceae; genus Saccharum; species Saccharum spontaneum. The sequence goes on along the minus strand of CM039595.1, from coordinate 74,693,923 downwards.
TTTAGAAATTTCTTCTCTGCCACATTTATTGTCCCCTTCACATTCGAGGAGAAGCCAGATGGGACCTTGATGTTGTTTAGACATTCAAACATGCTTTCCTTCTCTTCTTTGCTAAGAGTGTAGCTGGCAGGACTTAAGTACTGGCGTCCATCATCTAACTTCTCTGGATGCAGGTTCTCTTGTTCTTTCATACACTGCAAGTTATGTCTTGCTCCCGGTGTGTCCTTAGATTTCCCATACACACCCGTGAAGCATTGTAGGTTCACACAGAGATTCTTCATCAGGTGCATCACGTCGATCGCGCTGCGGACCTCTAGGACTTTACAGTAGGGTAGCTCTCAAAATATGGACTTCTTCTTTCATATGGGTGCATGTCTGTTAGCATCATTCAGAACAGGTTGACTGCCAGGTCCCTTCCCAACGACTACTTGTACGTCCTTGACCATATTGAATACATCCTCACCACTATGGTTCTCAGGCTTTGTTTGGTGATCTGTCTTACCTTTAAAATGCTTGCCTCTCTTTCTTAGGGCGTGATTCAACAGAAGAAATCAACGATGGCCCATGTACATGACCTTTCGATATTTTTTCAAAAATATAACTTCCAGGTCATCAAAACAGTGTGCTCATGCATTATATCCCTTGTTTGACTATCCTAAAAGATTAATAAGAGCAAGCCAATCTTTGATTGTTACGAACAACAATGCTCGCAGATCAAAGTGTTCCTATTTGTACTCATCCCACACACATATGCCTATGGTGCTCTACAACTATAAAACTTTCTCAACTAATGGCCTCAGGTACACATCAATGTTATTTTCAGGTTGCTTCAGGCCTTAGATGAGCACTGGCGTCATAATGAACTTTCGCTTCATGCACAGCCATGGAAGAAGGTTGTAGATGCATAGAGTTATAGGCCAAGTGTTATGGTTGCTGCTCTGCTCTTCGAAAGATTCATAGCATCCGTACTTAAAGCAAACCTTAAGTTTCTTGCATCTTCTGCAAACTTCAGAAATTCTCTGTCGATTGATCTCTGCTGGGACCCATCGTCTGGGTGTCTCAACATATTGTCTACCTTACGGTCTTCTTTGTGCCATCGTAGCAACTTTGCATGCTCTTTGTTTCTGAACAAACGCTTCAAGCGTGGTATTATAGGAGCATACCACATCACCATGGCAGGAATTCTCTTCCCCGGACATTCACAATCAACATCACTAGGGTCATCTCGCTTGATCTTGTACCGCGATGCATGGCATACCAGACATGCATGCATCCAAATTCTGGTACTCCTTGCCGTGGTAGAGGATGTAGTCATTTGGACATGCATGTATCTTCTAAATTTCTAATCCCAGAGGGTAGACGACCTATTTTACTTCGTACGTAATGGCGGACAATTCATTTCTCTTTGGAAGCATCTTCTTTTGGATAGCCAGTAACTATCCAAATCCCTTGTCGGATATACCATTTCTTTGCCTTCCATTGCAGCAATTCCAGTGTGGTACCTAACTTTTTTGCCCCTCTTCGGCAGTTGGGTATACCAATTTCTTGTGATCCTCTAGCATGCGCTCGAACTTGATCTTCTCCTTTTCACGGATGGCCTGACCAAGATCATCAGCGGGCTCTACCGCTTCTTCAGCAGCCCCCTTTTCTTCAGCTTTCCCCATTGCAGTATCATCAAAGGCACCGTATTTAGCAAAACCACATAAAATCATGTTGTCATCATCCCCTTCTTCTTCATCATCTTCTTCCATTATAACACCTCTTTCTCCGTGCTTAGTGCAACAATAGTTTGGCATGAAACTAGACATGAACAGGTGTTCATGAATTTTCCTTGGGCAAGAATAATTCTTCTCATTCTTACATAGAGCACATGGGCAGCACATGAAACCATTCCACATGTTTGCCTTGGCCACATTTAAGAAGTCATGCACACCCCTAACGAACTCTTGGGAGCGGCGGTCAGCGTTGTACATCCATTATTGGTTCATCTGCATTACAGGACGTACACCATATCAGAAACTTATGATAACCCATATTATACAACATGCATGGTTAGTAGTTAATTAAAAGATCCAAAATATCTATCAATCAACATGATTAATTAATATCCCAAATAGCACTAAACAAATAGCAAAACAAACATGAATTTATTAAAGCCTTGATACAATGTAGACAATCCCAAATAACACTAAACAAACTATGCCTACAATGCACTTTAGCAGAAGAAGGATTTTGCAACCAATTCTAACTAAAACAAACAAATCATTCTTCTGCTAGTTCACTGCCTCATCATCCACAGGTGCACTCTCATCAGTCGTCTCAGCCACCTTTACAGGAGATTTTCGGATGTGCTCAACATACTCTTCCTCCCAGTACCAACCGTCACATGATCCACTGCCATCCCACTGAAATTACAACACCAAATCAAGAACTTTAGTCAAAACCATCACAAAAATGGCTACAAACCATTAAAAAATATGCCAAAAAATAACTCACATCGCGATCCAGACATGTGCAAAAGATGTGCCCATTGTTGGGACCCTTCTTCTTCACCCTGTACTCCCTCACAATCTTCTACTCACACTTGCCGCACGCAATAAGAGGGAGGTCCGGCCTTAGTCATCCCTTAGGAACCCCATGCGAGGCTGAGGACCCGGAAACAGTCGCCATCTACGACTCTCTATACTCATTTTCATCAACTACTATAAATTTCTCATTTTATGAACCATGAAATTAAATGAGCTGTATTCTAAAAAAACCTTAAGTTTCACTATTTCTGAACCATGAAAAGAGGCAATAAAAGGTGTATACTAGTTTTCATGAGGTACTATAAGATTCCTTCATCTACATATGCAAACTATCAAGCGATTTTTTCAGCTCAGATGACATATAAATAAAAATATCCACCATTATTCCCAATCTAGAAAACCACAATTTTCTCTATTTCAAGACCATGAAATGAGACAATGAAAGGTGCATACTAGTTTTGATGAACTACTATAAGCTTCCTTCATATTCATATTCAAACTATCAAGTGATTTCAAGCACAAATGGTATATAAATAAAAGAATCCATCATCATTCACAATCTAAAAAACCACAAATTTCTCTATTTCTAAACCACAAAATGAGCCACGCTAGTGATGAAACAGGAGAGGATGAAGCTGCTAACCTTTTAGAACTAAAAATGGATGGAGGAATCGAATGAAATGTTGAAATGGCGGCCGACAACGAGCAAGAAAACCAGGAGACGAGCAAGAGCAGAGAGCTTTTGAAATGGCTTGGGCTGGAGGAGAAAGAAGGAGAGAAAAGTATATATGCCAGGACCTATAGTCCTAGTTGGTGGTTCAAACCCGGACTACAAGTGGGCTTCTATTCCCGGTTGGAGCCACCAACCGGTATTAAAGGTTTAGCCAGAGTTGGTGGCTCCAACTGGGACTGAAGGGTTACCATTAGTCCCAGTTTGAGCCATGAACCGGGACTAAAGGTCCCCTTCTGCAAAAGCTGCACCCCTAGCTGTTGGACAGGGGACTTTAGTCCCGGTTGATATGTCCAACCGTGACAAAAGCTTTCTTTAGTCCTAGGCCCAAAATTGCCCGGGACTAAAGCCTCAAACCGAAAGTCTATTCTCTAATAGTGGACCTAGGCAACCTACACTACTTCCTTGGAATAGAGGTGAAACGGTTTACAGATGGGCTGATCTTAACTCAAGAGAGATATGCAACTGATGTGGTGAAAAGGGTAGCTTTGAGTCTTAGTAAGCCTATTGGAACTCCACTATCTAGTACCGAAAAACTCAGTATTGTTGAAGGTACAACGTTGGGGTCTGAAGATTCTACGAGGTACAAGAGTATAGTGGGGGCTTTACAATACCTAACCTTGACTTGTCCAGATATCTCTTTTGCAGTAAATAAAGTTTGTCAATTTTTACATGCACTGACAACTGTTCATTGGAGTGGTGTAAAAAGAATCTTGAGATATGTACATGGCACACCCAAACTTGGTCTCAAGATAAGAAAATCAAAGTCAATGATGGTGAGTGCTTTTTCTGATGCAGATTGGGCAGGTTGTGTAGATGATCCACGGTCCATAGGGGGCTTTGCTGTTTTTCTTGGCTCAAACCTCATATCATGGAGTGCAAGGAAGCAAGCCATAGTTTCAAGATCAAGCACAGAAGCCGAATACAAAGCACTAGCAGACGCCACTACAGAAATGATGTGGGTTCAAAAATTACTTGGAGAATTAAGAATCCAACATCCTCCAACGGCCAGGTTGTGGTGTGATAATATTGGTGCAAAATATCTAACAGCTAACCCTGTGTTTCATGCAAGGACCAAACACATAGAGATCGATTTTTATTTTGTCAGAGTTCCATAGGGTTTGCTAGACATCAGGTTCATCAGCTCGGTAGATCAACTCACAGATGGCTTCACGAAATCAGTTAGTCTTCCGAAGTTGATTAAGTTTAGAGACAATCTCAATCTTCTGGCCGGTTGAGATTGAGCGGGGGTGTTAAGATAGGCTTAGTTTCAGGGGCCATGCGCCCAGCAGCCAAGTAACAACTTGGCTTGTAATCCAAGTAGAAGGTTGTTAGGATGTTGTAGATGAGTTTGTTGTAATCCTGTTCAACTCGTACAAGCCACGTCGTGGGGCTGTTCCTGGCTATATAACACGGAACCGTGAGCCTGAGAAGGCATCTCGTTCACCCCATTTTGACAGAGCTGTCCGTCGAATAAGAAAATCGAGGAGTGGAGTGTCGCTTGCATGATGACGACAGCGAGCACCTGTCACAGGAACCGCAGAGGCACAACACAGGCATTGATCATCACAGCAAAGGCAGCAAGCACAAAAACTGGAAGAGCGCACGCACACACCGGTAAATGTTCGACGCTCCCTCGGGTTTGCTAATGCTTGTGCTTTCGCAAAGATTTGACTCATCAAGCATCTAAGAAGCTATAATTTCCTTTAAAAAGGTTCTTAAACCAATTAGTAACTTGATTATCAGGATGTACTTTCAGAAAAAACATAAATCCACAGAGTAGCTGCTAGTATAGATTTGCTGGCAGTGTGTGCTAATGGCTTATCCAGAAGGAGAGGGTGTGCAATGCATAGTGATCGATGGAGAATAAAAGAAAATGGGCCAGTCAAGCTACGATGGTGGACGTGCACTACTTTAGGCCAGTCCACATCAGGCCTTCTCAATTGCGTGGCGTGAGGCGTAGAGCTACGACTCTGCATGCAGAAGTCCAGAGTGGAGACACCGAGCTCGACGACTCGGGCGTGTCTGGACACTTGCTGCAATTGTACAGAGCATCAGGACTCAGGGTGGATACTTGCCGTCGCGGCCAGTTGATCAAGTTGACGATAGATATGTTCGCGTGGTCCATCGGATGGCACCAACTAGCTTAAAGCGCCACGAAAGTAATTTGGCATCCACTTGGGTTTGGGGGACAATACATTATTACAGCCTTACCCGAAAGTGGCAAACCGCACCATGCATTTTCAGCATTTCATTCATGATGATACCGCTTTGAAGCTACATACATACCATCATCAAAAAAAAAAAGAAGAAAAGATGTTACCAGTATTGTCTTACTGAAGAAGTCCGAGGTCTTGATGTAGTCGGATTCACATAAATCCGCATGTGTAGAGATGGATTGCAGTGGAACTTGAGCTAAATTCTATCCCAATCTACCCAAACATTTGTGGAATGAGGTGAATCTTACAACACCCAAGCAAAACCTAAGACTATGCCCGTTACATCCATTTTTTGGTGCAAAATTTTTGTTCTTCCATCCTGGCCATCCGTTGGCTTGCCCTGACGCTCCACATCGCCCAAACTACACTACAGGGCACCACATCCGCGGAAGGCAGAACGATAAGCTATTTTTTTTCTACCTACCTTATTATTATACAAGAGTCCCAATAATTAATACTCTTGTTTTTAAAAAAGTGCCAATAATTAATACTCAGTTGGTTCTACAAAAAGTGTTGCCTAAAATTATTTTAGAGTCAGGCACCTAAAATATAAAATATAGAAGAAGCGTTAATTATTACTTGCCTGTCCTCTGGTGGCGTGGGAGTGCAAATAAGGCAGGCAATGTTCTTTTTTGCGTGCGGCCTCCTTATGACGTTAAGGTCACCACCTGTTAGCAGATTGGTAACGTTTCATTAGGAGTACTGATTAGCACGTAAATGGGCTAGCATGCTCCTATCGGCAAAAGATAGTATCGCGTCCAGCTGAGTTGGCGATAAGATGTCCGTACCAAGTTGCATAGCGTGCTCCTTCCGATGGGGCCCGAATCGGCTAGCTTGTAATTTATTGGCATCCACTTGTTGGGGTTGGATGTATATACAATCAGTCAGCACACAGCAGTAAACAAAGAAAAAAAAACAAGATAAGAAGTTATTGTTAGAGTAAGTACAGGAATAGGCTTATAGCAAGCTAGTCAGCATTTTTGCTAATGTGGAGGAGAGAGAAGAGAGCTTAGCTTCTATTCAAGCACCAAGCTGAGCACGAAAGTATATGCATATGTGGACCTAAACAGTAGTGTATATGTGAAAGAGTAGAAAAAAAATAAGACATGGTACTACAAAATAATAAAAAATCATTTTATAGATAAACACGAGACAACTATTTTATGATTTGACTTTTATAACTTGACTTATAGCCAAACACTTGACGTTATTATTGGTTCTGCTCTTATATGCACGCCACGTCCATCTGGTAAGTTTGTGTGAAATTTCTGTTGTACAGATCCCGGCGGGCGCTAACCCCGAACACTGTCGTCTGGTGGTGTGGTGGGACTGGGGGAGTGCTAAGCCCATGCCCATGGCCTCTGTCTGCATCTGCCGTCTCTGGAGTCGTCGTCCACCGCACCACCCCGAGCTGCGGCCGAGGCGCCCTTGTGCTGTGCGGCCTAGACTAGTCTCGCCGTCGCAATCCAAGCGCCTTATATTTATAAGCGGCCAGCCACCTCGACCCTGCCGACCACCACAACCACCAACACGACACTAGCTAATGAACCCTGTTTCAATCACAATCGTCACTCACTCCCTCCCCCTCTTGTAGGGAGCTAGCTAGCATAACAAGATGTGCAGAGTACTCAGCGCGCCGGGTGGGCACATCGTCGTCGTCACGTCGGGTCACGCGAGCGGCGGCAGCAAGCGCCGTACCGCGGCCGACCATGACGTGGTGGTCGCATTCCGGGACTCGGACGAGGAAGACGTGGTTGTGAAGCGGCGAAAGACAGCGTTCCGGTTTGCCGCCCCCGTGACCCGGCGCAAGCAGAGGCAGAGGCAGCCCAGCCAGTACTACGGCGTCCAGCGCCGGCCGGGGGGCAAGTGGGCGGCCGAGGTGCGCGACCCCGTCAGGGGTGTCCGCCTCTGGCTCGGCACTTTCGCCACGGTCGAGGAAGCGGCGCGCGCCTACGACCACGCGGCACGCAACCTCCGCGGCGACAGCGCCAAGCTCAACTTCCCGTCCGCCGCCACGGCGCACACTGTCAAGTGCTCCGTCGCCAATGCGGCGCCGTGCGTCACACTCGTGGACGAGGACGAGGGCGACGACAACAGCGTTCTCGGTCGACAATGCGCGCTGTCCGACTACATGGAGGCCCACCACCAAGGCAGCGACGCGGCGGTCTCCAGAGGCTGTGGCTGCGGCGCCTTGCCGGACTTCTCGTGGCAGGGCATGTCCGCGGCCGATGACGGCGCGGTGGTCGTCGACTTCCGCGTCGAGCTCGGCGGCGGCGCCAACCCCCAGGAAGAAGAAGCCGTGGTAAACGAGGTGACACAGGCGCCGTCCAACGATCCTGCCGATATGCTGTTGGACGCTTTCATGTTCAGCGACCAGCTGTTTAGCTCCTTCGACGGCGCCGTGTACGAGCCTGCCGCGTTGGAAATGGGCAGCCTGTTGCTGTTGGGCGGCGACGCCGTGTTTTGCAACGACGGCCTGGAGCTCTGGAGCTTCGACGACGGCAGCGTGTGATACTAATTAATACTAAGGGGGCAGCTTTCCTTCTTCCCCGCCCTTGGTGTACTGTAATTTTCCCAGTAAAAAGGGACTAGTTTTCGTTTCGGTCCCTCGTGCTGCACTGCACACCTCCACATATCCACTGTACTACAAATGCTCTTCTTGTCATCATTAACAAGCAAACCGTACGAGGTTTCCACGTCTCTATGATAGTACTACCTTCAGCTGCATGCCATGTGTTTAATTGTCTAATCTATGAGTTGTTAACATCTGAGGGGCTGTTTGGAACTCTTCATTTTGGAGAAATTAAAATATGCTTAATGGATTATAGGCTATTTGGCTTGGAACATGACATTCCATAACTTTCGCAAGCTCACAAATAAGCCTATCTCAAATTCATAGGACGAGAGATAGAAATGGGTTTTATAGATCACTATGCTATAATTCTTCAACTCACTTCCCTCCAATAGTGATACAACAAATAATTATGTCCCTTGTATGTATGATAATAAATATACAAATATATTCTATATACAACTATCTTTGCTTAATTAATCTATGTCTAAATTGTAGAATAAATTCAATTCCAAGGACCCGTCCTGAATGAATTTACTCCTTGGTCGTTAATCACTTGAAATCACAATTGCAATGCGCCTGGACCCGCGTCCAATGCAGCTGCGAACAGGGCAGGGTGGCTGGACATGGCCCATGAGTGAATCTGTCATGCCCCAAGGCCGGGAGGACCAGCTCCTCGTTAGCGTGGCGTTTGCCTGCGATTGTGTGACATACAGGGGCTGTTTGGTTCCTGACCGCTGCAAGCCGTGCAGGCTGTGGCGCCGCCGCCACAGGAGTTTTTTCTCGGCCGTACCTTGAAGCACGTTTTTCACTAAGCGGAAGAAGAATGTTTTGAGGCTTCCGCAGATCCGGTAATCCCAGGATTACTAGAATCTACACAAACCATAAAACAAGAGAAACAGAGCTTACTAACTTACAGAATTGTGCTTATGAAACTGAACTGTTTTGCGACAAATTGAGCATCCGAAGCAGGTGTCTGTAGCCTGCTAAATCCCAAAGACCCAAACCTTGCATTCTTCTTCGATGGCTTGTAGGCAATTTCCTTGATTTCTGAACTCGTTCCTGAATGTCCTTTGATTTCTTTCCTTCCAGAGTATCCACCAGAAGAAAGGATCGTTTTGTGGGGACAAATGAACCTGTCCAATCACCGACAGAGTCCAAGGGCAAACCACCCTACTGAACACACAGGAGCCCAACAGGTGGTCAATTTGTTCTGGCGCCTGGTCACAGAGGATACAGGATTCTTGAGTCCTGAAGGCCATAGCGATGCTGGCGCGCAGCAGTCCAACACCGCTTTGTACGCCGCCGTAGCCGAGTAGTTGCCATCCGAAGTCCATCTCCAAACCAATCTGTCTTGGACCCCTTCATCGAGGTGCACCTCCTGAACTATTCCTCAGATGCGCAGAGAGTCCAGCAACACCTGCACAGTTAGCGCTCCCAACAAGTCTCGTACCCATCTGTTGCCGATGACTGCTTCAGCAACCATGCGACCAAGGCAACTCATGGGGACAGTGCCAAAGAGTGCCGGTGCAATAGACTTGATCGATTCGCCATGGATCCGCCTATCAGTACAAAACAACGTTGATTTGCCATCACCCAGAATTGATTCGGTTGCCACAGATAAAACTGTTAGAATTGATCTCATCCGTCTTGACCCAATGGTCGAGACGGACCCCTTGACCGCGTCCTGATCGGGGACGCCCAGCCCAACGACTCGGCTGGTGGGCCCCCGTCGCGCAGCTCAATAAATATGAGGTGGGGCAGGGGCTCGCACTGCAAGGTTCGACACCACAGTAACCACCCCACTCCTAACCCTAGACCGATCGAGCGGGGAGCTGCCAGTGATGTGAAGAACCCACCGGCGACTACACCACCGGTACCCCGACACCATCTTCACCACGTCGACTCAACACCGTCACCGTGGACACCCACTGCTGCTCCATCTCCTCCAACCCGTATGGTCGATCCACTCCCCTCTCCTCCTCTCTCTCCCTCTCTCTGATTTCCATACAGGATCTACATTGTTTATCCTAAATCAAGGAAGAGTGCCCCACTGATCTACACCGTGTATGATCTAGAGACACCCACTGATCTTCACCTAGTCGATCTAGAATTTCTAACACTGGTACCGGAGCCACACTAGAGTATAGATCCAGGTGGGAAAAGAAGAAAACCGATTTGATTCAGAAAAGAAAACAAAGAAGTTGATTCGATTCGATCGGATCAAGAAAGAAAAGGATCCGATCTTGAATCGGGTCAAAAGGAAACCCTAACCCTAATACAGTGAAAAGGATGGAAATGAGGGTCCTACCCGTTCGCGAGCTCGGGCCGCCGTCGTCGTTGCCCCGCGGGGACTGACTGCTGGTGGCGCGAGGAAAGAATGAAAAGAAGAAAAGGCTTAGCGTAGGACCTACCTGGCCATTCTCTCGCTGGCACTACTGCCGTGGTGCGGGAAGATGACCGCGCTGCCGCTCGCCGGCGTGCGGGACAGAAGCCGAGCCACCGTGCGTGGGCTCGAGGCTCAGGGCACCGCCCGCAAGACCGCTCGACGGCGGCGAGCTGAGCCTCTAGCGAGCTCGCGCGCCGGCGAGGGGCCCGGTGGCGGAGCTGCCATCCGCTGTGGCCACATGCTGCGGCTGCTGCATCTCCTTGTGCGGCGTTGAGCTGAGAGAGGAGGGCAGAGATGCAAATGAGGGTTAGGGTTACAGGAGGCGACCGGAAGGGGATTTTGATTCCCCGATTTCCTCGCGCGACCGTCCGATCTGTTTCGACGGCTTAGATCGCACCGGGGGGTGGCTGGGCCAGATACGACCCAGGCGGGAGCTGAGATTCCCGGCCCAGGCCCAGGTTGCGGCCTGGGCGCGGGGGCAGCGCGGCACACTCAGGCAGCGTGGGCCGCATTCGCCCACTGGGCCGCTGGGCCGCGCAGGTGGCGCGGGAGCAGCTGGGCTGCAGCTGTTTTTTTTTCTTGCGAGCTGGGCCAGCGCAATTGGGCCGCTGAGCAGGCCTTCGGGTCAAGCAGGCTCCTAGGCCGAATAAAGAAAAGTTATGGGTTTTTGTTTTATTTCTTTTTCAGAAGCAGTTTCAGATGATTTTGAATCTCTATTCAATTTTGCACCAACGTGCACATTGTTTAGAGAATAGATCAGTAATAATGCTTCTGAAAAGTAGATAATTATTGTTGATTCACGTTTTCCGCTGCAAAGTTAAAGTTTATAGTCTTCTCATTAAATCCGAATCAACAGGAGGATTTAATTTGAAGAGCAGTTATAGTTATTCAGTAAATGATAATGAAAAGTTGATCCTCCCGTTAAAGTTGGAACCAACAGGAATTTTAAATTGGAGGAATAGTCAATTTATAGTTAAGATAAATTATAATATTGTTATTTTCTGACCAACATTGATGATAACAATATTATAAGTTTACTTAAGAGTTTCAGTTTAAAGAAAATTATGATATTGTTATTTTCTGACCAATGTTGATGATAACAATATTATAATTCTATGAGTTTTATGTTTAAAGTTTATATCTCTGATAAATTTTTGCATCATAGTGACCAATTTTCAGAGAATGGATAAGAAACAAGAGATGCTCCAGAGCGAGCAGAATGTAATGTATTTTCATGTTTTCCGCTGCAATGATGATGATGATCTTCAAAATTAAATTCGAACCAACGGGAGAATTTAATTTTGAAGAGGGTTATAAGATAATTGAGCTTTCATATGTTAATTCCATTTCTGCCCAACGGTGATGTGGAATTGATGTATATGAATGATGGTTTTGTTCTATTTCTGCCCAACGGTGATATAGAATAGAACTTAGAGATTTAAAAGTTTAATGTGCATGTCTTTAACCAAACCAACGTAGGGTTATTTTCATGCTTATTATTGTTGATTATTGATTAATGTTTTTAGACAAAGAACTTCATGCCTTTATTCTTGAAGGGTGAAAAGGAAATGAGTTGGGTACTTGTGACTCATAAGATGAAAAGTGCAATTTTTACAAAAGGAAGACCATTGTGTAAGGGACTGTGTTCTCTTTAAAGAATGGCTTCAACAGAAAAGAATTCCAGGATATTGATCCAAGAAAGAAATAGAACAATAAGAGCTTAGTTTAAGAGATGTATTTTATGTACTCTTTAAAATAATAATAATAAGTAATATAATTTTTAGTCTTAATCATCATGATTTGAAATGTAATAAGTGACATGCATGTTTAATTTGACCAACGTCGGATTAAGCATGAGTATTTGGAATTATTTCTAAATTTGTTGATTGAATATGAGTCAATATTGATATTTATGTCCCTTCAAGAAAATTATCTCGTATGGCGGGAAAAAGTTTGTGATAGTACCTACATGACGGGAAAAGTTTGAGAAAATTATAGTATTTATCCTGCATGGCGGGAGAAAGTTGTAATGACTCATATGCTTTGAGTGTATCCCGCACAGGGAAAATTATAGTATTTATCCTGCATGGCGGGAGAAAGTTGTAATGACTCATATGCTTTGAGTGTATCCCGCACAGGGAGAAAGTTTAGGGTAGCTCTTATGCTATCCTAGTATAAGTTTAAGTAGAACAAAAGTTACAGACGACCTCAAGATAAGAATGACATGCAAGCGTGACTTGCGAAAGTATAACGATAAAAGACTTGTGAGTTCTTGAAGTGAAATGAGGAATAAGTACTCCCATGAATAAAGAAATAATTTCATTTGCATGATGTAATCATGTGGATGAAGAAAGTAATCAAAGTTTCCTCATTCACAAGGGTTCTGAATAGTTTTCGAAATTGTGGTCGAAAAGTTCGTACCACATTTTGAGGGGGAGAAAGGTGAGATCAATTAAGAAAGGCAATTAAGAAAGATACTTCCCCATAATTCAGACAATGCGATGCATACTAAAAAGATCTATAAAAGATGAATGTGATCGTCGGGGGAGTAAGACGGTCATAATAATGATACCCCTATAGACAATCCGATGCATACTAAAGTGATCTATAAAAGATGAATGTGATCGTCGGGGGAGTAAGACGGTCATAATAATGATACCCCTATAGTAAAGAAATAGCTAAATTCATAGACTTTTTACAGTTCCAATAGAAAGATAGTATAGTCAGCCAGTATTCATACTGGATGCGTTCAGAGTTATTAAGGCGGTGCTAAACGCACCATATGAGTTTTAGCAGATTAAACCCAAAATGAGAAAGTTTGAAGATGGAACAATTTGGGGAGCATAGTACAAAGAGACCTACCACGCAAGGAGGTTAAATAATGTAAACAGGATCTTGTTATACAGGACCTTATAGAATCATTGTCTTTTGACAATAAAGGTCAAGAAATGCTAGTAGCTAAGGCCCCAGAAAGTCTCAAAGAATAAGAAAATCAGATATTTCTGATGATTATAAAGTCTATATTAGCGAAATTCAAATGGAGGTAATTCCACCTAATTTGAAGAAACCATGAGAGGCGTTCACTTGTCCAAGTGGCAAAAAGCAAAGGAAGATGAAATAAAATCGATAATAGCAATAATATTTTGGGATCTAGAATAATTTTCTAAGGAGACAAAACAGTAGGCCTGTAATGGGTCTACAAGACAAAATGTGACTCCAAGGAAATATGTAAAGATGTGAAGCACGACTTGAATCAAAAGATTTTGCGCGAAGCGAATGAATAGATTACAATGATTGCTAGTGGCACATCATGATCTGAGTTACATCAGATGAAAGAAAAGACAACATTTCCCAATGGGATTTGTATGAAATGATTACGTGGCACAATCAGAGGTTTTGTCATGAAAAGAAAGAATGTAAGGGATGCCACCTGTAGAAATCTCTTATGGACTAGAGCAAATCTCTAGACAGTGGCATTAAAGGTGAAGAGTCAATTAGAAATTTTAGGTAAAGAGAATGATAGGACAAGTTCTGTACAAAGTTATAGAAGGGGAAATTCATTTCTTAATCCTGTGTGAAGACACCCCAATTGTTAGTAGTGATGTCAATCTACTGCATGAGAATAAATTCTTGTCCTCAAGGTTGAATAAGAAAATTCTCAGTGAAATGTATCTCGTTAAAGGTATTGAAATTCACCAAGATAGAAAAAAGGGGTATTATGACTATCGCATAGGCATGCTAAGAAAAGTTTCTAAAGAAATAAAGTACCTATGCGGGTAAACCTCGCCTTTTCTCATGGTCAGGGTAATAGTTTTGAGATCTTTAATGTTCCAAAAGCAATGTAAGTTGTTATAGATGGACGTCCTATATGCTTCAGCTGTTGGAAGCTTAATGAGTACAAAGATAAGACCTTGCCCTGACACAGTTACGCATCCGGGTTATTTTTGCAAAGTCTAGTCCAGATATAGATCACTGGAAGGGAGTTAAAATGTCGGCCTCATGCTAAAAGGAAAGAACAAGTACTCTCAAGTAGTCGTGGGTACAAATGTTATATTTTGGCGATATGTTTAGTGAAACCCACATAGTAGCTAACACTCGCAGTTTGAGTTTTATTGTGGAAAAGCTCCAAAGAAACAATTTTAGTATCATTAGAGATGCAAATTATAGTATAGCATGATATGAGGCTGAGGACAGGCAAAATGGTTAAGGAACTAGTACCTGGAATTGATAATGGTGTCAACAGCAATGATCATTTAAGTAGTTTGCTCCTATAACAACGAGTCAGTGTGCTGCCAAACACATTGACATTTATGTTTATTTGTGGGCATTTAACATAGGAGAAATAATAAAATTTTACAAAAATAAAATCAAATTTAAGGCTAGCTACATGTTGTTGTACTCATGCTGCTGCATATTTAATTATGTGATGTTTGGTTTTTACTCAACTCAAAAAGGAGTTCAAAATATCTTGGAAATGAATTTACAAATTTATACCATAAAAGAAAAGGGAATCCTTTATTTTTTTTCTTCTTCCTCCCTGGTTTTGGCCCGCTGGCCCAACCAGCCCGCTCCCCCTTGCTTCCGCAGGCCCATGTGGGCGCTGCCCTCCCTTCCTTCGGCCCAACCAAAATTGGCCGCGCGCGCCCTTCTTCTTGGGCTGGCCCACTGGCCGAGCGCAGCGCGCGCTTCCCCCCTCGCCTTGGCCTGCTGACGCGCGGGGCCCCCGTTCTCCGTCACTGCCGCGTGGGTCCACGGCGTTAGCCATCTCCTACCTCTCGCCGGGATGGCCGGGAGCTTTCCTTTTGCTCGCCCCGCCGGAAATCGAGCAAATCAGCTCATTTCTTTCCCGATTGACGCGTCCCGCAGGGCTATAAAGTAGGCCGCACCCGTCCCCTACTCCAATTTCAATTCATTTCGCCTTTTTGAGCTCGCAGTCGAGCCGGAAAACCCTAGCTCATTGCTGAGCTTGGGTTTCCATTTTCCGACGCCTCACCGAAGAAATTGGCTTGCCGTCGGTTGTCTTCGCGTGGTAGGGAAGCTCCCCACACCGGTTGTCTATCTCTTGAACCTTCGGTTGACTCACAGGGTGACGCCATACTTGCAGGGGTTAAGCTGGCCGCCATTCTTGCCCGCACGTCATCCTCGATCCACCTTCGTCTCCATTTTCTTCTCGGTGAGAACCGCCTTGACCTCCTCTTTCGTTTCGTGCAAATCCTATGGCAAATAGTGGCCTCTAAGGCCGTTTTCGCTTGCGCCAGCAAGCTCGGTCGCCGCCGGTGATGGCGCGCCACCGCGTGGCCGTCTTCTTCGGCGGGAGCGCCGCCCCCTCCTCCCTCTTTTAAATCAGGGCCGTTCGGATCTAATCCGACGGTCCAGATCACTAGATACCCCTTCGGGGGTAACTTTTATTAAAAAGCCCCCGAAACTTCTTGAATAAAACCCGCAGTCCAAAGCGTAGTTCTAGAAATACGTTTTCTTCTTTTGAAAGCATAGCTAGTCTAGGTAAACTCAAGAAATACGTTTTCAGTTATTTACGAGTTTGCCACCGCTTTTGTTTTGGCCATAAAATGCTCATTTTAACTCCGATTTGACCAGTTCAAATTCCGTTAGGTTCGTTTTCGTGAGCTTTACATTTAGTACTGTTTTACAGTAGATTTGTAATATTTAAATTTCGGATTAGTATTATAGTAATTATTTATCTATAGGAAATCTTGGTAAATTCGTAACTTTCACGTTTCAACTCCGTTTTTCATGATCTTTATATCTGTGTGATCGTAGCAACGCGTAGAATAGTGTTCAAAATCTTTTATATTGATTTCTCTCTGTTGATGTACTATTATAATCTAGTCTTGTTTGCCTTGCATGGATGATCTTGGAATGCATGTTGTTGATTGTGGTTTGAGTAGATGGTAATTGCTACGCGGGTGACGAGATCTTCTTCTGTGATAATCCAGACCAGCAGGAGTTCTACGAGCAAGGCAAGTATAATATGGGATATTCATTGTTGTCCTATTCATTATTTAATTAGTCATTTGCATGGGTCAATTTGCTCAACATAGGATATCCTAGTCCTTGATTATCTTGTACCTTGTTACCGATGGGTTACACTTGCATATGGGTAGTTGCTAGCGCTCCACTTAAATACTATGAATAAGGACAATGACTACTGATTATATGCAACCCTTGTTAAAACTTGATTTTGAGAAACATGAACGCAGGGTGAGAGAGCTTGTGTATCACGATGCTCTTGGCCCTCCATAAGGACTTATTCATTAGCAAAAGCTGGGATTTATCGTACAACTGTGAGGGTCATATGGCTCTGGCTTTAGTCAAGTACGAAGACCTTTTCTAGCATGTTAGAGGTTACCCGAAAGGGCGCAAGAGGGGTCTACTGACTCGGGTATAGTTTGGCTCCTGTCCCTATGTGTATAGGCTGCGTGTCATTGTGCCATTTGGGAAGGGGGAACCTATATCTATTTGCCACCGAAACCTAGCGGCCCTAATAGGTTAGACGAACTTTTGAAAGGCTTCATAGTGTACCCTGCCCACTCACCTTGGAAGTGTTAGGGGGTCGATGGGCCCTGGGCATATGGGAATCATGACTCACAGTGAAAGTGTACACCTCTGCGCAGAGTTTAACAAACTGTTATAACAGTCGTGCCCACGGTTATGGGTGGCCCAGAAAACTGATGGAATAAATGAATCTTTGCTGATGAGGTTAATGATAATGATTAATGATGATGTGTTACTTGTTCATGATATTACTGTGGTTATTTGGGGCTTAAGCATAACCATAACTTAATTAATCTTAGGAGTATATATACATAAAAGCGAACTGCCGTGTAACCAATGTCAACCTTTTCAGCCTCATGAACCCCATTTTATCTTCTTAAGTACGAGATGTACTTATGCTTGTTTATTTTCATTATTGGATAAAAATCCCGGATGGGTACAGATGGCAATGATTACGACGATTACTTTGAGGACAACTAGGTTTGTTGTCAACCAGTCGACCAGATCCTGTGGACATGGAGACGCCCTTGGAGTGTTTTGTTTATTTTACTAGATCACCAGACTTGAGATGTTTTCATTTCTGTAATGAACTATGGTTCGTTATTGTAATAAGGCACTGAGTATGACACTTGTCCTTTACAATTTGTTCTATATGTTTTATACATATGGTTTGCATCCAAATTTTGTGTATTCAAAATATGGGCGTGACAAATTGGTATCAAAGCTCGTGTCGACTGTAGGACGCAAGCCCAGTAGAAATGGTCATTTACTACTTATTACTTTACTTGTTGTTGCTTACTGCTTTAGTCTATTTATTTGTTAAAATCTTTATGCTCCTTCCGCTTTATTCTATTATGAAATTATTGATTCTAATCCCATCTAAAAATAAAATTTTGTAGATGGTGCGCACCAGGCAGTCTGCCCACAAGAGCGTTGGAGCTGGCCTTCCACCCCGTGTCCTGTTCCCTGAAGAGGCGCCAGGCCTGGAGATTGTCATCATCTCTGATGATGAAGAGGAGCCCATGATGATGGAAGAGGAACCCATAGAGAAGGACACCATGCTCTTAGTGAACATTACCGGGCATGAGGAGGCTGATGAAGAACCTGCACCAGCTGCACCGACTCCACCACTCCCTGCTTCGCCTGCTCCAGCACCAGCTGCACCGACTCCACCACTCCCTGCTTCGCCTGTTCCAACACCAGCTGCATCTGCTCCGGCTTCACCACTACCACCCCCTGCCGTGGGAGAGCAGGAGATGGCGCCCGCTGATGAGGCAGAACCTGAAGAGGAGCCTGGGTGGACGCGTACCTACATCTACAAGCACGCCCCTCACACGGCCTACCATCACAAGATGCTCAACGACATGCTCCAGGACTACTACGCCAACCTGAACACCAACATCCAGTACGATAGTGCTGAGTACACTCACCCCACTGAGGCGACTTACTGGAAGACGGAGCTGACTGTCACCGTCTGGAAGGATGACAAGAATGGCAGGGTGGTGAACACTGTCCATGGGCACACGTCCAAGCGTGCTGAAGCTTTCGATAGTATGGAGGACGCCGCTCAGGAGGCCTATGAGTACTACCATGGCTTACGGTATGAGGCTATGGAGGCAGATCGCTTCAGGTACTTGCCCCGCTATGATGCGCAAAAGAAGGATTGGATGGTGATAGACCCTCAGCATAGCTCTCCTGCCTTGGACACCACAGTGCGGTATGCTCTTGCACTGAAGGTGGGAAATGGAGATCTCCAGATGGAACTGCATGGAGTGCACAAGGCCGCGAGGCGTTACCAGAAGGAGATCGACAAGCTGAGGGCTCGGCTGGGGCAGCCTCCGCTCTACAAGAAGCTGGATAAAGATTATGACATGCATCATGGTGACTCTTAGTTTTGCTATGCCCTATTGTAATAAAAGTCGTTAGTCGCGCCATTCGAGTCGAGTCGTTGCTTGGATCATGAACTTTGATGTGTGTGATGGGTTGTTTTTGTGGTCATGCTTGAGTTGGACTTTTTCTTTGAATGCTGAGAACTCATGGGCTTGTCTGTGATTCTCTTAAGTTAAGTTTTAAGGTTTAGTGATGCTTAATAAAGTTTGGGGTTCACTTTATCTATCTCCAGTGTTGCTGTTTTCTGGAACAGCCTGTGCTCTTTATTTAATATCTCGGTTTTGGTAAGTCCAAAAATCGTGAAAATTTTACAGCAGTAACTATACTTCAACACCTTTCCAACGCATCTGAGATCACCCTTATATCTGTTCTGATCTCGGAGTTATAACCGTTTTAACTTGAGGTTGCTGCGCTGACGGAGAGTCTGGAACAGTCTGGGATTGTACTCTGTTTCGGCTGACATGATGACAGAATCTGAAAACGTGTTAAATACCAAAGTTGCAGGAAACTTCTTAAGCTTTCCAACCATGTATAGCTTACCTTAAAAGGATGTCTGGAGTTAAAATTATGTTCGTTTTACTGATCTGTTGTCACCGGTTGTCGCTCAGAAAATTTCAGATTTGTTCTTTTTATTATTTATAAGTGATTTATGATTGGATAAACCCTAAATTTGAGCATTTGTTTTGGAAAACAGATGACAACCAGAGGACGTGGCAGAGGTAGAGGCTGTGGCAGGAATGTCACCATGGGTCCGCCCAACCCACCTGTAGTGACAATGGAACAACTGATGGGGATGCAAGCTCAACTCATGCAGGCGATGATGCAGCGAATGGACAATGAGCCTGTTGGAGGACCACCACCTGTCCATGTTAGGGACAAGCGTGGTGAATTTATGAAAGGGCATCCACCGGTGTTTACGCACTCTACTGATCTGTTGGATGCTGACGACTGGTTGCGCACGGTGGAGAAGCAACTGGACATAGCACAATGCAACGACATGGAAAAGGTGTTGTATGCATCGGGGCAACTGCAGGGGCAGCTCAAGATTGGTGGGATTCCTTCAAGTTTGGACGCCCTGCAAACGCCGCTCCTATTACTTGGATAGAGTTTACTCAGAATTTCAGGACATACCATATCCCAGATGGACTGATGGAGATTAAGCGAGAAGAATTCAGATCCCTGAGGCAGAAGTCTATGGCTGTGAGTGAGTATCGTGATAGGTTCACCCAATTATCACGTTATGCTCCTAATGAGGTGGCTAATGATGCAGACAAGCAGCAACACTTTCTCAAAGGTCTGAATGATGATCTTAGGTTGCAGCTGAAGATCACCACATACCCTGACTATCAGACACTAGTGAATCGCACCATTGTGATAGACAATAAGCGCAGAGAAATAGAAGCCAAAAAGAGAAGGTTCCAAGGACAAGCATCTGGGAGTAACACCCGTCTCCGTCCTAACCCACAGTCAGGCTTCCCACAGAGAAGCCAGGGGCCTCCTAACCAGTGGAACAGAGGGCAGAACCAGCAATGCTCTCAGCACCCCCAGCAGAGTGGTGGCCAACGTCCTCATTACCCTCAGCAAAAGAATGTTAGTCAGCGACCACAGCAACAGAAGGGTTACCAAGCACCACGCCAATATCCACCAAACAATGCTTCCATGAAGAATGCAGGATCAAATGATGTTAAAAAGTGTTTCCCCTGCGGCAAGGAGGGCCACATGTCTTACAATTGCCCAGAATTTCCCAACCAGCCGAATGCTTTTAGGAATGGCAATCAGAATATGGCACCTAATGGTTCTAGAGTGAACCACGTCAATGCGGAAACTGCGCAAGAGACACCAGAAGTTATGCTGGGTACGTTCAGCGTCAACTCTATCCCCGCTACCATTCTCTTTGATTCTGGAGCCTCACATTCATTTATTTCCCAAGCTTTTGTTAGAAATCATAGCATACCCTTAGTTGCTATGAAGCATACAATGATAGTGAATTCACCGGGTGGTACTATACCAGCTTCCTACTATTGCCCCTCTGCTAACATAGCTTTAAGGGGGGTAGATTTCCCTGCTCAACCTGTTGTGCTAAGGACAACTGGCATTGATGTGATTTTGGGAATGGATTGGATGAAACAACACAATGCAGTAATTCAATGTCAAGAGAAGGTAGTTGTGCTGACTACTCCTAAAGGGGACAGAATGAGTGTTGAAGTGGCAGTGCAAGCACCACCAACAGCAACCATGAACCAACTAAACAAAGATGCCAACCAGCCAGAACGTGTTGTGGATGATTTTCCGGATGTATTCCCTGATGACTTGCCAGGTATGCCACCCGATCGCGACATCGAGTTTATTATTGATTTGTTACCTGGAACTGCACCCATAGCTAAGAGTCCTTATAGAATGGGGGTTGATGAATTAGAAGAACTTAAGAAGCAGTTAAAGGAGCTGCAGGACAAGGGCTTCATACGCCCTAGTTCATCTCCTTGGGGTGCACCTGTAATTTTTGTTGACAAGAAGGATGGTACTCAACGGATGTGTGTGGACTATAGTTCTCTTAATGAGGTTACCATCAAAAACAAATACCCTTTACCTAGGATTGATGACCTGTTTGATCAGCTGAGAGGTGCTTGTGTGTTCTCGAAGATTGATCTTCGTTCGGGTTATCATCAGTTAAAAATCAGACGTTCGGACATTCCAAAGACAACTTTCACCACAAGGTATGGGTTGTATGAATACACAGTCATGTCATTTGGTTTGACTAATGCACCTGCCTATTTCATGTATTTGATGAATAAAGTGTTCATGGAGTATCTAGACAAGTTCGTAGTGGTGTTCATTGATGACATACTCGTATTCTCAAAGAATGAAGAGGAACATGCCGAACATCTGAGTTTGGTTCTACAAAAGCTTAGAGAACACAAGTTGTATGCCAAGCGGAGCAAGTGTGAGTTTTGGTTGAGGGAAGTATCATTTTTGGGTCATATTGTCTCCAATGGGGGAATAGCAGTGGACCCCAGCAAGGTAAAGGATGTGCTGAATTGGAAGCCACCAACCACTGTGTTTGAAATCCATAGTTTCTTGGGATTGACTGGTTATTATAGAAGGTTCATTGAAGGGTTTTCTAAGCTTGCCAAGCCCATGACTGCCCTGCTGGAGAAGAATGCTAAGTTCATATGGTCTGAGAAGTGTCAGGCTAACTTTGAGGAGTTAAAGAAGAAGTTAACTACGGCTCCTGTACTGATTTTGCCTGATTTGAGCAAGAGTTTCTGCATCTATTGAGATGCGTCTTGTCAAGGACTCGGATGTGTTCTTATGCAAGAAGGACGAGTGGTGGCCTATGCTTCCCGGCAATTGAGAAAACATGAGTTGAACTATCCTACTCATGACTTGGAATTAGCAGCAGTTGTCCATGCCTTGAAGATTTGGAGACACTATCTGATTGGCCACAAGAGTGACATCTACACAGATCACAAGAGTTTGAAGTATATCTTCACCCAATCTGATCTGAATCTGAGGCAACGACGGTGGTTGGAACTAATTAAGGATTATGACTTGGAAGTGCACTACCATCCTGGTAAGGCCAATGTAGTAGCTGATGCTCTTAGCAGAAAGAGTTATGCTAACAAGATTCAGATAATGCTAGAATCGGAAGAGTTGTGTGCAGAGTTTAAATTGTTGAACCTAGGCATTGTCACCAATGCAATGGGAATAGAAGTGACACCTACCTTGGAACAGGAGATTCGTAAAGGTCAACAAGAAGATGAGAAACTTAGGGAGATTATTGCAAAAGTACCACTTGGGAAAGCACCAGGATTCAGGATAGATGAAAATGGCACTCTATGGTTTGGAAAAAGGATATGTGTGCCAGAAGTAAAGGATAGATGAAAAGGCACTCTATGGTTTGGAAAAAGGATATGTGTGCCAGAAGTAAAGGCTATCCGAGAAACAATTCAGCGAGAGGCACATGAGTCAGCTTACTCCATACACCCCGGAAGTACCAAGATGTAGTTGGACCTTAAGGAGAGATATTGGTGGTATGGATTAAAGAGAGATGTGGTAGAATATGTGGCATTGTGTGACACCTGCCAGAGGGTTAAAGCTGAGCATTAGAGACCCGCAGGGTTATTACAACCAATGAAGATACCCGAATGGAAGTGGGAAGAAGTTGGTATGGATTTCATTGTTGGATTACCTCGCACTCAGAGAGGTTATGATTCAATATGGGTAATCATGGATAGGCTTACAAAAGTCGCTCACTTCCTACCGGTTAAGACCACTTATAAGGGTGCAAGATTAGCGGAGCTGTATATGGAAAGAATAGTAAGTCTGCATGGAGTCCCAAAGAAGATCGTGTCTGACAGAGGGACGCAGTTTACATCGCAATTTTGGCAAAAGGTACACGACTCTTTGGGAACTAAGTTGAATTTCAGCTTAGCCTATCACCCTCAGACGGATGGGCAAATAGAACGGATCAACCAGATTCTAGAAGATATGCTAAGAGCTCGTTCATTGCAGTATGGCGATAGTTGGGATAAGAGTTTGCCATATGCTGAGTTCTCATACAACAACAGCTATCAGAAGAGTCTCAAGATGGCACCATTCGAGGCCCTGTATGGACGGAAATGCAGAACCCCACTATTTTGGAATCAGACAAGGGAGACCCAGGTGTTTGGACCTGATGTTTTTAGAAATGCCGAGAAGCAGGTGCGAAAGATCAGAGAAAACTTAAGAGTAGCGCAGTCTCGACAGAAGAGCTATGCTGACACTAGAAGGAGGGAATTGACCTTCGAAGTAGGAGATTATGTGTATCTGAAAGTGTCTCCCATGAAAGGTGTGAAAAGGTTCAATATGAAAGGAAATTTATCACCAGGTATATTGGTCCGTTAAGATTCGCGAGACGTGGAGAAGTGGCCTACCCAGCTCGAATTGCCTGAAAATAATATCTGGTGTGCATGATGTGTTCCATGTGTCACAGTTAAAGAAGTGTCTGTGTGTACCAGAAGAACAAATACCACTAGAGGAAATAGTTGTTAAGGATGACCTGACATATAATGAGTATCCCGTAAAAATTTTGGAAACAGCAGAAAGGGTTACAAGGAGTCGGACCATCAAGATGTGTAAGGTATAGTGGAATAGGCACACTGAGGAAGAGGCTACATGGGAAGGAGAGGAGGATCTGAGAAAGGCATATCCCCAGTTGTTTGAGTAAGCACCATCCAATCTCGAGGACGAGATTATCTTTAAGGGGGGTAGAATTGTAACACCCAAAATTTTGCATATTTTAAAATAGAGGAAATTAAATACATGTTGTTGCACTCATGCTGCTGCATATTTAATTATGTGATGTTTGGTTTTTACTCAACTCAAAAAGGAGTTCAAAATCTCTTGGAAATGAATTTACAAATTTATTTCATAAAAGAAAAGGGAATCCTTTATTTTTTTCTTCTTCCTCCCTGGTTTTGGCTCGCTGGCCCAACCAGCCCGCTCTCCCCCTTGCTTCCGCAGGCCCATGTGGGCGTTGCCCTCCCTTCCTTCGGCCCGACCAAAATTGGCCACGCGCCCTTCTTCTTGGACCGGCCCGCTGGCCGAGCGCAGCGCGCGCGCTTCCCCCCCTCGCCTTGGCCCGCTGACGCGCGGGGCCCCCGTTCTCCGTCACTGCCACGTGGGTCCACGGCGCCAGCCGTCTCCTACCTCTCGCCGGGATGGCCGGGAGCTTTCCTTTTGCTCGCCCCACCGGAAATCGATCAAATCAGCACATTTCTTTCCCGATTGACGCGTCCCGCAGGGCTATAAAGCAGGCCGCACCCCTCCCCTACTCCAATTTCAATTCATTTCGCCTTTTCGAGCTCGCAGTCGAGCCGGAAAACCCTAGCTCATTGCTGAGCTCGGGTTTCCATTTTTCGACGCCTCACCGAAGAAATTGGCTTGCCGTCGGTTGTCTTCGCGTGGTAGGGAAGCTCCCCACAACGGTTGTCTATCTCTTGAACCTTCGGTTGACTCACAGGGTGACGCCATACTTGCAGGGGTTAAGCCGGCCGCCATTCTCGCCCGCACGCCGTCCTCGATCCACCTTCGTCTCCATTTTCTTCTCGGTGAGAACCGTCTTGACCTCCTCTTTCGTTTCGTGCAAATCCTGTGGCAAATAGTGGCCTCTAAGGCCGTTTTCGCTTGCGCTAGCAAGCTCGGTCACCGCCGGTGATGGCGCACCACCGCGTGGCCGTCTTCTTCAGCGGGAGCGCCGCCCCCTCCTCCCTCTTTTAAATCAGGGCCGTTCGGATCTAATCCAACGGTCCAGATCACTGGATACCCCTTCAGGGGTAACATTTGTTAAAAAGCCCCCGGAACTTCTTGAATAAAACCCGCAGTCCAAAGCATCATAACATCATACGTTTTCTTCTTTTGAAAGCGTAGCTAGTCTCGGTAAACTCAAGAAATAAGTTTTCAGTTATTTATGAGTTTGCCACTACTTTTGTTTTGGCCATAAAATGCTCATTTTAACTGTGATTTGACCCGTTCAAATTCCGTTAGGTTCATTTTCGTGAGCTTTACATTTAGTACTGTTTTACAGTAGATTTGTAATATTAAAATTTTGGATTAGTATTATAGTAATTATTTATCTATAGGAAATCTTGGTAAATTCGTAACTTTCACGTTTCAACTCCGTTTTTCGTGATCTTTATATCTGTGTGATCGTAGCAACGCGTAGAATAGTGTTCTAAACCTTTTATATTGATTTCTCTCTGTTGATCTACTATTCTAATCTAGTCTTGTTTGCCTTGCATGGATGATCTTGGAATGCATGTTGTTGATTGTGGTTCGAGTAGACGGTAATTGCTACGCGGGTGACGAGATCTTCTTCTGTGATAATCCAGACCAGCAGGAGTTCTACGAGCAAGGCAAGTATATATATGGGATATTCATTGTTGTCCTATTCATTATTTAATTAGTCATTTGCATGGGTCAATTTACTCAACATAGGATATCCTAGTCCTTGATTATCTTGTACCTTGTTACCGATGGGTTACACTTGCATATGGGTAGTTGCTAGCGCTCCACTTAAATACTATGAATAAGGACAATGACTACTGATTATATGCAACCCTTGTTAAAACTTGATTTTGAGAAACATGAACGTAGGGTGAGAGAGCTTGTGTATCACGATGCTCTTGGCCCTCCATAAGGACTTATTCATTGGCAAAAGCTGGGATTTATCGTACAACTATGAGGGCCATATGGCTCTGGCTTTAGTCAAGTATGAAGACCTTTTCTAGCATGTTAGAGGTTAGCCGAAAGGGCGCAAGAGGGGTCTGCCGACTCGGGTATAGTTTGGCTCTTGTCCCTATGTGTATAGGCTGCGTGTCATTGTACCATTTGGGAAGGGGGAACCTATATCTATTTGCCAACGAAACCTAGCGGCCCTAACAGGTTAGATGAACTTTTGAAAGGCTTCATAGTGTACCCTGCCCACTCACCTTGGAAGTGTTAGGGGGTCGACGGGCCCCGGGCATATGGGAATCATGACTCATAGTGAAAGTGTACACCTCTGCGCAGAGTTTAACAAACTGTTATAATAGTCGTGCCTACAGTTATGGGTGGCCCGGAAAACTGATGGAATAAATGAATCTTTGCTGATGAGGTTAATGATAATGATTAATGATGATGTGTTACTTGTTCATGATATTATTGTGGTTATTTGGGGCTTAAGCATAACCATAACTTAATTAATCTTAGGAGTATATATACATAAAAGCGAACTGCAGTGTAACCAGTGTCAACCTTTTGAGCCTCATGAACCCCATATTATCTTGTTAAGTACGAGATGTACTTATGCTTATTTATTTTCATTGTTGGATAAAAATCCCAAATGGGTACAGATGGCAATGATTACGACGATTACTTTGAGGACAACTAGGTTTGTTGTCAACCAGTCGACCAGATCCTGTGGACATGGAGACGCCCTTGGAGTGTTTTGTTTATTTTACTAGATCACCAGACTTGAGATGTTTTTATTTATGTAATGAACTATGGTTCGTTATTGTAATAAGGCACTGAGTATGATACTTCTCCTTTATAATTTGTTCTATATGTTTTATACATATGGTTTGCATCCAAATTTTGTGTATTCAAAATATGGGCGTGACAAAAAGTGCTTGTGGATCCGCTTACCAAGGCTTACCACCCAGTGTGTTTAGAGAACACACAGTCGACATGGGTTTATGGTATAGCCTATGATTTCCGGACAATAAAGGGCCTGAAAGTTAAAGAATCTGTTTCAGAACATAGACGTGTATTGTAGCTGTTAAATCTATCGGCAATTGACCGTGACGATGAAGCATGCTCTATATACACTAATTTGTGATGGAACAAATAAAAGTGAAAGCGATCAAAGTCAAAGTTTAAAGTTAAAGTATAAGATGAGATAAAGGGGGAGAATGTTAGAATTGATCTCATCCGTCTTGACCGGTACCCACCGGTGACTACACCACTGGTACCCCGACACCATCTTCACCACGTCGACGTCCACACCGTCACTGTGGACGCCCACTGCTGCTCCATCTCCTCCAACCCGTATGGTCGATCCACTCCCCTCTCCTCCTCTCTCTCCCTCTCTCTGATTTCCATACATGATATACATTGTTTATCCTAAATCAAGGAAGAGTGCCCCACTGATCTGCACCTAGTTGATCTACAATTACTAACAAAAACAGCTCGAATTGTGATGTTTTGGCATAGTGGAAAGCAAATGTGGCGATTTGACTCTTTTGTTCACTCGGGTCATCGGGTGACAGGAACTACAAAATCACACAGTTTTAATAATGCTAGGTTTCATGTGACAAAACCATATGCATCACAAGATTTATAAAAAAACCGAATCAAATGATTAGGCACGTTTGCACAATGCCATGATAAGTACAAAATATTTGAGCCTTCAATTAACCAAACATAAAAAAATAGAAAAATTTTCAAATAGCAAATAAAATTGGGTAAAAAACAAAGATTTTCACAGTAATCTTAAGCTACACTTATCCGACCTATGAATTAAACTAAAATAATCACCATAGCTTCAACAATACAAGTAAAGTGTAAGGGCCAGTGTGGCAGAGCTCTGCTCTGAGCTTATTCCGAGCAGAATCTATGGATCCTTACCAACACTTAAGATACAACTGAATTCTGTGAGGAGCTGACGAGAATCACTTTTACATGTATACTACAAGCTGGGAGCTAAAAACTCCGCTCTCGATTGCTTCTCACTACTCCCCGTTCAATTGACACTAGAATCACTTTAGAATTGATTCTCACTTGCTCCTCACCCTACTACTCGCCACAAGCTGGGAGCTAAAAACTCCACTCTCAATCGCTTCTCACTACTCCCGTTCAATCGACAATAGAATCACTTTAGAATTGATTCTCACTTGCTCCTCACCCTACTACTCGCCAGAATGACTCCATCGAAGAATCAAAAAGCAAAGCTCAAGCTATCAGACCGACCCTAAATTAGTATATGTTCATACTCCCTCCGATCCATCTTATAAGGCATTTCTTCTCGTCATTCAAGAGTCAGACTCTATAATCTTTGAACAGTAATTTGGCCAATGTATCGTCCAACAATCAACTATTGTATACAAACTTCTTTGAGGAAATTTGTAATACAAACTTGAGACTATTAGATTTAGAAACAACTGTGTCATCAAATAAAAATAAACCTATAATAGAAACAATATAATATAAAATAAATAGATGGTCAAAGTGTAATTTAAAAGACCAAGCAATATTTGACTACGCCTAATAATATGGACTGGAGGGAGCAGTAACTAAAATCGGATTCTGGGATACAAGATTTTGACCCGAATCTTAGTTCCTTTCGTGAATGCTAATTGGGAAAAAGAAATAGAAAGGATATGAAAGGAAAAAATTATGTAATAGAAACAACAAATGAGCAATATAGTGAAACTAAATAAATTTGAAGTATTGGAACAATGCGTCTACATGTTAATAAAGTTACAAAAAATCTAAACATTTCTTATGAACTGCAAAATAACAAAATATTTGATCCTTCAATTAACCAAACATATAAAAATAAGAAATTTTCAAATAACAAATACAATTGAGAAAAAACAAAGATTTTCACAATAATCTTAAGTTACACTATTCCTTCCTAGGAATGACACCAAAATAATCAGCATAACTTCTATACAAGTAAAGTGTGAACTCTAAGTACACATTCATAGTAACTTAAATCAGATTCTAGGAGAGAAGAATCTGAATTGAATCTTAGTTCCTTTCGTGAATGCTAAGAAAAATAAATAGAAAGGAAATGAAATAAAAAAATTAGGTAATAGAAAAAAGTTTGTAAAAGCATGATATATATATATATATATATATATATATATATATATATATATATATATATATATATATATATATATATATATATATATATATATATATAATCTCGAATTACAAAGAAAAAAGGGTGGAAAATAACAGAAATAAAGATAATATACAAGGTTAGAGGGCCTTGTATTAAAAAATTAGACAAAATTAGCGATGTAAAAATACCAAAAGTTGTTGTCGAAATAAACAACATTAACAAAATAAAAATATTAAAAAAAAACTTAATAGAAAAGCAACGCATGAATTTAAAGAAAAAGCAAAGTCCACAATAACAATGCAAAACTGTCCAGTAAAAGTAATTACTGTCACATGACAAAGCAAAACTGCGTAGTACATGCCTTTTGTGTGTTGGGGTACGGTAGGCTACAAGCACATGACATCGGATACAAAATGGAATGAAATGTCGTTGAGCACTTGAGATGGTGTAAGTTGCATGTCAGAACAGAGTTCATCGTGACACTCGGTTAAAGGGAAGATAATGACACTATAGCGGAAGATGCTATGAATGGCACCGATGAAGTCGGTGGGCAAATCCAACGTACACAAATTCGTGTGATGAGGCAAAACTAATCACACACGCAGGCTTTAGCTTTTCTGATCCCACAACGCCGCAAGTCGACCAGGCCCAGGCCACCTAATTGGCGTGGCCAGCAGACCGTAGGCGACGCTGTCAGACAAATTTGGCCTAAGACTTGATCGCCGCCCTGTCCACAGAAACGCACGCCGCCGCTTGTCAATAGCATCAATTGCCCATGGCGAAAGGCACAGGCATAGGGACGTCTGCATTGGAATTGCAGACAACGTCACGGCCATTAGAGTCGCGCAGCCAGGACGGGATGCGCGCCGCAATTGCCTCGACGAGCGTGCACTCTTCACCCTTCCGGAGCTTGTGAACGACACAGGAATTCAGCAATCCCACAGTGCAAGTGTGCAACACGATCTGATTGAGCGCAGCTAGACGTGTTCCTGTGAACACCTGATGTCCTGATTGGTGTTGACAGACACTTGTCCAACTTGGTGAAAAGGGAGGCCTCCCCAAACATCTGTAGCAGCACGTGAAGGTCCAGCGAGGTCAGCGCGACAAAGACAGCAAGATCATCTGCGTAGAGTGATGTCTGGAACCATATGTCAGTGTGTCCAATAGGCGAGAAGAACCCCTGACGATTAGCCAGCGAACATGCCATTAACGACCTCCATAGCTATCAACAACAGCATAGGTGACAAAGGATCCCCTGTTGGAATGTGATCGGTTCGGCTAATCCTGAACTTAATTTTGAGATTAATTAAACATTAAGCTTTTGGTCCACCTATCATTTATTTCCAACTAAATAAGATCTACCATGATCGGTAGCAATCCTTAGTGTTCGACCGCCTAGCCCACAGCGCATCTATAATTAAGAGATGCCCCTAGCAGCTCCACCCATGTGAGTCAAATCACACAACTGATCCCATATGTGCTGGAGGGTTACGAGGGTCCATTTCCAGTCCTGCCCATTGCTCGTGGTGACCAGAAGGCCACCGCTACACGGCACGTCATGTCTGTCACCTGCAGAGGGTTCTCAAACCCTCAGCCAGTGAAAGATCTTCATCTATCAAACTATAGTCGGAGAGCGCCTCCTTCGTGGCTCTTTCAATCCCAGGTTTGCTCTCTCTCTCTCCAGCTGGCTTGTGTCTTTGGCTCCGTCCATCTACCTCCGTGTGACACATGTCACCAGATGAAGCAAGGTCTGCATGGCGGGAGGGTGCAACCAGACTGCACTGAATTTTTCATTCCTAGGTAGCTAAGAGCCATTTAGCTGTTTAAAAAAGAATCAGGGAAAAAACATAGAAAAACAGAACTGGCCGCCACTCAGCTGGCTCCACACAAAGCTGCAGTCCAAGCCGTCGCCGCTGCTGCTCAAACCACGCCCCTCGAGCCGTGGGACCTCGAAGCCGTCGCCGCTGCGGCTCAAAGAACCAGAGCATGAGCGCTAGGGAACTCGTGATGTCAAGCTACGTAACTGGATAGTACTCCTTCCGTACCAAATTATATGATTTTTTTGACTTTTCTACATAAATTTGTTATACTAGCTATGTATCTGGCCACAGTATATATCTAAATTTAAGTGCATAGCAAATGCCTTGTACCTTGAGAAACCAAAATGTCTTATAATTTAGAATGAAGGAAGTATAATAAATAAACAGCTGCAATTTTCTGAAATGGATTATACACACTAACAATTATTTATTTACCGTGATTGCATACAACTAGTGAACAATCAAACATGATACACGTATAATGTGCATGATTATATATGTTAGCTGGTTTATGGGTGCACAGAGCGCGCTTAATTTCACATGGAAATGTCACAAGATAGCTAGCTAGAGCAGTGTCACGTCACTGCCATGAATACACGACATCAATGCCTATGCCTTGGCGCTTAGAGCATCTCCGACAGTTCTCTAAATTTTCCTCCTACAAACTCCATGTTTTATAACTCCTAAAAAGGTATTGGGAGAGAAAAAGAAAGCACAACATCAGACTGTATTTTTAGGGGCGGCACCAGACCATTTCTAGCAACGGTTTTGGCAGCCACCCCTGCCACACCGTTGCTAGAAATGGCCGATTTGTAGGGGCGGTTGGCCAGCTGCCCCTGCAAGTCGAATTTGTAGGGGCGACTCATTATTTGTAGGGCTACAAATGCATTTCAAAAAATCACAAATCCGGGCCAAAAAAAATAGAAAAAATATTTTTAATCTGGGGAAACCCCCACCAGTCAACCACACATTGCACGCCCCCAAGGTGCAAGTCACAACATTTTTCGCGTACTTTGCAGTTGCTAGAATTCGAACCCACGACCTCATTCTCGCGTGTACCCTCCTCTACCACTACAGCTCACACTGACATGTGTCTACACATATTATCCTAAACCGAGGATAAATTGATTGTTTGAGGTCCTAAACAATTTCAAATAAAAAAGTTATCAATCACAAACTTCCATAACTTTTCGAGATCTACAACTTTCATGTCGGTAGTTTCTCCATCCGAAGTCGTTTACAAAATTTGAATTTCAAATTTGATAAATTCAAACATAGTTTTCCATGACAACATGATTTCAAATGAAAAAGTTGTCAACTATAAAGTTTCATAACTTTTCGAGATCTATAACTTTTGTTTTTGCTATTTGTCCATCCGAAATCGTTTGAAAATTTCAAATTTCAAATTTTTGAAAATTCAAACATAGTTTTTCTTAACAAGATGATTTCAAATAAAAAAGATGTCAACTATAAAGTTTCGTAACATTTTGAGATCTACAACTTTTACTTTGGTAGGATCTTTATAAAATTTGAATTTCAAATTTGAGAAATTTGAGAAACTTATTTATAGTTCATCCCAACCATAGGAGAGAGGCTGAGAAAAATCTAGAGATCTATCTTGGGAAAAGGGTAACCAATATGATATACCAACTACGTTTGGAGTCTATCAAGATGTTCTTTCATGACAGGGGTGAGGATTGTGATGATAGACGAGCACGCACCATTGAACTTACAGAAGCAGATTACTTGTCTGCTCGTATTGAATGGTGCAATAAGACAGTCTGGGCTTGGTTCTCCAAATACTGGACTTCTGATGAGTACAAGGCAAAGAGGCTTAGAGCCCAAGAGGCTTGCATGAGTTCTGAAGATCCTGCTCAAAATAGAGGAGGTTCATGAAATTTTACAGAGACAACAATTCCTGGTAGGAGAAATCATTTTTGTCTTGCTGAAGTCCAACCTACAGTACATTTTTTCGTGCATAATTTTCTTATTGGTTCTACAGGAATATACTTTTGGGCCTGGGCATCAGAGTGGCAATATAAACACATTTGTTGTAATGAAGTCTGGAATTAAAAAAGTGGATAGCACCGGAAGGAGTGGTCCAATCCCTAGCCATAAAGCGCATAAACGTTTGGTCTGCTCTTCATAGTTTTCTCTATTATTGATGTTTTTTTGCATGTACTTCCTGAATGTATTTGATGGCGACAAAAAATCACATCCTTAATTTCATCTTATCATTTCAGGATGACTACAAAGCTCTAGCTCCAGATGAGAATTCAAAAGTATTTGATGGGAAAGCATTGTACACCATGGGACGTGGAATGCCCCATGGCCGTGTTCTAATAGGCAATGGTGCTGTGAATAAGCCATCTGTTCTAGTACATCGCAAATCATCATCAGTTATGCCACCCAATCATGATGAGTATCAAAGTGTGATATCAGAAAATGAGCAATTGAAAGAAACTAATGAGCTACTCACTAAGGAAAATGGTGTCCATCGTGAGCTTCTCATGGTAAAATTTGTTTATTGTTTACCCTGTGGAACTCGCCTATGCATGCATTTTTATGTGAGTGATTTTTAACTGTAGAGATTTTATGTGGATTTCAAGAAACAACCAGCTGCTGACCTGTTGCAGCGCCTAGCAAACATTGATGCCCGCCGCAACTAGGTTACAACATTCATTTTATTATCTGTGCACATATCATGCCTTGTATTTTCTGGACGTTTCATCTAGAGATTTAATAATTTTTGGTGGCAGAATGCCAACACAAGTTGCAGCAGTGAACAAGTGGCTTCTTGTTGATTAGAAATGTCATTCTTAGGTTTAAGTTGATGGTAAGTTTTAAGATCTGACCAGAATTATTTCAGTCATAGTTAAAAGGGAGGTGAAACTGATTCCATATAATTTTTATTAAATAAAAGTATTACTAAGCACCTGGTATACTTGCTCCTTATATATGCGTCGATTCTGACATCTACGACATTGGCATGTCTGCTGCTCTGGGCTATTTGGTAGACATTGCATTAGTTGTCTCAGTCGAGTTCATCTGTGATATTACAAGGGATTAGGCCATGTATAGTTTCACTTCAGTTTTGCTAAGAATAGGAAACTAGTTTATTGAGTGCAACTATATTGCTTCTTGCAGACTACAAGGTCATCACATGGAGGCTGTGAATCTGTTAATAATGATTGGTAGAACCACAATTACAATGATGATCAAGCAGATGCGAATTACACTATTGAAGGAGCTAATGAGGACGATTATGTTGATGAGGAGGATAGCACTGATGATGAAGCTGATGAGGAGGACATGTCAGTGGATGATGCCCTGCATGAGGAAGATGACCATGAAGCTAATAATATACAGAATGTTAACCGGGAACTTGATGATGATGAACCCTTAACTTACTATGCACGTGCACGCATCAAAAAGATCAGGATGGCAAGTGGCACACGGCATGGTAACACCAATGGCTCCAAGTGACTGGTAGGATGCAGTTTGGATTTTCTTTTGGTCGACTTTGGTAGAAACCAACAGCGTTGTAGTGTATTGGTGCTGGTACCTCCAAGTGCAAGTGAGCACCAACTTACCTTTTGGCTGGTACCTCCATGTTGCCTGAGCATGTGTTGCTGACATGTAGGCATGGCTGGTGCTGAGCATGTGTTGCTAACATGTAGGCATGACTCGTGTTGGTACTAACTATTCTTATGCTAATGTAGTGATCAGGATTGCTGGCTATTCGTTTGCTAATGTAGTGATCAGGATTGCCTTAAGCATGTCTGCTGACATGAAGGCATGGAACAATGTTGTAATGAACCATTGGATGTTGCAACGTATGATGACTATTGGATCATTAATGGATATTGTTTGATCCATTCAATTTAATTGTTCAGGTGAACCTAAAACGTTTCTTTCTTTTCCTTGGCGAGATCTTATTTCCTTGGCGAGATCTTATTTCCTTGGCTACCATATTTATGCAAAATGTATTGCCTTGGCTGAGAAGGCAGCAAGGAAAATTTATTTTCTTGGTGGGGGCAACAGACAAGGAAATACGATTACATGGCGGTACAAAATGTATTTCCTTGGCTGAGAAGCCGCCAAGTAATACATCATTAACTTGGCGATCAGTGACAATCAAGAAAATGCAATTACTTGGCGGTCACACACCCCCAAGGAAATATGATTACTTGGCGGTGGCAAATGTATTACTTGGCGGTCAGTCACCCCCAAGAAATAAATTTCCTTGGCTGCCGACTCATTTCCTTAGCTACGTAGGATGTCTAGATTTTCCTTGGCGGGTTGGCAGTCAAGGAAATCATGCTTGGGGGCTAGCCGCCAAGAAAACTCTATTTTCCTGGCTAGCCAAACTTGGCGGTTCATGCTTGGCGGTGCACCGCCAAGAATAATTTCCTTGGCGGTTTTTCTATATTCCTTGGCGGTTTTTGGCTGCCAAGAAATTTCTGTTTTGTGGTAGTGAATGATGTCATGGTGACAGCACCACAACTGCCGTCCCCTT
Source organism: Saccharum spontaneum (assembly GCA_022457205.1). Lineage (NCBI taxonomy): Eukaryota > Viridiplantae > Streptophyta > Magnoliopsida > Poales > Poaceae > Saccharum > Saccharum spontaneum. The sequence continues at coordinate 74,658,374 of CM039595.1, read as the reverse complement.
TCTGGAAAATAAACAACTTTCACTCCTAATGATTGGTCACAAACCATCTCAAAACAACATTTTTCTTTTATAGAATACTATTCCAATATGCTTCCTAAGGCCAGTCGCAGTGGGACGTTTCATGTCCCGGTTTCCTAGATGTGACACTGAGAATGAAGGATGGTCTCTCAATGCACAGTTTCATTTCACTGTTTAATAGACAAGCTGTAGCATTTAATTATTGCATTGGGTTATGATCAAATATGCCATGAGAACTATGTAGCTAACCTTCCAAGCTGCAGTTGGATCCTAAGCACCAAATCAAATACAGGCATATACAGAACCTTTCAACGCAAAACTGCATATGCAGAACCTTTCAACGCGAGCTGTTTCACTACATCAGATATGAACATCTTACTCTCAACAATCGATCAATCGATTCACATGCCGAACAGTAGATCGAGAAAATGAACTGAACTACATTCTGAACTGTGAAGGTACATAACATCACTCTGAACTGATGGAAAATCAACTGAACTACAATCTGAAGGTTTCCTTGCATAGTTGCATAAATTTCCCAACAGATCTTAGTGAGTCGTAGCACCTGCTAACAAAAATATAAAAAATATGCATAGTTGCATGAAAATACGACATTTCAGATAGCCTATTTCGAACGTCAATCTATATTGAGATACCCTATTTCTACCTCAATCTAATATTCAGCGAAGCATATAGGAGGCGGCACTCGCAGGCAATTTTATTTGGCAAGAATAGGCATACCGGAGGAACTTCTACATTTGTACACAGGGAAATCAACCACTCCGAGGCATCAATCAAGAACCTACCATGGATGGGGGTCTCGGAACCCATCCAACTCGTGGTGGCTCTGGTGGCACAGTTTGAGGTGGCGCCGCAACCGAAGCCGACGGCACAGGTGATGAAGTGGGCCACGGCAGTGTGGGCCTGGGAGAATGACGGCAGCGTTAGCGAGGAAATCCGTGACGACGGCGGCGGCGGCCCTGGTGAGGAACCTAGAGGCAGCGATGGCATAGAGAGGATGCCGTCCTGTGACTATGTTGGCCTTCCCCGCGCCCTTTGTCACGGCTACTTGGATCTGCTCCACGGAAGGGAAGAGGAGGAGATTTAGCGGGAAGAACATGCAGATGGCGCCGGCAGGAAGGAAGAGGACGGAGGCACGTGTGTAGTCGGGAGCACGGGATCAGAGTTGATGAAACGAAGCCCCTCAGTGCGGGTGTCGTCCGGTATCCAACGACTTGGAAACAACGCTAGTTCGTTTGGTGGCCATGAAACATTTTCCCTCTCTCTCCTCATTAATATGGCCCCAAAACTTTATTTTTACTGTTGTGTCATACTATTTAATGGCTATGAAACTCCCGTTACATCCCCATTGAGACTGGCCTAATGCAAGTTCATTCAATGCTTCCCTTTGGAGAAAAATGCTCCTTCGATTTCAGAACGCTGGACGTTGCTGAACACTTTAGTACTAAGGGGTATTTAAATCTAGGGGTTAAAGTTTATAGATGTCACATCAGGTATTAAATGGGGATGTCACATCGAGTGTTCGGATAGTAATAAAAAAAATTACAGAAATCCTCAGTATCCGTGAGACGAATTTAGTAAGCCTAATTAATCCATCATTAGCACATGTTTACTGTAGCACCACATTGCCAAATCAAAAACTAATTAGGGGCATGTTTAGTTCCCTTCAAAATTCCAAGTTTTTTCACTCTCTCTCCATCATATTAATTTTTAGCCGCTTGCATGGAGTATTAAATGTAGATAAAAAAAAATAACTAATTAAACAGTTTAGTTGGAAATCACGAGATGAATCTTTTGAGCCTAGTTGGTCCACGATTGGACAATATTTGCCAAATAAGACAAAAGTGGTACTATTCATCGGTTTGAAATTTTTTTCAATCTAAACCTGGCCTAGGCTTAATAAAAAATTCGTCTCACAAATTAGTTTCAATCTGTGCATTTAGTTTCGTAATTAATCTACATTTAACACTCTATGCATATGTCCAAGCATTCGATGTGATAGGGCTAAACTTTTGCCCGAGGGAAACAAACAGGGCCTACTAATGACAATCATCCGGCTACGCAGGCGTGCCAAATTGGAGCATCTTGTGCCGTTTGTCAGTTGGTTGCACTTGTTGTGCAACTATCTGGGCGAGTGTCCCTTCAGCTGCAGGTTCAGCCCGCCTCGTCACTTCGGTTTCCCTTTCAAAAAAAAAAAAGATGGACCTTTAAGTCCAGACGAGCACCGTTTCAGAGCTCTGGCCGACTGTTGCCCAAAGCTCTAGAATCATCCTACTGCGCAGGCTCCTGCAATTCGAGTGGAGGAACATCTTGTGCTGTTTATCGGCTAGTGCCACTTGTTCCACTTGTTCTACAACTAGCTGGACGAGTGTCCCCTTCAGCTTCCGGTTCAGCCCTCCTCGTCGCTCCTAAGACCAGACCCTCCTCCGCCTGCCGACCATCGAGAGCAACTTGTGACGGCCACGTTGCACCACTTGGCCATCGTCGATAAAGTTTGGGAAGGACGACGAAGACCTAACCTTGTCCTACCGCTAGCCAAGAAATAATGTACCGTTTGAATCCAACTAGATTATGGGAATCCGGATGAAAATAGTCACAGCAATTCTATTCGATTTTAAAATTCTAAAAATCTACTAGGACTCTGGGATTTTCTTATCTGGATTCTCGTAATCGCATAGGATTTAAATTGGGCCATAATTTTAGATGCATTTTTTGTTAATCTATCTACACCTAAAAAGCAGCACAGGGTTTCGTCCAACGATGACGCAGCTTCGTTTTTTTATTAAACAAAAAACAGCATGCCTCGCCGTTAATTTAGGAAAGACAAATCCGATAGCACCTCATGTCCTGCCCCTGCCTATCTGCATCGATGGTTTCAGGCCGGAGCTCGCCTAGCCCGGAAAAGCGGCGACGGACGGAGCGATCGTTGGGGCTTCAAGACCCGCTCGGTTAGAGACGATGGCCAGGCGCCAGGCCAGAGGATACAAGCGGCGGCCGGCTACAGAGCCAGGAGATCCATCTATCGTGGTGGCTGGCCCAGAGGCCAGGCCTCATCGCGGCAGCAGACATGGCTGCTCAGCGACAATGTCCATACGCCTCACCAAGTCACCAGCAGAGGCAGTGCCCACTTACAGCCGGCCGGTGCCGGGGGTGCCCATGTGCGCCCTGTGGCACATGTGCCTGTTCTGCACATAAACCCTTCTATTTTATGTGAATGTCATTATAATCCTAATCGAATTGTTGATGTATTTCTGGTTTAACATGTTTCGCCCTCCATATATAACTGAAATGTATTGCATTTATATATGGCATATAAATTATATTTTTTAGATTTTGGATGTAAATAAATTTGCATCCTCGTAATCGAGTTCATGCTCTCCTTGGCGTGCTCCATGACCACCTCCATGGCAGCAGCCGCCACAGCTCACTCATCACGCTGCGTCTCTGCTCAGCATATTTGTACATATATGCAGACCTATATAAAAAATACAAATGCCAATTCATTGTGTCGCTCCATCTGTGGCTCCGTGCAATGCACGGGTATATATCTAGTATATATCTAAAGCTTGACAAGATATATAGATAAAGATTTTAATATGAATGACACCAAAAATAATATAGCATGAACATATATCTTTAACAAATTTAGTACCTATTTAACATTTATAAATATTATTATTTTTTGTTTATAGTTTGTATTCTCGTTTCATCGCTGCAGCCCAGTGTGTTGTTTGATTACTTGACACTACTACAAAAAGCATTTGTAGAGACGCCTTGTTTAGGCATGCTCCATCGAAAATACCTATAAAAATAGTTTCTAAAACCACTCGTCTCTAGAAATATATTTGTTGGCACAACTTAAAACGAACCGTCTCTATAAATGGCCCTATTTATCGGGACGGCTCAAGATCCAGCGTCTCTACACATTGATTTCTAGAGGCAGCAGTATGTAGAACCGCCTCTAAAAATAGACACCGTACAAAAAGATTACGTATTAAAATTCAAATTTTCTAAATTATATCAGATAGAGAAATGACCAAATGAAAGTTGTAAATCTCAAAAAATAATACAACTTTGTAGTTGACAACTTTTTCATTTGAAATCATCTATCCAAGAAAACTTACTTTTGAATTTGACACACATTTGAAATTCGAATATTTCATTTGACCTTGGATGGAGAAATGATCAAAATTGAGGCTCTAGATCTCAAAAAGTTATAAAACTTTATAGTTGATAACTTTTTCATTTGAAATCATCTATACATGAAAAATATGCTTTAATTTCTCATATTTGAAATTTGAATTCGTCAAATGACCTCAGACGGAGAAATGACCATAACAAAAATTATAGATCTCAAAAAGTTAACTAAACTTCATAGTTGACAAATTTTTCATTTGAATTCATACAGAGTCCCAAATACTCTTTTTAAAATCGTATGAAGATAAAATGAGGTGGACAAAATTTTGAATGAACACAAGCGTCTGATGGGTGCGGTGGTTAGGGGAGTGGCGTGTGAAGGCTGAGGTTGTGGGTTTGAGCCCCCATGGTTGCATTCTGTGCATTTTTCGTGCAAAAAATTGCCCGACTTGTGGTGGCGCGGGTGCGGGCGCATGCAGCTGACATCTGGGTCTTCCTAGATTTATAAATTTTATCATTTTTTTGCCTAGATATGTGGTTTCTGAAAAACCAATTTGTAGGGGAGATTCGTTTTTCAACTGCCCCCAAAAATAACCGACCACCACTTTAATCAAATAGTTGATTTCTAGAGATGGATGGATAGGGGTGGCAGGCCAAACCACCCCTATGGAGGGTCTGCATCCACCCCTAAAGCTGATGCGTGAGCAGTGATGTCACCATCACATAACAACAATTGGCATCAGTTTTAAGTACATGATGACTAATGTTAAGGTTTCAATGTAACTGCATATTTAAAATATATGCAGGTGTCATACAAAGAAAAATGTGAATATGGATATATGGAAGTATAAATTGGTTCCTCGATAGAATAGAAATTAATAAGTTTATGATAACTTGATATAGACTATAGCTATCTATTATTTCTATTATGTTATAAAAGCGAAAAAACATAAGATTTAATATAAGTAATCCTTATTATTCTATTGTGAATTATATAGTACAATGTAGACACTCACAGTGCACACATACTCAGCCCTATGAACACATGAATGCAAACCCTGACCCTACGAGAATCTTCGAAGAATGAGCCGGAAAATCCTTGAGATTGACAAAGTCACCACAAGTGCCTCGCTGACGCGAACGTCCTCTACCACTAAAAGCACAACGTCATTAAATCCTGCATAATTTGCTCCCACGGGGAGTCGAACCCAGGATCTGAGGTGCTGCTGAGGCTCCTGTAACCACTAGGCTACAGACCCTTTTGCTAAGTAATTCTTTATTAGTAAGATGTACTCCCGCAATCCAAATCATAAGACTTTTTTAGTTTTCTAAATACATAGTTCCTGTTATACACTTAGATGAATTATCTAGATATGTAAAAAAATGGAATGAAGAGATTATTAAATGGTACTTAATAATACTTATATCTACTAAAATTCTTGCCTGTGTGAGAGCATAGGTTGATGGACTAATACTTAGTCTAATTTAATGAAGTTCCACCAAATATATATTCTAGAATTGCATTTGATGACCGGAAGACTATAAACTACGAGAAGTAATAGTTGTAGCACTAGTCTATCCCAAGCTTTGTTTGAGAGGGCTTCCCCGGCTGTGGCTCCAGTAACCCAAGGAACCAAAACCAAAGGAGCCATCAATTCCAATTTCTCCTGAGTCCACGTTGATTTAAGGAAGAGAGAGAAAAAGCGCCAAAGCACAGTGCCTGCTACAACGACCTTGAAGGTACGATGGAGCCGAGCAGTCGAGAGCCATGCCAAATGGTCGTCACCATCGACACCAGGAGGTAGAGCTGTCCATCGAAAAAGAAAATCAAGGAGTCGAGTCTCGCTTGCATGATGACGGCAGCGAGCACCTGTCACAGGAACCGCAGAGGCAGAGCATGGGCATTGATCATAACTAGGTAGCGTGTCCGTCCATTACTACGGGATAACTAAATATTCGTACTAAAAACAGATGGATCGCACAATAAGATAATATTACTGTAAAATTAAATACCGACGTTAAAGTAACATGTAATCCAAAAAGCAAAGTTTGTAAAATTAACATAGTCACGAAGAGTGTGTCGTCGTAGGCTCACCAACTCCATTGTATAGACCTTTCCGTGAGTTGCAATGGGAACAAATAATACCCTGATAATTTGAGCATGAACGTGTTGTATTGCTACATAAAACGATAATGCGAGCGTGATGTTTGGAATGTCAATATTACAATTGAATTTTTTTCATGGCTAAAATTCTCACCGGTAGTTTGCAATCATCAAGGTATGCATTTATAGTATTGTATATTTGTGCATACGCACATAAAAGTTCATATCACCATAACAAGATTAATTGCTTCATACAGAACTGGTATACCAAGGCCACCCTTCTTCATATTTTAGATAATAACATGCCTTCAACCATATGCCCCTAGTATTGAATTATGATCCAGTTTAGTATGTCTTTGACGCATTGAGATATAGGCAATTACTTAATTTAATACAAAAGAGTTGTAATCAACATACTATAATTCTAGCATTGTATAATGGGACCATCATACTTAAGTCACATATCTTGAAATTGGAACAAAGCTACTCACCGTTTCTAGAACACAAGTAGTTACAGGAGGGAAGCAAAATTTAAATGCAATTCAGATTTCAGAACTTGGTCTTGTATATAGGAGAAGGGATAGACAGTGTAGTCAAGCAAGACGCATCTGTTTCTAGTTTTTCCAACTTGAACATTTTTTAGTGACTCCGGCATAGGAGATGATCCCTGCAGACGGCTTCCTAAGCTGCAATAACCCCAGTGTACAGTCATGTTTTATATAGTATTATGCAAAGGAAAACTTAAAATATGGAGGTATTCCTGTGTTCATTGTTGTTTCCCAACTGCCCAGGTAGATCAAAATATATCTGGCAGGAAGGTACTAACTACTCAGAGTTGAAGCTGATCAAAGCACATAGCATCTTTCTTCCACGCTCTAGACAATACAAATGTCGCATGGAATAAAAAAGAACACAACCTAACCCAACTACCTTAACGAATTTCGGATTGATCGGCCGTTGGCGAGGTGCAGAGGCCTCCACTCTCCTCTAAGCTCTAGATTAGGTGCTCCACGGCGGCAAGAACCACAGCCCAGCGACCCAATTCCAGCCCCGCAATAGTAAGACAGTAACCAGCCAGGAAACCTCCCCTAGAGAAGAGATCACAAGCAACTCATGACGGCAAAACACCACAGATTAGAGCAAAGGCGATGCCTTTGGCGAGTAGGGGCGCGAGGGGGAGCTGAATCTGGTGTCAAGATCACACCTTTTCGTGTCCCTACGGCTGCGAAAGACAAGGGAGGGAGACGACGCCGGAGAGGAGGTTGCATGAGTGCTGCATTACAGAGCGGACGCGAGTGCCATGGAGTTCACGTCCGTCAGCCTGGCATCGCCGCCGCTCGATCTGAATACGAAAATGACGACATATTTCCCAAAAGAAAACGAAATGATGATATACCCTCTCTTAAGCATGTCCATTAATTTATTGGCAGGAAGTGCACATAAACTATATATATACTACTAATAACACTAGCTATTGCGTCGTTCTTGCTCCCAGTAGTGCCTCTGCAACACGAAAACTATATGTGAATCAGAATGAAACTTCTAGGAAGCTCCAAAAAAACACAGAATTTGAGTCATGAACGAATCGCACTGCTTCTGTTCGCAAGATGACTCAACTGCTGAACTGAAACAGAACTGCTATGCTCTGCTGCTCTCATGCCTTATGATCAAGCAAATAATATTGCAAAGAATAATTAAATATAGCATATTCTTATAACTACTGCCCTGCCATCTGCTGGCCAAAGCTCCAGCATGCACAGGGTCGACAATGGCATGATGCATGAACAATTAAAATGTAATTTATGTGAGATGTTCAGAACGTTTGTTTTTGTAAATCCGTCTTCATGATGCATGGACAATTAAAATATAATTTAAGTGTTAGCATAAAATCAAAACAATCTTATTTTTGAAGAAATCAAAACAATCTTATTGCAAACTGCCAGGACAAAACTCAATCTTAATATATCATCTGCAGCTGTCCTGTTTATGAAAGTATGGCCCTGCATAAAACAATTAATGTTTAAAGCTAAAGTAATATTAATTATCATTAATTATCATAAACAAAAAATATATATTCGCATCGCGTTACCTGCTCCTAACTGGCTTGTTTAGTTGGATGGATGACATAGAACCATATAGTCTAGGTGAGGAAAAAAAAATGGAGGCCTCAAGAAAAAAAAAAGCTGGAGAAGCAACCTGTATACTGTAGAGAACGTCCAAACATGAACTGCAGTTGGAAGCTGGAGAAGCAACCTGAATACTAACCAAGTGACGATTGGCCACGAAAGATTTGGAGACATACCTGGGTGATGATGCGGTGGGCGGGGTTATGCCTAGTACTGCAGAGATCGACGGGTGCGGCCAAACTGTCAAACTGACGAGGACAGTGGACTTTGCCCTACCAAGAGAACAACAGCAAACGGTCAAACTGACGAGGACAGTGGACTTTGCCCTACCAAGAGAACAACAGCGATGGAAGACACTGCCGGAGACTGATCCGTTGACGACGGCGAGCCGGTGGGGAGGGCCTGGCGGAGACGCACGCTGGCCGTCTGGCTGCTGGACGACGTTCCTTTGCTTGTCTCATGGGCAGGCGGAGCTGAACGGCAGCTTGCGCGATGATCCACTACCATGATCGATGACAGCCAGAGCGACGATGGTTCGTGGTGGGGTGAGGAAGCAGGATATGGCGTCTGACATTGTCCGCCTCTCTGTTGTGCGGTTGTCGCAATGAGGAATGAGGGAAGGAGGAGAGAATCAAAATCCGGGTAGCATTAATTCGAGTGCAATTTGTCCGCCTCTCTGTGTGCGGTGTTCCCTTCCAATTTGGCTGGCGACGTGAGATTTTTTTCACGAGCGTAATTACGCCTGGATGGACGTCCGTTTCCCCTCCTTCCTGTTCGTCTGGGCAATTTGAGATTTTTTTCACGAGTGCTTACGACAGGTGCATGCTGTTTAGTCATAGGTACGCGTGTGGGTTGTCGCACCAAAACGGTGTCCATTCTTTAGACACACACACCGGTCTTTCACAAAGATTTGACTCATCAAACTTCTAAAAAGCTATAATTTCCTTTAAAAAGGCACTGGAAACCAAAATATTCCTGTCGGTAAGTGACCAACCGACAGAAAAAATAGAGTTTTCCTATCGGTTATCAAGATACACACAGAGAAATACACAAACCGACAGAAAAATTACAATTATTCTGTGTGTTACTGCACGCCCGACAGGGAAATTGCATTCGTTTTGTCGGTCATTCTCGTACCGACAGAAAAAATCTATTTGACGGGCGCCTAGAACCTAATCCGGTGGCCAACCTGGGCCTGGACCGCGGTGGCCTTTCAGCCAGCCCAGAAAGAAGGCGTGCTTAGCCCGCACGCGTATATAACACACTATTCTAACCCTAGCCGCGCTGCAGCTTGCTCCGCGCTCCCCAATTCCAGCCGCTGCCCTGCCTCTCTCCTTGCAGCACCGCTGCTACTCTGCCACTCCTCAGTCGGGGGCGGGCGGAACTGGCATCACGACATCAGATCCGGTGAGCGAGCCATGGATCCAGGTGACGTACAGCCAGGCCCGGAAGGTGGAGGCGGAGAGATGCGGTCGGGATCGACGAGGCCACGGCGGCGGTTGCCTCCACGACCTCGCACTCACCGTGTCGCATGGCCACCGCGATGCCGCGGCAGCGCGGGTCCTGGAGGCGGCGGCGGCGGTGCTGTAGATACGGTTTACTACCCATGCCGGCGCTGGTGCAGATCTGGCGAAAATCGCAAGGTACGCAGTCATTCATGTTCTTGCTGCAGCGTCGTCTTTTAGTTCATGTATATTTATGTATTTATGTACCAGATCTACCTGTATGTGGGGAGGATGAGAGAGGAACGCAAACATTTGCACATGGTGGGCATCCAAGTCAAGGACGAGGTTCTGCTCCTAGAAACCAAGAGGCGTCGGAACGGCAGTAGTGAAGGCGGGCGGTCCAAAGACGAGGTGCCGCAAAAAAAAGTTTTCTTGCTTTCCGTGAGTTTCTTTCAGAGATTCGTTTTGAAAGTTTTCTTGCTTTCGTAATTTCAGCTATTTGTTTGTAGTTACGCATTGCATTAGCTTTACCTAGGTTCAGATTCGTTTACACATAACTTGATGGCTTTTAAATTTCCTATTTGCTAATGGAATGTTAAAATTTTTGTCCTTATGACTGAAAATTTTGTTAGTGCTGACACTACTGGAAACGCAGTCTTTGCCGAGGGCTTTCGGCTTTGCCGAGGGCCAAATATCGGGCACTCGGCAAAGGCCCCTCTTTGCCGAGGGCCGGCCGAAGGAGCCCTCGGCAAAGACAGGCCCCTCGGCAAAGAGGCCTTTGCCGAGGGCCAGCCCTCGGCAAAGAAACGGCCCTCGGCAAAAAAAAAATCTTTGCCGAGGGCCTCCCCTATTGGCCCTAGGCAAAGAGTCTTTGCCGAGGGCCTACCTTACGGCCCTCGGCAAAGAGATTTTTCAAAATATATTTTGAGACACTAAATTAACTCAAATAAAAAAGTTTTCTACTATAAAATTGTTTAACTTTTTAAGATCTACAAAGTATATATTGGGTCATTTCTTCATTTAACAAATCAATAGTAATGTTGTTCACAAAATCTACATCTCTCTAATAAGTTTCAAATCAATAGTAATGTTGTTCACAAAATCTACATCTCTCTAATAAGTTTCATGAAACTACTAGAGAGGATATATAAGGATTGTGAAATATATTAGAACCACCACGTCGGTTGAACAAATGACCAAACAATCAAATAAAGTTTGTAGATCTTGAGAAGTTATAAAATGTTGTAGTTGAAAACTTTTTCATTTGAAAGCATCTAATTGCCGATAATTGCGTCTTAAGTTTGAAATTTGAAATTTGAAATTTTGAAAATGGTCTCGGATGGAGAAACACTCTAAACGAAAGTTGTAGATCTCGAAAAGTTACGAAACTTTGTAGTTGACAACTTTTTCATTTGAATTCGTTTAGTGCCTCAAAATGTATTTTGAAAATTCTCTTTGCCGAGGGCCTTAACGTAGGCCCTCGGCAAAGAGGGTCTTTGCCGAGGGCCTACGTCATGGCCCTCGGCAAAGAGGGTCTTTGCCGAGGGCCAACCTTATGGCCCTCGGCAAAGAGATTTTTCAAAAATTTTCAGATGAAAAAACACTCTAAACGAAAGTTGTAGATCTTGAAAAGTTATAAAACTTTATAGTTGACAACTTTTTCATTTGAAAGCATCTAATTGAGGATATTTATATCTAAAGTTTGAAATTTAAAATTTCAAATTTTAAAAAAAAAGTCTTGGATGGAAAAACACTCTAAACGAAAGTTGTAGATCTCGAAAAGTTATGAAACTTTGTAGTTGACAACTTTTTCATTTGAAAGCATCTAATTGCCGATAATTGCGTCTTAAGTTTGAAATTTGAAATTTGAAATTTTGAAAAAAGTCTCGGATGGAGAAACACTCTAAACGAAAGTTGTAGATCTCGAAAAGTTACGAAACTTTGTAGTTGACAACTTTTTCATTTGAATTCGTTTAGTGCCTCAAAATGTATTTTGAAAATTCTCTTTGCCGAGGGCCATAACGCAGGCCCTCGGCAAAGAGGGTCTTTGCCGAGGGCCTACGTCATGGCCCTCGGCAAAGAGGGTCTTTGCCGAGGGCCAACCTTATGGCCCTCGGCAAAGAGTTTTTTCAAAAATTTTCAGATGGAAAAACGCTCTAAACGAAAGTTGTAGATCTTGAAAAGTTATAAAACTTTATAGTTGACAACTTTTTCATTTGAAAGCATCTAATTGAGGATATTTATATCTAAAGTTTGAAATTTAAAATTTCAAATTTTAAAAAAAGTCTTGGATGGAAAAACACTCTAAACGAAAGTTGTAGATCTCGAAAAGTTATGAAACTTTGTAGTTGACAACTTTTTCATTTGAAAGCATCTAATTGCCGATAATTGCGTCTTAAGTTTGAAATTTGAAATTTGAAATTTTGAAAAAAACTTCGGATGGAGAAACACTCTAAACGAAAGTTGTAGATCTCGAAAAGTTACGAAACTTTGTAGTTGACAACTTTTTTATTTGAATTCATTTAGTGCCTCAAACAATCAATTTACACTCGGTTTGTTATAATATATGGGGAATCGAAATGGAATATAAACACAAGTGATAAAAGGGTTGGAGTGGTTAGAGGAGGTAAGTGAGAGAGGGTGTGAGAGGTCACGAGTTCGAATCCCACCGACCACAACTTTACAAATAGGGTCAAAAATACTGTATAAAATGCTACAAAAAATCCCGTGGGAGGTAGTGATGGCTCGTCAGCGCCTCCAAAAAAAATAAAATTATTTTGCTATTTTTTCGGGTTTTTTTTTATTTTTTCTTTGCCGAGGGTTTTTTTAGCCCTCGGCAAAGGCTTTGCCGTGTGCCCGATAAAGGGCCCTCGGCAAAGACCCCTTCGCCGTCTCAAAATTTCCCGAGGGCTCTTTGCCGAGGGCCGCCCTCGGCAAAGCCTTTGCCGAGGGTTTTTGGGCCTTTGCCGAGGGCCTCTGGCCCTCGGCAAAGCATGCGAGTCCAGTAGTGTGAGAAGGCTGAGAGTTCTTTTTTGAGATGAACAGATAGATACATTCTACACTTAAGGTTAATGGCTTTAAATGTTTAGAATGCCAGGAATTTTGTAAGACCATTATCATGAGTTCCAGGATGCATCATGGATTTTTGTTGGTACAATGTTAATGCAAGTAAACTTGGGGATGAAGAACCCTACTGATGCAAGCTGCTATTGCAAGTCTTAAAATTTTGATTTGAGGAAGGATTTTGTGATAACGAGTGCTGGTCATCTACGGAATAAACATATTTTTTACTAAATCTAGTTTGGTGCAAGATCTGTTGAAAGGAAAGGCACATCAGTAGGTATATAAGATCCATCCATTTTTAGATTAGATACAGGAAAGGAATATCTGATAATCAATCTATTAAGAATTATCTGATTACCTCATAAAACTTGTGCATCTTTAAATATGTCAATTCAATGTTGCTTTAATTATCTCCAGAAATTGACTTATTCTTCCCTTTTAGTATGTAGTGCTGAGCTGATCTATCTAGTCAACAAAATTAGTAAGTTGAGAACATTGCTCTATGTACTCTGACAGTCCAATTATTGGGAACCCCTAAAGCTTATATGCCTGCAATATGTAATATTCTAGGTTTATCTAAATGACCTATATGCTTTTAGTATGTAGTGCTGAGCTGATCTATCTAGTTAAACTGAAACTCTTATATGATGAGTGATTGTCTTGCCTAGCTGTTTTGAGTAAACTTATTGTAATAGTAGCTCTAGAAATGATCAGTTGATTGATTTCAATTTTGCTTTTTGGTGTTCCAGCAATTGTTGGTGACATCACCTCTTCTGGTGTCCTAGGAAGAGAAGAGCCGCAGGGAGAAAGGTGCATTGGACCATATATGCAAGCTGCATGGTGAAGGTTCAATAGATGCATACCAAAATTTGCAATTGTAATACATTAACATTTTACGCAGGTATCTTAGGTTGTTACCACAAATTGTCTTTCCACGATATGTAGTTATATGAATGAATGTGATGCTATTGCAAACTGGCAACATATTTCTAAATTACACAATAGTTTTGACTTAGTGGTACCAGCATGTGTGCATAGATACTCACCTGCTATGATTAGTTATTTCTTAGATTAGATGGTCATTTTGCCATCCAACACATTTAATTTCCATTAGGGAAGTAGATCAGCACGACTTGGCAATTATTTTTTTGAGACTGAAGTGCTTGCAACATAGAAACTGTTCTCCTTGCTGATGCAAGTCTTTATACTTCTGCAGGTTTTGTTCAAACAAGGATGAACCTTTGCAAAGGCATGCTGTTCAAGATAGACTGAATCAGTGGCTTGAAGATTCAATATTTTTTTATAGATTAGAGTGATTATTACCCTTTTGAGGCAAAGTTAGTTGTGCCAATTTACTTACGGTATTTCTAACTGTTGGTGCTATGCTAATTTTAAACTTGATGGTATATCAACATGGATTGATTGTTTTATACTTGTCATTTGAGGAATCTAGTCATGTGTGCCCTGTGTAATATGATCTCTTCATTCAACTTTCAAGCAATATAAATGGTTCAAGTTAAATTGGAGATTATTCTGTGGATTTCAAGTTGTCTGTTCACTAGTGGTTTTGACGGTAAATGAACTGATACAGATGTGAGGTTATTTTCTGTCGGTTTATTTACACTTTCCTGTCGGTTACATGGTATTCTAGACCTAGTGTCTCGGAAATTTCCTGTCGGTGATGCAGATTTTTCCTGTTGACGTTAGCACCGACGGGAAAACGGTGTACCGACAGAGAAAATGCTTGACCGACAGAAAAACTGTATTTCTCTATCGCTCTATTTCTGTCGGTGATTTCCTGTCAGTAAACTGACAGAGAAATTCATTTTCCAGTTTTTCTGTCGGTAATGCCTATTTCCCTGTCGGTTTTACACCGACAAGGAACTTTGGGGTAGTGAGGTTCTTAAACCAATTAGGAACTTGATGATCATATGTGTAGATTTATCAAAGAATGTACTTTCAGACAGGAACATAAATCCACAGAGTAGTTTCTAGTATAGATTTGCTGGCTGTGTGTGCTAGTGGCTTATACGGAAGGAGAGGGTGTGCTGTGCATAGTGACCGATGGAGAATAAAAGCAATTGGTCCAATCAAGATACGATAGTGTCGCTTTGCTTTCACAACTTGGACAACGTGGGAATAATCACTTTACCTACAGAACTTTGGGAGCAATTAAGCTACAATGACTTTACTTACCCAAAGTATAGTAGTGCACGTCCACTCAAGGAGTCAAGGTACGATAATCACTTTACTTTCACAATACTTTGGGCCAGTCCACATCAGGCCTTCTCAATTGGGTTGCGTGAAGCTGGGGCTGGCCTGCTATACAGATGGAGCCCTCCAAAGGCAGGTCAAGGCCATTGTCTGGAAAGTTCGTTCGTTTCCAAATTGGATTAAGTCCATTTTTAGCCCATGAACCATTGCCTATAAGTTGGATAGACATTTATATGTATGAAATATTTATCTATGTACTATTGATTTTTATATATTGGATTTTTTCTTCTGAATATGACTCTGAATTTATTTAAAATATAAACGATATGTTTGAATTTCTCATATTTTCAAATTTCATATTTTTTGATTATCTGAACAAACTTGGGTGCAAAAATGACCAAAACCAAAGTTGTAGATCTCAAATAGCTATACAATTTTGTAGATGACCTTTTCATTTGAAATCATTTATGATACCAAAATTTTGTTTGAAGTCCGCATATTTGGAAATTAAAAAATTTTGAATTATTTTGAAAGAACCCAGATGGAGAAATGACCAAAACCAAACTTGTAAATCTCAATGACATATACAACTTTATAGTTGATGGATTTTTCATTTGTAATCATTTACAATACAAAATTATGGTTGAAGTTCAGATATTTTAAATTCTTTTTTTTTTTGAATTATTGGAATGAATTTGGATGCAAAAATGAGAAAAATTCAAACTTGCAGGTCTCTTTGACATATATTACTTTCTAGTTTGATGACTTATTCATTTGAAATCATTCGCGGTCCCAAAATTTTATTTAAAGTTCTCATATTTTGAAATTCAAAATTTTTGTATTGTTTGAACAAATTTGGCTGAAGAAATTACTAACACAATTATTGTACATCTTGATTAGATCTATAATTTCATAGTTGATGACTATTTCACTTGAAATCATTTATAGTCCCAAAATTTTGTTTGAATTTCTCATATTTTAAAATTTAAATGTTTTAATTATTGAAACGAACCTAGACCAAGAAATAACCGAAGTCGAGTTAATAGATGTCGATAAGATAGTGATCCCGTACGGTGACAAGTGGTTGAAGCTGGAACTCCCTGAGGTGGACTGACAGTCCTGACGAATGATGTCCGAGCACCAAGCTCGAGCTACTTGTGGTGATCCACCGAGGGAGGCAGCCAGCCCCCGAGCCTGGCGATATAGTCTCAAGAACCAAGGAACTGGTTTGGTCCAGAAGTCGAGAATGGCCACCAAGAGGCCCAAAACCAAGGACCGGGTGACTGGATACTTGGGGTTCTCACATACTTACACACTACCAGCATTGGTGCGGCACTCTAGGCCACTGAAGCTATTGTCGTACAGTCCACCCCAATGAGGGAACAACTAACCCGAGTAGAACATGGGGAGGTGATTATTCAGAAAATGATTTTGTCACGCAGGAACGACCCAGATGGCTACAAGGTTGCTGCAGTAAGAAACCGTGAGGGCCGCATGCCCACGTGGCTGCGGGAGAGCATAGATGAAGTGCCTGACCATTCTTCATGATTCACCCGCCAGAAAGAGGAAAACGTCATAGCTTCCCGACCCTTGGATCATCACCGCGTGGCACGGCGGTTCACCCCTCATGGAGCTCGAAGCAGGACGAGCGAAGCATATCAAAATACTACACTGAGTGTCAGTGGGAAGGATGTGTGTGGAGAAACTGCTCCACCAGCTAATAATTCAGCCCCACAACGAGCTCAGAGACTATACCAGTGCCTCCACTAGGAATTCGGGGCCCGATTGATGGGCGGCTGTGACCGCTCCTGAACATAGAAGAAATAAGAGCAATGAGCACTGAGCGATGGGCCTACCGAGGGACACCAAAGAATAGGGCACATAGAGCACTCCCGACCATCACAAGGTGTGGCTTCGATCCAAGGAAGCCTATCCTCAAACCCTTAGACGGGTGTAGGTCGTCGAGCGACAGAATGGTGCCAATCTAGGGCCCTAATGCCCCGTCGCTCGAACCCACAGCAGGCCAACAAAAGTAGGGCGCCTCATGCAGGCCTAGAGCTAGTGTCTTCCTGATGGGTCAGCAAGGCCCTTGGTCAAGCCTCCCCACATAACACTCGATCCCAGCATTTGCCTGGCTAAGAAGCCACACATGATGGCTCGGGCACCATCAGTGGGGCATCTGATAAAATAGCTCCAAGACTCTGCATACCCAGTCGACCCGTTCCGCAAATATCAAGAACGGCCCCTCGTTGCCATCCCGGACCTGATCTAGAAGTCCATGAAGGACTCGAGGGCTCCTAACAAGAGTCTATCATAGGGGTGGAAAGAGGAAGTTGACCAATTTACCCACAGACCGATCCCACCAGTTGCTCAAGGCTCAGGGGCTATTCCAATAGGCTATGGTCACGCGTACCCGCTTGGAAGAGTCAAGGTGATCCTGAGCAAGCTCACGTCTGTAGCTCAGGGCTTGGGGGTCGGACATGGCAACCATGGGCTACTGAACGATTGTGGCCTAAGCCTGACCTCCACTCAGCACCTTCTTGGGCCAGTGCCCGGGTGGCAACCGGCGCCTCGAACGATGGGCCAGGATGCAGCTCCGGATCCTATCATACACTCAGAGCCTGTCAAGTACAGAGATGCTACACCGTCTACCTGTTCAACGGTCGAGAGGCCTTGTCGGCCAATCTCTTGGTAGGGTCATGAAACGAGCATGACACAACAAGACAAGGGGCTCCACCAGCTCCAAGCCAAGATGTGATCCGGGGCCCACTTGTCTGCAACTCTAGGCAAACACTTCGATAACGCATCATTTGGTAGCTAGGCTTAGATAACGCAGGCAACCAAATAGGTGGGGATTGGCTTGGTGGAATCAGGCCTGCGCTACCCTGGCTTGGATGCTAGCTAGGCTAGAAATAAATCAGGAAACCAAACATGCCTTATACGTGCAGTGCAGGTGTTGATGCTTAACTCGGTCACACACTCGATAAGGAGCTAGATTGCTCGATGTAGAGCCTAGCCAATTTTTATATCGGCCGGCACCTAGGGGATGTCCATGTCTAGACCTTGTGCTTCTAGTGATGAGCGCGATACACAAGACACATCACCGAAGGATGCTCGCCAGGAGCACGATACGTAAGACATGCCGGCAAGGTCTCTTGAGACCCGAAACCCCACATGCCCAGGTGGGACCCCTTTGGGGCATGCATTGGCTATGGGCGGCCCTAACCGGCCTGACCGCTCTAGTGCTTCACCATCGTTGATCCACCATCCATGCAGCGCCGACAAAGATCGAGGAGAAGTAGAGAGGAAGAGAAGGTAAAAGAGATGTAGTAGATTTTTTTTGGTACGATTATATGCGTCGGACACCTCAATCGGCTGTGGACCTTATATTTATAAGGTGAGGGTGGTCTTATCCCTCAGGGAGTCAAAACCCCTTCTAAATCGCGTCAAAATGCATTTAGATCCGTTCTATACCTGACAAAGTCGGCTAAGCCCACTCCCGGGTCGGCTAGGCCGACTTCCATGGTCGAAGGTTCTATTTTCGGGCTGAAAATAGAGAGTCCGCTTAGCCGACTTGAGGACTTGGCTAAGCCGACTTGGCCCAAGGAAATTCGGGTGAAAAGCTTCCAAAATTCATAATTAAGTCTTCCGGATGCAAACAAGGTGAACCATATATGTTTTTCAATCAGCTCGACAAGGGGAACGCAATGGTGAAAGTCTATTCTTGCATTTGAGGAAGTTGGCTAAGTCGGCTAAGCTGAGTCTGGCTGGATGATCAGGACCTGAAAAAGCTGTTTCCTTTGCCCGATTCCAAATGTGATGATCCAAGTATCATTTCTAGCCATCTTGACGATAAAAACATGGTGGGGGAGTCCATTATGCACTTTGGACACTTTTGAGTGTCAACAGCATGCATCAGGGCTGTCTGTTGTCTCCGTCAACGATCGACTTCTCTTGCCAGGTTTGCCGAAGAGAGTCCGTGTGGATCCACTCATCCACCCATAGATTCTGATTCCTGCCTACTTTGGTTGGACGTGCATGCGCCCCAATTGGAAGCTCTCTCGACCATCCGTCCGTCTAGATAAATTGGGCTCTTGTTTTGTTGCAAGAGACAAGAAAAATAATAATTAAAGACGACCTGATGTAGAAAGCACCAGCACTGCAGTGCACTGTACGCACCGCATAGCGTCTGTGTACTCCTGGGCCCTAGGTATATACTCCCTCTGTCCTAAATTATCTGTCACTTTTGATTTTCATGCCACCAGGTTGACTTGATTTGTAGAAAATACGTGCGACATTTGTATCTCCAAAAAAATTTATTTAAAAGCTAGATTCAAAGATCTTTCCAATCATGCCAATAATGTACTATAAATATTAATATATTTTAATATATATTTTGTCAAAGTTGTTTCTCGAAAATGAAAATGACATATATTTTAGGACAAGGGAGTACGGCGAGCCCCACTGCATTTGCGATGGGCGAAATGAACCGGCCGTTGCCGTTGGTGTATCCTCGCTGTCACTTAAAGCTGGCGTGGTACCAGCTTTCACCAAGTGGCTGCTGCAGTTTTGTTGGCAGGCGTGCGTGCCTCTTTGCTGCATGTTCCGAGACCAAAACCGCGGCGGCGGAGGGGAACTGGGGAAACCAGCGGCGTCCCAGCCCAACACCAGCCACAGCAGATGCATGCATTGCACGGACGGCCGGCGAGTCCTTGTTGCAGGAGTAAGTGATCTCAGGCCTATGGGCTGTATCGGTCAATGCCCTAACTGCTCCTATAGCTGAGTCAAAGGGAGTACCAGACTTCCCCGTACGTGCCGTAGTTAGGGGCACCCTAACGTTACGAGGTTGTGACCCCTCGTCACGCAGCGCTAATATAAGGCCGGCTCCACTCCTCTCGAACCATCATTCCATGTGGACTACAGCCTACCCCATCTCCTAAGATCCGATAATTAAGAGAGCGCTGAAGTGACGGGAAGGCCACCACGGTGATCCTTGTCTCCATCCTGATCGGTGCCTGAGTGGGCAAGGTGGCCTGGCCCCAACACGTGCACGGTGCACGTACATGAGCCCCGTCGCCGACGCCGTCAACCTCGCCGTCACATGGCCAAGCCTTCCATTACATCGGTGCATCTATAAAAACAACACAACGAATGAACGAAACAGGAGGGAGAAGGGAAGCAATGGAAGCCGCAGGAGCCACCTTGGCCCGCCAGGCCCCCTCCACCGCCCGCCCCCACCACCGCTGCCGCACCGCCAGGATCCAGCCATCCCCACAGCTCACCCTGCGCTCGGCTGCCGCGTTGCCGCGCGCACTCCTGCACTGCCGCGCCAGGTCGTCTTACGCCGAGCAGCACTACGACAGCAGGGCGCTAGCAGGCCTCGAAGGCGCTGGCGGCGGCAGCGGAGGCTGCGGCAGCGGTGGCGGTGGCGGCCGAGGCCGAGGCCGAGGCCAAGGCCAAGGCCAAGGCGGCGGCTGCAACATGGGCGAGTACTACCGCCGCGTGCTGCGGGTAGATCCCGGGAACCCACTGCTGCTGCGCAACTACGGCAAGTACCTGCACGAGGTGGAGGGCGACCTAGCAGGCGCCGACGGCTGCTACGCTCGCGCGCTGCTGGCGGACCCCGGGGACGCCGACCTGCTCAGCCTATACGGCCTCGTCATCTGGGAGGCGCGCCAGGAGAAGGACCGCGCCGCAGACTACTTCGAGCGCGCCGTGCAGGCCGCGCCTGATGACTGGTGAGGACGACCACTCCGAACGCTCCCTCCGTGGATGTATGGTGATATATACCTCATTTATCCATCGATAGATCGAACGATTGATTGATTGGTACTACTACTATGGTCGTGCAGCTACGTGCTCGGGTCCTACGCGAGGTTCCTGTGGGACACCGAACACGACGATGACGAGGAGGAGGCAGGCACCCCAGTGACGGTGGTCGCGTCGTGCGACTCCGCGGCGTTGTCCAAGTGTTGATAGATACGCGCGTGGGGTGGACCGGTAGTCATCAGCTGCTTCATCTTGTATAGAACGACGACATCAATCGGCCCTTGAGTTGCAGCAAGGAAGCCTTTTACATTATCTAATCGAGTTAGTACAACCCTTGAGTAGTATAGTTCCGAGTATTAGGAGGAAGCAAGCCGGAGTCCAAACTTCTTGGCATGCAGATCCTTTCTTTTGTTTCTTTGTGAGCAAAAGCAAATCCAGTTAGGATATGTTTGGTAGGGATTCTCCTATATAGCTTCACAAAGTTGCAATTGTTTTTCAGCTTCTCCTACTAAATAGGTCATTTTGAAAACAACTTCTCCCTATAAGCTACTTTTAGCTCCTCACGCTGTACAGAACAGAGGTGAAGCAGCAAATACTAGGTTCTCCCAACTTTCTCTATGTTATCTTCCCTGATAAGCTGTGTTTACCAGATGTTGTTTTGAAAATAGCTTTAGCTCCACTGGTGAAGCAGCTTTATGAAAAGAAAGAAAAAAAAACTGCTTCGCCAGAGCTGAGCTATACCAAACAGGTCTTTAGCAGTATGACTAGTATTACGAGTGTAGGTACAGGCGACCTTTATTTGGGCCATCAAATTTAGGCACAATACTTGTAATATATTATATTAGATTTAATTTTTTCTTTTGCAACGAAATTAAGTCTAATTTTCTGATGCATTGGTGAGCCCTCATGATGATACAATGAAAATGTGCAAAGCTTTTAACATTTTATATACTTAGATTAGCTAATGTAAAAGGCTTCCATGCTACTACTAAAGGGTTTTACTACTCGAGGATACACATAAGATTTGCATTATTTTACACTACAAAACCTGTCCATGTGTTAATGCAAATGCATGGAGTCAATTTACCTAGTGGCATGTAGATAACCGTATTAACCCTGAGATAACCCCTCTTAATAGTACGGCTATCAATGCTAAACCTAATCACACCCTCTATGGTGTCCTGATTGGCGAAACAAAATCTTTATAAATACCTTTGCCTTGATCTCCATGGGATTTTTGTTTTTCTATTTCTTCTTTTCTAAGTTTTAGCATTTGATCCATCTTTTGGCCATCTCCATCGCTATGGACATCAGCTTGTTCCACCACTTGGACTTGGACCACTCTAACTCATCTATACACTTATACAATCGGGGTTAGTACATTAGGTTTTATAAATTATTCAAAACCAAATTAAGGCTTTCAACTGCTTCGTGGGTGGAGGCTGCCTCGCCCGCGCTGCGCCGTCCCACGAGTTGGCGCCGCATGCGTTGCCCGCAGAGGTGGAGTAGCATGGGCGGGGGTGGCGGAGGAAGGAATGCAAAGGTGGAGGCATGGATAGCAATTTCTACACAAAACCCGAAACTCGATGGGTAATTACCTTATTAGGGAAAGGGTATGGCTAATTTTTTACCCATGGGTGAGTTAATGGAAAAAAAACCTTACCCAGCGGGTAAAGCGGGTATGGGTATGGGACTGCATTGCCCATATCTGTTAACCCATGGGTAAATTAAACCCGATTCTATATGTCTGAAATCATGGGCCGACATGTAATATAGGATGAACTCACTAATTTAGTAGTACGTATGGGTGTAGCCATGTGGTTGTCATGCGGTGGAGACTTGGTAATTCCTAGCTGGTATGCTTTAATTTATGTGAACATGTGAAATTGGTCACTTGGTATTTAGTATTGATGAATTTATCCATTAGACTATTTGATCAGGTGTTTATGTAGCTTGTTTGTTTGATGAATTTATTATTGATTTCTGATGCTTTGGCTAAAACTAGGAGCCTGATATATTGATATATGTAACTTTAATTTGCAAACATTTTTGGAATCATGGGTAAGGATAACCCACGGGTACCCATTACCCGTATGGGTAAGGGTATGGAAAAGAAGAATTCGTACCCATGCATGGGTATAGGTAAGTTAGCGGGTAAAATTTTTTCTTGTGGGTAAGGGTATGAGTAGCACATACCCAGTGGGTAATTACCCATTGCCATCTTTAGGCGGAGGAGTAGGACAGCCGCCGAGGTGGAGGAGTGTCACACTCCAATTAAAGGGCAATATAGAGTGCATACATCTTATGTGCGCCCCAGGATTAGTCGCACACATAAGCCGACAAATTAATAAGAGTATCATCACGGTGTACATACATCACGATATTACATCACATAATTCTTAACATAACAAGCGGAAAAGTAAATAACACTCTCGAACGAAGTATCTACTCCACAGGGAAGGACGACTGGTTGACCCAAACCTAGAAATCATTCGGGAAATTCTCGTAGAAACTGTCATCTGTTACCCATCCGGGATTTTTATCCAAAAATGAAATAATAACAAGTGTGAGTACACTCGTACTCCGCAAGTATAGTATGAGGATTCATGAGGCTCAAAAGGATAGACACGGTTGACTGCAGTTAGCACTTTTAATAGATCAACATTTCATTATTAATTATTATTAAGTTATGCTTAAGCTCCCATTTAACCCACATGATCACCTACTAGAATTAAGAAGAGTAATTGAGCATCAGTATAATCTCGTCATCATCATCATAAGTCATCCACGTGTCAAGTAACCATTGATTCTGTGAGTTTTTCGGGCCGCTCGTGACCGTGAGCATAGCTGTTATAACAGTTTTAACACTCTGCAGAGGTTGTGCATCATTACCCGTGAGTCGTGTTGCCCATATGCCCCGGGCCCGTCGACCCCCTAACACTTCCAAGGTGAGCAGGCAGGGTACACTATGAAGCCTTCCATAGGCCTCTTCTAACAAGTTAGGCCCGCGAGGTTTTCTCGGCAGGCAGATATAGAGAACCCCTTTCGATGGCATAATTCCCGCAGGCTATACACATCAAAACAGAGGCAGTTCTATACCCAACGTGGCATGCCCCTCTTGCGTTCTTTCGGGTAACCTCTAACAAGCTAGAAAAGATCCTATTGCTGAGCTAAAGTCAGAGCCATATAACTCTCACGGTTGCACGGTATGTCCTAGCTTTTGCCCTACAGATAAGTCCTTACGGAGGGTTTAGGGCAACATGATCAACATCACTTGCACCTTCACCCTATAGTTCCACTGTTACCATCATGTTTATCCATTGGTTCCATTAGTCATAGTGTAGATCATGTTTAGTTAGAGCACTAGCATTCTACCCATATGCAAATAATCGCCATAGGAACCAAGGTACAGTCATCAATTAGCTAGGAAGTCCTTATAGTCGAGCAATATTGGACACATGCATAATGAGTATATTATATAATGAATAGGACAACAAGGTAGGCCCTTGCTATACTTGCCTTGGTTCACGAACTGCTGCTGGTCCTGCTGCTCCTCGTACGTGTCCGGATTCCCGAAGTACTCCTCACCGTCTGAACTCGAACGACATGAAGTACAACACGTATTCCAGAACAGACATACAAGCAAAACATGACTATGATTAGAACAGTACACCAATAATAAATAAATCTGAATAAAATATTTACCAAAATCATCTACGTCTCTCTATGATCACAACGACGCGAAAAGCACAAAAAACGGAGTTACAACGCACAAGTTACGAGCTATTTACTATTCCAAAAGCTAGCTAATAACTAGACTTAATCGAGAAATTCAAAAGCTCCTAACAGGTCTAACAGTAGCACTATTGCGTAGATCATGAAATTATGAAACTAACGCAAGTTGAATGGATCAAATCGGAGCTAAAACGACGATTTTATAAACGTTTTACTACAGTGGCAATTCTGTAATTAATCTGAAAACGTCTTTTTCATATAAACCGAAGAAACTACGTTTTCAAAATGGGAATGCGTAGTTCGGGAATACGCCAAGGATGGCGGGTAAGATATGCCAGAAATTGAGGGGCTCTTTTAGAAATAGAACCCGCGAAGGGGTTTGGATTGATCGTGGCCTTTGGATTAGATTTGGACGGTCGCGATTAGATCGGGGGAGGAGAGAGAGGCTGGGTCGCCGAAGTTGGGGAAGAGACGGCGGCGCCGCGATGGCCGGCGATCGGGAGCTCGCCGGAGTGCTCCGAACCGGCGCTATGGTGCACGGTTTTCAAAACCGAGAGCACTGGGGTGACGTGGGGAGGAAGACGAACTCGCCCCAGAACAAAATACGGCCACGGGGTGGCCCGCGCGGCGTGCCCGCCATGGCCGGCGGCGGAGAGCTCACCGGAGCGATGAAATTGAGCGCTACGGAGCCCCATTCTCCAAATAGAGGCTACGGGGAGGATGCGGAGGGGATGGAGAACTCGGCCATGTCACAAGTGCGGCCGGGGAAGGTCCGAGGGGCACCCGCCATGGATGGCAGTGGAGAAACTCGTCGGAGCTCGCAGACACGGTCCTAGAGGCCACCAAACAAGAAAATGAAAGCATGGGGAGGAAGCAGGGATGAAGGCGAGCTCACCGAGCAGTAAAACGAGGACGAGGGCGGCTCAGAGACGAATGCCGACGCGGTGGGGACGGACGGCACTCCGGTGGATTGCCGTTGCGGTTTTTCTGGGAAGCTCTAGCGAGTGCGAGTGAGGAGAAACTGGAGAAGGGAAGGTGTAGGTGGGGTCGCGCTCCCCTTTGAAGGCCGGGCGCGGGGCGCGGAGACGCTCCCACGAAGCGGAGAACGTGGCCGTAGTCGGTTGCAGCGAGTACGAGCGAAACGGGAGGGAGCAGCTCGAGGTTGAGGAGGAAGCCGACAAGTGGGCCTGGCTGTCAGCCGCTGAGAGAGGGAAGGAGAGAGCAGCAGCGGCGGTTTCCAGCGCTGACGGGCCGGCCCAACAAGGGAGAAAAGAGGGAGAGGGGGAAGGCGAGTGGGCTGAAAGGAAACTGGCCAACGGGCCGAAATGGAGGGAGGGAGGGAAATGAATAAGAATTCCTTTTCATTTTCCAATTTGATTTTCCAAATACATTTTCAACAGATTTTTAAATCCTTTTGGCATTTGAATAAAACCAGTCATCACACAAAATATAATGCAACAGCATGAGTGTAAAAAAAAAGTTGCTAACCTTATGATTTATTTTAATTTCACAAAAAATTATTATTCCCTATATTTAAATGCACACTCAATTACACAAATAAATCATATTTAACTATTTTGTAATTATGAAAAATTTAGGGTGTTACAATTCTACCCCCTTAAAAGAATCTCGTCCTCGAGATTGGGTGATGCTTACTCAAAAAGTTACGGATAAGATTTTCTCAGATCTTCTTCTCTTTCTCAAGTAGACTCATCTTCTGAATATTGATTCCATTGTACTCTGCACATCTTTATAGTGCGGCTCCTAGTATCTCTTTCTGCAGTTTCAAGAATCTTTACCGGATACTCCTCATATGTGAGATCTTCTTTAACAGTAAGCTCCTCCAAGGGAATCTGCTCCTCTGGTACCCTCAAACACTTTTTCAACTGAGAAACATGGAACACATCATGCACACCTGATAAACTTTCTAGCAGTTCCAATTGATAGGCCACTTCTCCACGTCTCTCCAGAATCTTAAAAGGTCCCACATATCTCGGTGCTAACTTGCCCTTCATATTGAATCTTCTCACATTTCTCGTTGGTGACACTTTCAAATACACATAGTCACCTACTTTGAAACTCAACTCTCTTCTTCGGATATCAGCATAACTTTTCTGTCTAGACTGTGCTACTCTCAAATTATCCATAATCATCCTCACTTGTTCCTCTGAATTGCGTAGGACATCTATTCCAAACACTTGGGTTTCACCTGTCTGATTCTAGAATAGAGGTGTTCTACACTTTCGTTCATATAAAGCTTCGAATGGCACCATTTTGAGATTTTTCTGGTGATTGTTGTTATATGAAAACTCAGCATATGGCAACTCTTATCCCAACTAGTACCATACTGTAACGCACAAGCTCTCAACATATCTTTCAAGATTTGATTGGTTCTTTCGGTCTGTCCATCGGTTTGGGGATGATATGTAGAACTGAAATTTAACTTTGCTCCCAAAGCACTATGTACCTTACGCCAAAAATGCGATGTAAACTGAGTTCCTCGGTCAGATACGATCTTCTTTGGAACCCCATGTAGGCACACTATTCTCTCCATATACAACTCCGCTAGCTTTGCGCCACTATAAGTGGTTTTGATTGGCAAGAAGTGGGCTACCTTAGTAAGTCGATCCACTATTACCCAGATCGAATCATATCCGTGTTGAGTGCGGGGTAATCCAGTAATGAAGTCCATACCAACTTCTTCCTATTTTCACTCTGGTATTTTCATTGGTTGCAGCAATCCTGCAGGTCTTTGGTGTTCAGCTTTCACCCTTTGACAAGTATCACATATGGCCACATACTCAGCCACATCTCTTTTGAAACCATACCACCAATACTTCTCTTTAAGGTCTAAGTACATCTTGGTGCTTCCAGGGTGTATAGAATAAGCAGAATCATGTGCCTCTCGCAGAATCGTATCACGGATATTCTTTTTCCAAACCATAGAGTACCATTCTCATCCAACCTGAAGCCTGGTGCCTTTCCAACCACTACATGCTCTGCAATCTCCTTTAGTTTCTCATCCTCCAACTGACCTTTGCGTATATCTTGCTCCAATGTAGGTTCTATGGCCAATTCCACTACATTCTTCAAACGGCATGATATGCAGCTAGTTTGGGACGTAAGAGAAAGCATTTCCCTGCATTAGCCCGTGTACTACTTAGCAATATAATGATGTCATGGTGACAGCACCAAAACTGCCGTCCCCTTTCTGGAAAATAAACAACTTTCACTCCTAATGATTGGTCACAAACCATCTCAAAACAACATTTTTCTTTTATAGAATACTATTCCAATATGCTTCCTAAGGCCAGTCGCAGTGGGACGTTTCATGTCCCGGTTTCCTAGACGTGACACTGAGAATGAAGCATGGTTTCTCAATGCACAGTTTCATTTCGCTGTTTAATAGACAAGGTGTAGAATTTAATTATTGCACTGGGTTATGATCAAATATGCCATGAGAACTATGTAGCTAACCTTCCAAGCTGCAGTTGGATCCTAAGCACCAAATCAAATACAGGCATATACAGAACCTTTCAACGCAAAACTGCATATGCAGAACCTTTCAACGCGAGCTGTTTCACTACATCAGATATGAACATCTTACTCTCAACAATCGATCAATCGATTCACATGCCGAACAGTAGATCAAGAAAATGAACTGAACTACATTCTGAACTGTGAAGGTACATAACATCACTCTGAACTGATGGAAAATCAACTGAACTACAATCTGAAGGTTTCCTTGCATAGTTGCATAAATTTCCCAACAGATCTTAGTGAGTCGTAGCACCTGCTAACAAAAATATAAAAAATATGCATAAGTTCCTTCTCAGATACATACATGAAAATACGACATTTCAGATAGCCTATTTCGAACGTCAATCTATATTGAGATACCCTATTTCAACCTCAATCTAATATTCAGAGAAGCATACAGGAGGCGGCACTCGCAGGCAATTTTATTTGGCAAGAATAGGCATACCGGAGGAACTTCTACATTTGTACACACGGAAATCAACCACTCCGAGGCATCAATCAAGAACTTACCATGGATGGGGGTCTCGGAACCCATCCAACTCGTGGTGGCTCTGGTGGCACAGTTTGAGGTGACGCCGCAACTGAAGCCGACGGCACAGGTGATGAAGTGGGCCGCGGCGGTGTGGGCCGGGGAGAATGACGGTGGCGTTAGCGAGGAAATCCGTGACGACGGCGGCGGCGGCCCTGGTGAGGAACCTGGAGGCAGCGATGGCATAGGCGAGGATGCCGTCCTGCGACTACGTTGGCCATCCCCGCGCCCTTTGTCACGGCTCCTTGGATATGCTCCACGGAAGGGAAGAGGAGGAGATTTAGCGGGAAGAAGATGCAGATGGCGCCGGCAGGAAGGAAGAGCACGGAGGCACGTGTGTAGCCGGGAGCACGGGATCAGAGTCGATGAAACGAAGCCCCTCAGTGCGGGTGTCGTCCGGTATCCAACGACTTGGAAACAACGCTAGTTCGTTTGGTGGCCATGAAACATTTTCCCTCTCTCTTCTCATTAATATGGTCCAAAACTTTATTTTTACTGTTGTGTCATACTATTTAATGGCTATGAAACTCCCCTTACATCCCCATTGAGACTGGCCTAATGCAAGTTCATTCAATGCTTCCCTTTGGAAAAAATGCTCCTTCGATTTCAGAACGCTGGACGTTGCTGAACACTTTAGTACTAAGGTGTATTTAAATCTAGGGGTTAAAGTTTATAGATGTCACATCAGGTATTAAATGGGGATGTCACATCGAGTGTTCGGATAGTAATAAAAAAAATTACAGAAATCTTCAGTATCCGTGAGACGAATTTAGTAAGCCTAATTAATCCATCATTAGCACATGTTTACTGTAGCACCACATTGCCAAATCAAAAACTAATTAGGCTTAATAAAAAATTCGTCTCACAAATTAGTTTCAATCTGTGCATTTAGTTTCGTAATTAATCTACATTTAACACTCTATGCATATGTCCAAGCATTCGATGTGATAGGGCTAAACTTTTGCCCGAGGGAAACAAACAGGGCCTACTAATGACAATCATCCGGCTACGCAGGCGTGCCAAATTGGAGCATCTTGTGCCGTTTGTCAGTTGGTTGCACTTGTTGTGCAACTATCTGGGCGAGTGTCCCTTCAGCTGCAGGTTCAGCCCGCCTCGTCACTTCGGTTTCCCTTTCAAAAAAAAAAAGATGGACCTTTAAGTCCAGACGAGCACCGTTTTAGAGCTCTGGCCGACTGTTGCCCAAAGCTCTAGAATCATCCTACTGCGCAGGCTCCTGCAATTCGAGTGGAGGAACATCTTGTGCTGTTTATCGGCTAGTGCCACTTGTTCCACTTGTTCTACAACTATCTGGACGAGTGTCCCCTTCAGCTTCCGGTTCAGCCCTCCTCGTCGCTCCTAAGACCAGACCCTCTTCCGCCTGCCGACCATCGAGAGCAACTTGTGACGGCCACGTTGCACCACTTGGCCATCATCGATAAAGTTTGGGAAGGACGACGAAGACCTAACCTTGTCCTACCGCTAGCCAAGAAATAATGTACCGTTTGAATCCAACTAGATTATAGGAATCCGGATGAAAATAATCACAGCAATTCTAGTCGATTTTAAAATTCTAAAAATCTACTAGGACTCTGGGATTTTCTTACCGGGATTCTCGTAATTGCATAGGATTTAAATGGGGCCGTAATTTTAGATGCATTTTTTTTGTTAATCTATCTACACCTAAAAAGCAGCAGAGGGTTTCGTCCAACCACGCTCCGTGTGCGCGGCCGCTACCTCGGCTCAGCCCTAGCGCCAACGATGACGCAGCTTCGTTTTTTCATTAAACAAAAAAACAGCATGCCTCGCCGTTAATTTAGGAAAGACAAATCCGATAGCACCTCATGTCCAGCCCCTGCCTATCTGCATTGACGGCTTAAGGCCGGAGCTCGCCTAGCCCGGAAAAGCGGCGACGGACGGAGCGATTGCTGGGGCTTCAAGACCCGCTCGGTTATAGCCACAGATGGACCAGAGGATACAAGCGGCGGCCAGCTACAGAGCCAGGAGACCCATCGATCGTGCTGGCTCCCCATAGGCCAGGCCTCATCGTGGCAGCAGACATGGCTGCTCAGCGACGATGTCCGTGCACCTCGCCGGCAGAGGCAGTGCCCAATTATGGCCGGCCGGCGGCGGGGTGCTCGCTGGCGGCCGGAGGCAGTGCCCAATTTCGCAGACATGGGTGCTTCGCTCCGCCTGCTAGCAGGACCGGCTTTGGTGCCGGCGGCGATGCCAACTCGGCCTTGAGGCCATCCCGATGGGGAAACTGTCCGTCAGTGCGTGGATGGGATGGAAAGGGAAAAGAGATAAGGTTGTGCCTTTTCTGCACATAAACCCTTCTATTTTATGTGAATGTCATTATAATCCTAATCGATTGTTGATGTACTTCTGGATAAACTTGTTTAGCCCTCCATATATATATGACTGCAATATATTGCATTTATATATGTCATATAAATTATATTTTTAGATCTTGGATCTAAATAAATTTGCATCCTGGTATTCGAGTTCATGCTCTCCACGGCGTGCTCCACGACCACCTCCATGGCAGCAGCCGCGCCAGCTTACTCATCACACTGCGGTTCGGCTCCCGAAAACATATTGCAGCATGTACATTCTCAGCACGTGCTTTCTGTACTGTCCAAAACTGGGTTGAGATTTGTGCTATGCACTCTACCCAATGTGAAACACACTCTACCCAATATGAAACACCGCTGTTTTTGATGGCACACATTTCGATACGCTATGTGGACAGCTCAGATAACACCTGCTCAACATGTGATCACACCTGCTCAACTGAAAAAAAACGCGGTGCTCCACATAGGCTCCTCCTCCAATGAGTCCTTCGGCAACATGTGATCTCGTGCATGGTGGCCTACGTACAGCAACATGAGACCTCCCACAATAGGCTCGGCAAGTACCAGGTGCCGGTGACTTGATGCGTGCTGGCTGGCGTCCATGCATGTCCACGTGGACGTCAGGATATGTGATGTTATTGTGACGTCACAAAATAATTGACGAAATACAATCATATTTGTACATATATGCAAACCTACATAAAAAATACTAAATGCCAATTCAATATGCCGTTCCATCTGTGGCTCCGTGCAACGCATGCGTATATATCTAGTATATATCTAAAGCTTGAAAAAAATATGTAGATAAAGATTTTAATATATATGACGCCAAATAAAATATAGCATGAACATATATCTCATAACAACTTTACTACCTATTCAACACTTATAAATATGATTTTTTTTGTTTAAAGTTTGTATTCTTGTTTCGTCGCTGCAGCCCAACTTGTCGTTTCATTACTTGACACTGCTATAGAAAGCATGTGTAGAGACGCCTTTTTTTAGGGATGGCTCCAGCTAAAATGCCTATAAAATAGTTTCTAAAACCAGTCGTCTCTAGAAAGTACATTTGTTGGCGCGACTCTAAAACGAGCCATCTCAATAAATGACCCTATTTATACGGACGGATCAAGATCCAGCTGCCTCTGCACATCGATTTCTAGAGGCGACAGTATCTACTACCGAACTGCCCCTAGAGAGGGCCTGCAGCCACCCCTAAAGCTGATGCGTGAGCAGTGATGTCACCATCACATAACAACAACTGGCATCAGTTTTAAGTACATGTTGATTATTGTTAAGATTTCAATGTGACTGCATATTTAAAATATATACAGGTGTCATGCAAAGAAAATATGAATATGGATATAAGAATGTGTAAATTGGTTCCTCGACAGAATAGAAATTAATAAGTTTATGGTAACTTGATATAGGCTATAGAGTATCTATTATTTCTATGATGTTAGAAAAGAGAAAAACATAAGATTTAATATAAGTAATTCTTTGTTATTTTATTGTGAATTATACAGTCAATATAGGTAGTCACAGCGTACGCACACTCACCTCTATGAACGCATGAATGCAAACCCTAACACTATGAGGATCTTCAAAGACTAGGCCGAAAAATCATCGAGATTGACAAAGTAACCATAGGTGCCTCGCTAACGGGAACGTCTCCTAACACTAAAAGCACAACGTCATTAAATTCTGGAAAATGCTTTAACACTGGCGGATTGTTTACTTTAACAGCCAGTGTATATACTATTATCATTGGATGATGTTTTAGAGGAACCGCCCGTACAAAGTTATTAATGCTGGCGCATATTAACTAACCGCCTGTAGTATTTTTTATTTCCACTGGCCTTTCACACTGGTGGTGGGTTCAGCCGCCAGTAGAGATGCCTCTGACACTGCCAGTGCTGAGCTCTAGTGTACTAGTGGAGGCTCCTGTAACCACTAGGCTACATATCATTTTTGTATGTAATTAAGATGTACTCCCGCAATCTAAATCATAAGACTTTTTGAGTTTTTTAAATACATAGTTTTTGTTATACAGTTATTGTACTATCTAGATACATAGCAAAAAAATTCTTGCCTGTGTGAGAGCATAGGTTGATGGACTAATATTTAGTCTAATTTAAGGAAGTTCCACCAAATATATATTCTAGAATTGCATTTGATGACCGGGAGAGCATAAGCTACGAGAAGTAATAGTTGTAGCACTTGTCTATCTCAAGCTTTGTTTGAGCCCGGCTGTGGCTCCAGTAACCCAAGAAACTAAAGCCAAAGGAGCCATCAATTGGAATTTCTTGTGAGTCCACGTTGATTTAAGGAAGAGAAAGAAAAAGCGCCGTAGCACAGTGCCTGCTACAGCGATCTTGAAGGTACGGTGGAGCCGGAGCAGTCGAGAGCTGTGCCAAACGATCCCTCACCATCGAAACCTGGAATAGAGCTGTCCGTCGAAAAAGAAAATCAAGGAGTAGAGTCTCGCTTGCATGATGACGGCAGCGATCGAGCACCTGTCACACAAACCGCAGAGGCACAGGACAGGCATTGATCATCACAGCAAAGGCAGCATGCACAAAAATTGGAAGAGCGCACGCACACACCGGTAAATGTTCGGCACTCCCTCGGGTGTGCAAATGCTTGTGCTTCCGCAAAGTTTTGACTCGTCAAGCTTCTAAAAAGCTATAATTTCCTTTAAAAAGGATCTTAAACCAATTAGCAGATCTAATAAAAGCAAATGGGGCCAATCAAGATACGATAAGTCGCTTTGCTTTCACAACTTGGACAACTTGGGAATAATCACTTTACTTACACAACTTTGGCAGCAAATGGGCCACTCAAGCTAGGTACGATAGTCACTTTACTTTCACAAATAAGGAGGGACGAAAGCAAATGGGCCAGTCAAGCTACGATGGTGGACGTGAACTACTTTGGGCCAGTCCACATCAGGCCTTCTATACTCGGTGGAGCTCTCCAAAGGCAGGTCAATATCTGCAAAGTTCGTTTCCAAATTAGATTAAGTCCACTTTTAGCCCTTGAACCATTGCCTATAAAATCATCTAACTTTATCAACTCATCTGTCAAAACCGTTTAGTTTTGACGACAACGCCATCTGAAAACCACTCAAAACCATGCATCTGGAGGTTAAAATTGAACTGTTTTGATAGTTAAGATGCCAAAGTTAGACAAACCAAGACTTGAGGGACGAAAAATGGACTTATCAAGTACTTCAGTTTTTAGATATTTATGGAATTTAATGAATTTATATTTACTTATTGATAGACATTTATATGTATTAAATATGTATCTACGTATTATTGATTTTTATATATTGGATTTTTTGTTCTGAATATGAGTCTGAATTTATCTAAAATATAATCGATATGTTTGAAGTTCTCACATTTTAAAATTTCCTTTCTTGGATTATTTGAACGAACATGGGTGGAAAAATGATCAAAACTAAAGTTATAGATCTCAAATGGATATAAAACTTTGTAGATGACCTTTTCATTTGAATTGTTTGAAAGAACTCGGATGGAGAAATGACCAAAACCAAACTTGTAAATCTTGATGACATATACAATTTTATAGTTGATGGCCTTTTTCACTTGTAATCATTTACAATACAAAATTATGGTTGAAGTTCAGATACTTTAATTTTTTTTTGGATTATTGGAATGAATTCAGATACAGAAGTGAAAAAAATTAAAACTTGTAGGTCTCAATGACATATATAACTTTCTAGTTTGATGACTTATTCATTTGAAATCATTAATGGTACCAAAATTTTATTTGAAGTTCTCAAATTTTGAAATTCAAAAATTTTGAATTGTTTGGACAAAATCGGATGAAGAAATTACTAACACTATAATTGTAGATCTTGATTAGATTTATAATTTCATAATTGATTACTATTTCACTTGAAATCATTTATAGTCTCAAATTTTTTTTTGAATTTCTCATATTTTAAAATTTAAATGTTTTAATTATTGAAACAAATCTGGACCAAGAAATAACCCAAATTGAATCAATAGATGTCGAAAAGATAGTGATCCCGTATGGGCACAAGTGGCTGAAGCCGGAACGCCCCAAGGCGGACCGGCCGTTCTAACGAATGATGTCCAAGTACCAATCTTGAGCTACTTGTGGTGAGCCACCGAGGGAAGCAGCGAGCCCCCGAGCCTGCCAAAATAGGCTCAAGAACCAAGCAATCGGCTTGGTCCGAAAGTCGAGAATGACACCTGGAGGCCGAGACTTAGGCTACTGGAAACTTGGGCTTCTCACAAACTTACCCACTACCAGCACAGGTGCGGCACTGTAGGCCACTGAAGCCGTTGTCGTACAGCCAACCCCAAAGAGGGAACAACTCACATGAGCACGACTTGGGGGAGCTGGTTGTTCAAAAAATGATCTTGTCATGCAGGAACGACCAAGATGGCTGCAAGGTCGCTGCGGTAAGAAACCATCAGGCAGCGCGCCCACGTGGCCGCGTAAAACATAGATGAAGTACCTGCCGGAAAGAGGGAAACGTCATAGCTTCCAGACCCTGCGATCATCGCCACGTGGCACTGTGATTCACCCCTCATGGAGCTCGAGGCATGACGAGTGAAGAATATTAGAAGACCACACTGAGTGTTAGTGGGAAGGACACGTGTGGAGAAACCGCTCCACCAACTAACAAATCAGCCCCACAATGGGCTCAGGGCCTATGCCAGGGCCTCCACTCAGAATTCGGGGCCTGACCGATGGGCGGCCCGTGACCGCTCCTAAACATAGAAGAAATAAGAGCAATGGGCACTGAGCGATGAGCCTACCAATGGACACCAAAGCCTAGGGCATAGAGCACTCCTGGCCATCACAAGTCGTGGCTTTGATCCAAGGAGGCCTGTCCTTGAACCCTTAGAAAGGTGTGGGTCGTCGAGCGACAGAATGGCCCCAACCTAGGCCCCTAAAGCCCCATCATTCGAATCCACAGTAGGCCAAGGCAAGCAAGGCGCCTCACGCAGGCTCAGAGCTAGTGGCTCCCTGATGGGTCAGCTAGGCCCTTGCTCAGGCCTCCCCAAATAACACTCGATCCTAGTATTGCTCGGCAGAGAAGCCACACATGATGGCTCGGGCACCCTCCGAGAGGTGTCTGATAAAAAAGCTCCAAGACTTAGCATACCCATTCGACCCATTCAGTAAACATCAGGCACAACCCCTCGTCGCCATCTCGGATGTGGCCTGGAAGGCCATGAAGGACTCGAGGGATCCTAACAACAATCTAACATAGCAGTATGTTAAGTCCCTGGGAAAGAGAAAGGCGACCGATGAACCACAGACCGATCCCACCGATCGGTCGGGGGCTCAAGGCCTATTATACCCATAGGGTACGGTCGCGCGGACCCACTTGGAGGAGTCGAGGTGAGCCCGAGCAAGCTTTCAACCATAGTTCAAGGCTTCGGGGTCGCGCACGGCAGCCGTGGGCTACCGAACGATTGCGGCCTAAGCTTGACCTCCACTCAACACCTGCTTGGGCCAATGGCCGGGCAGCAACTAGCGCCTTAAGCGATGCGCCAGGATGCAGCTCCGGAACCCATCATACACTTAGAGCCTGTCAAGTACGGAGATGCTACACCGTCTACCTGTTCAAAGGACTTGAGGCCTTGTCGGCTAATCCCTCGGTAGGGTCACGAAACAGGCATGACACAACAAGATAAGGGAATCCACCAACTCCAAGCCAACATGGGATCCCGGGCCCACTTGTTAACACCTCTAGGCAGAGGCTGCTTGCGGACCCAGAAAGCCTCGAGAAGGCTCACCATGGGGGAGGTTGTGCCGCAGCAGGCAGCCTCTAATAGTCAAGCGCCAGAATGTCGGCAGTGGCGTCAGGGGGCGGTTGCGTCACTGTCGGCTCCCACCTACACGACACGACGACGTATAGCAACACTGTAGCAGAGGGCGCATGCACCTGCCTTATGGACCATAGACTAGAAAGAAACCTTGTACACCATGCCCTCCTCAGAATATAAGGGACAACACAACTCTGCTTGGAGAGGGATTGGCCCAACTTTTCAGATGGAGGATCAAACTAAAATCAGTTGGAGATTTGACTCAACAACTCATTCCAAGGAGGAGGGACTGAAGAAGAATACCGACAAACTCTAGGATAGTACTGAGCAATCCACTACAAATCTCTTTCGATTTCCATCACTGTAATGCCCCAATTGGGCATTCCTAACACAAGATAACTATACGCTAGACGTAGGGCTCAGAAGCCCAATCCAGGATAAACCGAGTTGTGTCCCATGCATGTTTTGAGTGTCTGAGCACCGGAGGCCCACACATCAACCTCTAACAAACAACTCTTTGATGCTCGCTGTGGTTACAAACCAGCAACAATCCCCGACACGGGGCTAGCGTCCGAACATCCACGCGCTAGCCACACCGATTTGTCTTTGAGGTAAATTGTGAT
The DNA here is from genome assembly GCA_022457205.1 of Saccharum spontaneum. Lineage (NCBI taxonomy): Eukaryota > Viridiplantae > Streptophyta > Magnoliopsida > Poales > Poaceae > Saccharum > Saccharum spontaneum. Next base: position 74,620,865 of record CM039595.1, on the reverse strand, counting down.
TTCAGAAAAGTATGCATAAGTGGGGTATGACTAGGTTGATAATCTCCCAGCACTGCTTTGCGAGAATTGGCACTGGAGGAAGAGGTGTTGTATGGTCTCTTCTGCATCTTGATTACACAAAACATAGCTGTAGGAGGGTAAGTGCATGTTTCACCTTGTTTGAATATTCCTTGTGCTTAGTCTGTCTTTGATGAGAAGCTAGAAAAAAGAAACTTTATGTTTAGATTGGTAGAGGCCGTCCCAAAGCCATCGGTCAGTAAATTAAAGATTGTGACCGTGCAGGCGTGGAACCACCCATGGAATCAACGGGCAATCCAACTTGTCACTTGAAAAAGTACAGTACATGTCACAACTCTATATATATATATATATATATATATATATATATATATATATATATATATATATATATATACCACACACACTACAGTACATGTCACAACTGTATCATGTCACGTGCGACCTGGTCGCGCGTACTAGGATTTCGTGTATAGTGCACACAACCTATAATACACGAAAGCGACTGGAGTAACCTGCAGAATTTACAATTGTAGTAGGTAGCATGCCTGCCCAGATTAGTATCTAACAATCTCTATGTACATGCATGCATGCAGTGCAGGTGCAACTCGTGCGGCGGCTCCGCGATCAACGAGGCAACCATCTCCTCCATGTCCGTGGCCCCGATCAGGGAGCAGTCGCCGACGTGGTCGTCGATGCTGACACAGCAGCATCGGCCCCGCCGGCGTTGTACAGACGGACGGCCGAGGACGAGAGCTTGGCTCGCGGCCGCGAGGCGACGGGACAGCGCGGCGGCCTCGGTGCGCAGCGCGGCGTTGGCGAGCAAGGAGAGGACGAGCCTAGCGTGCACAGCCTCCGCGCGCGCCGCCAGGTCGCGATTCTCGCTCTCCAGGAGCGCCGCGCTGTCCCGGAGCTCGTCGAGGTGGCGCAGCTTCCGCGCGCGGGACCTCCGTGCGGACTCTCGGTTCGCTATCCTCCGCCGGAAGCTTCGCTTCTCGACACCCTCCGCCGCGGCGGCGGTGTCGACCTCTGGCCAGGCCACCACCGAGACCGTCGCCACAGGTTGAGTTGGGAGTATTGGGCTTTCTGTGGCTGTGGGGTCGGATCTGAACCCGACATGCTGTTCTGCCATCGCCGGGATCATGCACCCTGAGAAGGCCATATGATATGATGGAGAGGCACAGGATGGTGGTGGTAACCGTGTGAAAAGAAGAGGAGCGAGGAAGAACGGAAGATGGGAAGGCAGCAGTATTTATAGGAGGTTTATTTACCAGGAGCATCTTGGTATTCTGTTTGTTCATCGATGGGGTGACATGGTGTGTGGTCCAACACAATATTCGTTGGTGATGATGCAACACTCAGTAGGTACATCAATAAGCACACTACTGCAGGAACTTTAACCGTGGCAGGCACAATCCATTTACCGCAGCGGGCAAACGGCTCCGCCACGGTGTAGAGGACAGTGGCTTGTGCTAATGCCTGGTTGGCTTGTTGCAGCAGGCGGTGTCTTCATCCCTGGTGCCACCTCCGTGGCCCCCGGTCCTTCGTGCTGATGGACAGGCAGCCCAATCACGCTCCCATCTCTTATGTACCTCATACACCAGTTGACGACCTCCTCGGTCATGTATGCCTCGATCAAAGAGCCCTCCGGGTAAGCACGGTTATGGACGTATCTATTGAGGGTGGACATGAACTGCTCGTACGTCCACATCTGGTGCAGGTACATGGGGCCCAGTTGCTCGATTTGATCGACCATGTGCATCATCAGGTGTGGCGTAATATCAAAGTAAGAAGGTGGAAAGCACATCTCCGCAATGAACTCCTTCAGGGCAAGTAGGTTAGCCTTATTGATGACCTTCTGGGTGATGCTATTAAAGAAGTATGACATCCTTGTGATCACCATCTTCACGTACACTGGACGGGTAGCCCTAATCACAATTGGAAGGAACACCGTCAGCATGACGTGGCAGTCGTGTGAGTTGTAGCCAGTCATTCTGAGGTCTTTCATGGAGACCAGGCTCTTGATGTTGGAAGAGAAACCGGTTGGCACCTTGATACCCCTCATCAACTTGCAAATAGTCATCCTCTCGTCATGCGTTAGGTTGTAGGCTGCACCCAGGATATCGACTTTACCGTTCTGAGGTGGTGTCGGATGAAGGTCCTACCTGATGCCCTGGTTGACAAGATCCATCCGTGACTTGATACCATCCTTCGTCTTGCCCTTGATGTCTAGCAGGACACCGATCTTGCTTTCGAAGACATTATTCTCGGGGTGCATGCAATCGATGACATGGGGTGTATTCAGTGTTTTCTAGTAAGTTGAAGAAAATCGACTTCTTCTTGAAAGGAACGGCAGGGACAACAGGCGGTGCTTCCTCCATCTTGTCCCGCTTTCGCTTCCTTGTCTGTTGTGTCCCCTCTTCTGGTGGCTTCTTCTTCTTTCTGAACTCGACCTGATCCATGTCCTTGACCATCTCATACACCTTTGGCCCCCAACTAGTCGGCTCCGGTCATTCACACTTGTTGACATCGTTTTTAGCACGTGTCAAGATGATCAGGAAGGGCTAATCAACAGAGGAGAGATTACTGTGCAGGTTGATAGCCATGGAGAGTAAGTTTGTTTGTGAGTAGTGGCAGCGTATGGATTCAATTTGAAGGGTTGCCGATGAGGTTAAAGGTATTATTGCCGATGCCGATAAAAGAAGGTTTGGAGACTGCTACCGATGAAACAGGGGATGTACCGATGAAGGAGGGTATGAAGACTGCTGCCGATGGAAGGAACTTGAAGGCTGCTGCCGATGGAACGGGGATTGTGCCGTTGAAAAGGAGGTCGATGAGAATACCATCGTGATTGAGGCGGACTATGGAGTAAAATAGGGGTTAATTTCCTTGTATACGTTTAGTAGAGTCTGAGTTGTATCAAAGTCATGTTTTTCCTTAGATTTGGATTTAGTGTCCTAGTCGTATTTGGTTACGTTTCTATAGATCAGGATATAAATATAGAGTGAAGGGCAATGTAATAGGAGATCAATCAATACATCAAAAAAGAGCTTTTACTCTTATTTACATCTACTTTCGGCGACTTCGTCAATTTGCATATTTTTCCTTTTTACGAGTTCTCATCGATTCGGCGAGTTGCATTGCTCTAAGTGCAATCTTCGACGATCCTCGAGTTCCGCGTGAGTACCTCTTGGCCGTGACTTCCGGACGTATCGCTGTTGTCAGGACCAAAGTGCTCGTATCTTCGTCCTTGTCGATTAACAGGTCAAATCGACTGGCACGCTTTGGATATTGACTTCGGGTATTAGCCCTTTGAGTTTGCAGATTTACTTTTGCATCAACACATCTTTTGGCACGCTCGGTGGGACAGATCTAGTCAAGATGCTTAATCCTGAGATCGATGCTGGGAACATCATCGCAGTAACAGAAGAAGATCTTAAGGACGATCATAAGCAGGCTATGGAGAGGGCTATTGAAGAATACAGACAGCTTTGCTTGAAGTCATTCAGCTTGAACAAAAGTGGACAAGTCATCCAGAAGCAGGACTTGCCGTTGCCTCGGCAGGTCACCTTTGATCCTAATCCGAGTAAACTTCAAGAGATGGTTAATTCTACGGTGAATCATGCTTTAATTAATCACTCCAATGTGTTGTCCAATACTGTTCATAATGTTGTGATTCGAACTTTCAAAGAAGGACAAGCGTCACCTCGTTACGTTAGACCTGCTTATCATCAACCAGAAGCAGCATCTGCTGTTGCTCCATCGGCTCCCCCAGCCGTTGCGGGTATAGAGATTTCTTCTCCTCCAGTATCAGCAGGTTTATCTAACGTACAGTCTACTCCGGTGCGTCCGGATTCAGCATTATCAGGACGAGTTCAGCTTGGTACAGATCTATCAGCATCAGCTTTATCAGGTCCTGTACCACAAAATAATCAAACTCCTGCTAATTGGTGGGGATATGGTATGCCTTCAGAGCCATCTGCTTTCAATCACGGATTATCTCAAGTGTTTGATGCAGCGGGAAAAACTCCTATGCCATCGGCTGGTTTGCCGATAGCTCAAGCGCCTCAATATACTACAACTACTGTACAACCAAATCTAGGAGGTTTTCAGGCGTGTTTAGGTCAAACATCTAGTTCAAGTCCATCGGCAAATTTGTTACCGATGCAGCAGAAGGCTCCTATCGCCAGTCAACCTGGAATCCAGGTTATGCCTCAAGTTGGATGTAATTATCCAGCAATGCCAACAAGCTACCAGCCATCGGCAAATTTTGTGCCAATGAATACTAATAATTGGTCAGGGCAGTTTTCCACTCAACATACAGTTCAGCCAAATCAGCAAGTCACAGGTGTTCATCAAGGTCACATGCATGCTGGTTTTCAGAATCAAGCATCGGCAGCTCAGCCGATGAACCCTTTTCAGCAGGTTAATGGACCACAGATAGTAGCAAATGTGCCAATTGCTGGAGATCGTGGGCCACAAAGGTATGCAGAAGGGTATCAGCAGATACCTCCAGCAGAGATTCAACCATATCGTCAGCAAGATGTCGATGCTTTTTGGACCGATAAGATAGCAGAAATTATGAAGGATCAGTTTGGGATCAAACCCAAAGTTAATACCTATTCTTATCGGACTCCGTATCCTCCGGCATATGATTTAATTTCTCTCCCAAATCGTTACAAGGTGCCAGACTTCACTAAGTTTTCTGGGCAAGACGATACATCAACCATGGAGCATGTTAATCATTTTATTATTCAATGTGGAGAGGCAGCTTGTAGAGATGAATTGAGAGTTCGTCTGTTCTCATCATCTCTATCTGGATCAGCATTTACATGGTTTATTTCACTACCGCCAAATTCTATTATCACCTGGGCTGATCTGGAAAAGTAATTTCATAAGTATTTCTTTGCTGGAGTTTATGAAAAGAAGCTTACCGATTTGGTAAAGATGAAACAGCGCAATGATGAATCGGTAGAGGGCTTTGTGCAAAGGCTACGAGATGTAAAGAACAAATGTTATAGCCTGGTATTAGATGATCGGCAGCTTGCCGATTTAGCCTTTCAGGGATTGTTACCACATCTTAAAGACAAATATGCTTCTCAGGAGTTCGAAAGCCTAAGTCATTTATTGCAAAGGATTTCTGATCAAGACACTAGGGTTTTTGAACCTAAAAGAAATTGGAACAAGAAAGTTTCATTTGTTGAAGAGGCGGAAGATTCTGATTCAGATAATGAACCAGTTATCGGTTTGGCAGAGTGGGTTAAGAATAAGAAGCCGATATCTTGTCCCTTTGGTCACAAAGAGCCAGAAAAGATTACTTTTGACGTCACCAAAGCTGATAAGATATTTGATCTTTTGCTTCAGGAGGGCCAGATTAAATTATCACCTAATCATGTGATCCCATCGGCAGAAGAGTTGAAGCATATGCTGTATTGCAAGTGGCATAATGCAACTTCACACAGTACTAATGAGTGCAAAGTATTTAGACAACAATTGCAGTTAGCTATTGAGTCTGGCAGAATAAAATTTGGAAATTCCAAGATTCAAAAGCCGATGAAAATTGATCAACATCCTTTCCAGCAAATATGTTGGATGCTGAAGGGAAAATTAAGGTGTTGACATCGGAAGTTGCTGAAAAGAATGCATCAGTAGATCCCCAACATCGGATAACTACCGATGATGCAAAAGGCAAGGGGCTATTGACGGAAAGTGGTGGTTCTCAGAGGCCTCCTCAATCTGGCATCGTGATCACTCATCGAAGACAACAAGAAGGCTGGCGTCAGCGAAGGGACCGGTATCGACGACAACAAGAGGAAAGGCATCAAGAAGAGTGGAATCGGCATAAGGATCATTGGAATTGTCCGTTTTTTATTCATTGTTAGGAGGAAGGTATTAAGTTACCTACTGTTGAAGATTGTCTAGAGTGCAATGGTTATTATGGAGTTAATCATCCTGTAAGAAGGTTTCAATCTGGTAATCAAGGTTTGTTCATTAATGAGCCGATTAGAGGGAGAGCATCAGTACATGATCGGCTGGGGGGCAGGCTCAGTGTGCATGAAAGGCTTGGTAAACGCGTTGCATATTTTCCGAGAAACCAAGAGGAACTTGAAGAGATGGCAAATGCAAGAGTTCCTGATGAAGAAATATTTTACAGGGATCCTAATATACGTCGTGTGGAGACAACTAGGACTTATCAGCCAATATGGAAAACTAAGCTTCCTCAATGGTGTCCAGAGGGTTTGACAAAGACGCAGAAGAGAAAAATGCAGCGAGAGCGTCAAAAAGATTTATATCAAGAAGAAAGTCCCTCAAATGAGAGATCTGGTAACCAGCAGTGGCAGATAAGGCACAAAAATAAAGGTCCATCGGCAGATGTCAATATGGTGTTTATGTTGCCGATGGAATTTTTGGCTCTGTCTGATAGCGAAGAAGAGGTTGTTTTCTCTGACCAAATAGCTCAATTAACGCTAGATCCAATGATGGCTGTTTTTGAGAAGCCTGCCGATGATGAGAGACAACACCTCAAGGCTTTGTTTGTAAAAGGCAGAGTTGATGGGCAGCCTGTATCTAAGATACTTATTGATGGAGGAGCTGCAATTAATATTATGCCTTATGTGATGTATCGGAAGCTTGGTAAGGGAGATCAAGACTTAACTAAGACCGATATGATGCTAAAGGATTTTGAAGGCAATGTATCACCAGCTAAAGGGGCAGTATGTGTTGAGTTGACCATCGGCAGTAAAACCTTACCGACAACTTTCTTTGTTATTAATGGCAAGGGTGCATATAATCTGCTCTTGGGAAGGGATTGGATTCATGCTAATTGTTGTGTTCCTTCTACAATGCATCAATGTCTGGTACAGTGGATTGGAGATAAGATTGAAGTTGTTCCTCGTGACTCTTCTTATATCATCGCATCGGCAGAATCAGACACTTATGAGCGAACCAAGTGCATATCGGGAGAAGCCTGGGAAAAAGAGTTCCTCAAGGTTGCCGATTACAAAATTCTACTGATCCAAGCAGTCGGTTTTGAAGAAGAGTTTTAATGGATAGATTTGCCGATGATGGAAAATTAGGTCAAGGATTTACATCGGCACATGATTTAATAGAAGTAGATATTGGTGAAGGCGATAGGCCAAGGCCCACTTTTATTAGCTCTAAGTTAAATTCCAAGTGTAAACAGCAACTAGTTGATTTGTTAAAGGAATATAAAGATTGTTTTGCTTGGGATTATACTGAAATGCCTGGATTAGACCGATCTATAGTTGAACATCGGTTGCCTATTAAATCTGGATTTCGGCCACATCAGCAGCCGGCTCGCCGATGCAATCCTAATATACTTCCTGATATTAAGGCCGAAATAACCAAATTAATTGAGGCAAAGTTTATTTGGCAGTGTCGATATGCAGAGTGGATTTCTAATGTGGTTCCTGTATATAAGAAAAATGGGAAACTTCGTGTTTGTATTGATTTCAGGAATCTCAATAAGGCCACACCAATGGATGGTTACCCAATGCCGATTGCTGATTTATTGATTGATGCTGTAGCAGGGCATCAGATTATTAGTTTCATGGATGGTAATGCGGGTTATAATCAAATATTTATGGCTGAAGAAGATATTTCCAAGACTGCTTTTAGGTGTCCAGGTCATGTGGGATTATTTGAGTGGATAGTTATGACATTTGGTTTGAAAAATGCCAGTGCTACTTATGAAAGAGCTATGAACTTTATTTTCCATGAATATATCGGCACATTGGTAGAAATCTACATTGATGACATAGTGATTAAGTCTGGAGACATCACAAAGCATTTAACCGATCTACGGAAGATACTGGAATGCACAAGAAAACATGGATTAAAGATGAATCCTAATAAATGTGCATTTGGTGTATCGGCAGGACAATTCTTGGGTTTTATGGTGCATCAGCGGGGCATTGAAATTAGTAGAAAATCTATTGAGGCAATCAACAAGGTTGTTGCTCCTGCCGATAAAACTGAATTACAGTCCTTGATCGGTAAGATTAATTTCATCAGAAGATTTATATCTAATCTGTCAGGTAAGATCAAGGCTTTCAGTCCATTATTGAAATTGAAAGCCGATCAGGAATTTAAATGGGGGGATGAACAGCAATTAGCCTTAGATCAGATTAAGAGTTATTTAACAAATCCTCCAGTGTTAGTTCCACCCCAACATGGAAAGCCTTTCAGATTGTATTTATCAACTAAAGATACTGTTATCGGTTCAGCTCTTATTCAAGAATTTGAAGGAAAGGAGCGTGTTATCTATTATTTGAGCAGACGGTTAATAGATGCTGAAACCAGGTATTCGGCCATTGAGAAATTATGCTTATGTTTATACTTCTCTTGTATTAAACTGAGGCATTATTTACTATCGGCTGAATGTACTATCATATGCAAAGATGATGTGGTCAAATATATGCTATCAATGCCGATATTAAATAGTAGGATTGGTAAATGGATTTTAGCATTATCAGAGTTTGACCTACATTATGAATCGGCTAAGGCAGTTAAAGGACAGGTTATGGCCGATTTTGTTACTCAACATTGCAACACGGTGGATTCTCTAGAAGTTGCTCCGTGGACACTTTTCTTTGATGGGTCTACTTGTGGTGAAGGGGCAGGCATCGGTATCGTATTAATTTCCCCTCAGGGGAAGAAGTATGAATTCTCATTGCCGATCGTTGCTACATCGACAAACAATCAAGTTGAGTACCAAGCCCTGATAAAAGGGTTAGAATTGCTTAAAGAAGTATAGGCTGATGCTGTTGAAGTCTTTGGTGATTCTATGCTAGTTATAAATCAGTTGATTGGGGTTTATGAATGTCGAAGTGAAATTCTAATTTTATATCATGAAAAGTGTTTGAAATTATTAAAAGGGTTTAGGAGTTTTCATCTGGAGCATATTTCCTGGATGCATAATGAAGAGGGTAACCGATTGGCTCAGCATGCTTCAGGATATCAACACGTTCAAGCAGTATTGATATCAATGGCTGATACCGATGACTGGAGAAAGGAGATCATTGATTATTTAAAGAATCCATCTAAAAAGGTTGAAAGACGTATAAGGTTCCAAGCTACCAAGTATGTACTCCTCGATGATGAATTGTATTACCGTATCATAGATGGAGTTTTACTCAGGTGTGTTAGCATAGAGGAATCAAAAAGCCTGATAAGTGAAATTCATGAAGGAGTATGTGGGGCTCATCAGTCAGCTTTCAAGGTGAAATGGATGATCAGAAGAAATGGATATTATTGGCCGACTATTCTTGAGGATTGTTTTAAATATTTTAAAGGATGTCAGGAATGTCAAAAATTTGGTAATATTCAAAGGGCACCCGCATCGGCTATGAACCGCATAATTAAGCCTTGGCCGTTTCGGGGTTAGGCTATTGATCTCATCGGTCAGATTTATCCACCATCGAGTAAAGGGCATAAGTTTATTCTGGTTGATACCGATTATTTCACAAAGTGGGTTGAAGCAATTCCTTTAAAAAAGGTGACATCGGCTAACATGGTTGAATTTGTGAAGGAGCATATTGTCTACCGATTTAGCATCCCTCAAACCATCACTACCGATCAGGGCACTATGTCTACATCGGGTGAATTTGATGAGTTTGCTATAGGTATGGGAATTAAAGTTTTGAATTCTTCACCGTATTATGCCCAAGCTAATGGCCAGGCTGAGGCATCTAATAAAGGAATTATCAAACTCATTAAGCGTAAGATTAAAGAGTATCCTAAAAAGTGGCATACAATATTAAATGAAGCTTTGTGGTCATATCAGATGGCATGTCATGGTGCAACCAAGGTAGCACCTTATCAATTGGTGTATGGACACGATGCAGTACTACCTTGGGAGATTAAAATTGGTTCTAGGTGAATGCGCTTTCAGGATCAACTGACAGCCGATGATTATGATATTCTTATGAAAGATGAATTGGAAGATGTAGCAGGTCATCGGTTAAAAGCTTTAGTTAGCATCGAGGTGAATAAGAAAAGGGTAGGTAGATGGTATGACAAGAAAGTGTAGGTAAAGGAATTTGTCGATGGTGAATTGGTCTGGAAATTGATTTTACCGATTGGGACTAAAAGTTCTAAGTTTGGCAAATGGTCACCTAATTGGGAAGGTCCATATCGGATAAATCAATCTGTTCCTGGTAATGCGTATATTCTTGAAACTCTCGAAGGAGTTGTATTTCCCAGAGCATTAAATGGAAAATATTTAAAGAAATATTACCGTAGTATCTGGATAGACGCATAAAAGTATAATTGCCGATAACAATCCTATCGGCTAGAGTTAAAACAAAGTATCAATTGTTACCGATGCGCTAATTTAACAAAGCCTGGATAGCTGATATCGCACGCAGGCGAATTTCATCGGCTTCTTTCAATTCCTTGGCGTCTTCATCGGCACTTCCTTCCACAGGCTTGAGTTTCTGTTTGAGGACCAAGGCCTTGCGAGCTTGAGCATCTCGTTCCTGTTGAAGGGCCTTAATGGCGTCGGGGAGCTGGTCTTCTTCTTGTTTAGCTTGAGTCAGAGCTGTCTCAACCTTTTCCAGTTCAGCTAGCAGGGCTGCCTTCTTTGCCGATAGATCTAAGATTTTCTGCCTAAGATCGGCACTGGAGGCTTGCAAGTTGTTGATATTCTTGTGCTTCTCATCGGCAGTTTGCTTCAGCTGTAGCATTTCTTCTTTAAGTTGAGCATGAGCTGCTCTGTCAGCAATACGATGAACGGCCCTTTGATATTGAAGTTGTCTGCTCTCTAGATGGACTGCTGGAAAAATGGTTTCTTCAACATTGGCAGGGACTTGGCCGCGGATCGTTTTGAAGATAGTCCTTGCAGGGTCCGAGTCGATCACCAATTGGGCAGTGTCTTGCTGCAGCAGATTTAGGAGGGATTCTAGCTTGCCATAGGTGTCTGACGATATTGTTCCCAATGCCAGGGAAGAACTCGCCTCTTCTTCGTCATCATCGGAGACATCGATAGCAAAAGAGAATAAGCTATCGGGAGAATCTTGTTCCTGTGAAATAAAGAGAATTAGAAATCCTATCTGTGATATCTGGGGATATTATAAACTAAACAATTAATTGGTTTACCTGCTTCAGGGCGATTTCTTGAGCTTGGCTTGAGGGAGCGGCTTGTAGAGGATCATATGAAGGATCGGCAGAGGATGCCGATGGAATGTCTTCTACGATCACATCGGTAGTCGGCCCTTGGGGTATAATTGCCGATGATGTATCTTGTGCAGAAGGAGCAGCTTGTTCAGTTACATCGGTAGGTTGACTGACAGGTGTTGGAGCAGACGCAGGGGCTGGTGTAAATTTCTATCATTTTTGTTGAGCTTCAGCATCAGTCAAAGCTTTACGCTTTGTTTGGGCTTCAACGACAATTGGCTGGGGGGCATCGACATCTGTTGGTTGGGGAGCCTGCATGCTTGGCGTGCTTGCCGATGTGCCCGTTTGTTGCTGCAAAAAACGGGTATAAGATTGGATATTTAATAGGGAAAAATGTAAAAATAAGAGAATACCTCTGAAGGAGGGGTAGAGGTCGTGGTGCTTGGTAAAGTTGCCGATGACAATCCAGCTGCAGCTTGCACACCCTGATAGTTGTGTGTTAATATAGAGTGTATCGGCAGAAAACAGAGTAAGCAAGGTTATTACCTTAAAAGCCTTGATTAGGCTTGAAGCAACAGCCTTTGGAGAAGCCCTGGATGTTCCCAGTCTTGGTCTGGAAGTGATGGTTTTGGCGCGAGTCCTCTGGAAGGTCAAGGCCTCTAAGGTGGGGGCGTTGTAGCCGATTACTGAGACTGGAGAGGCTGGATGGAGGTTGAAGGGTTTTCCACTTTTGCTTATTGGTGGAACTGGATCATCGGCCTGTTTCAAGGAAGGTTAGCTACCGATATGCATATAAAAGGAAGAAAAGAGACAAAAGTTAAAAGGAGCTTACTGCATTGTCAGGAATGGCATAATCGGGATCGATCATGTGCCGATATGTGTGAACAGATGTTGAAAACAACTGTTCTTTCCACTCTTGCCACCATTGCTTATATGACTCTGTTATGAAAGATGCTGGTGACCAGGCGGAGAGATCGACATTTGAGATATCGTCATCGGGAGCAAGTCTTACTATCCTGCTCCATTCAGTTCCAGTGGTAATGATTTCTCTGGGCTTGATCACATCGGCATAGCATAGCTTGATTGGCAGTTGCCCAAAGGCCAGCTGGCGAGATACTGCCGATGGATTGTAGAATTCATAAGTAATATGGGAAGCTTTCCCGCTACCAAATGTGTTGACTGGGATTGCTCTGGGGTGATAATGGCCATCATAAGATCATTGTCTTGGTTCAGATCACTATCGGCGAAATTGAAGAGGAGAGGGAACTTGTTATCCTCATCAATGTAAGGTACCCAAGCCCTGAGGTGACGAGGGAGGCCATGGTAGAAAGTCTAAAAAAATCTGCCGATTTGGTCCTCATTGGCTTCTATTCCGGGAAGGACAATTATGGCTTCGCCGAAGTTGAGAGGGGGGCGTGTTGCCGATTCATCGTCTCTAAGGACGTAATCTTCGGGAATCTCTCGTGGGAATTCCTGAGCAAAGAGATCCCACTGTAAACGCTTGTGCATGTGAGCGTTTAACCACATATTGATGAACCACCATGGGCCTCCCAGATTGCCGATGGGTTCGCCAAGTATAAGCTTCTGAGATACTTGGTGGAGAAGGTGGTAGGTTGAACTCAGGAGATATCGGCCAAGTAGAAATCTGACACCGTTGGCTAAGAGTTCTGCTGCTGGGAGGAAAGCGTTGGTTGGTCCCACCGATCGGCCACAGAAAATAAACTTCTCCAGCCACATGTTTAGGAATGTGGCATGTTCCCTTTGATTGACAGTACCAGTCTTTTGGTACTCTTGGATGTATCCCGTCCAGCCGCCGATGTTGCGTGTACTTACTCTGTATTCAGCTTTTCTGCCAAAAATATGGCCTTCATCGACAGTTGAGATGTCCAAGCCTATGAGCATATATACATCGGCAAGAGTAGGGGCACATGGGCCATGACCAAACATGAAGGTATTGGTGGTATCTGACCAAAATTGAGCGGCAGCTATCATCATGGATTCGTCCTTTTGTATATCGGCAATGGATAGCCTGATACATTGATCTATCTTCCGTTCTGCCCAGAACACTTGCATTGATCTGTTGACCCTCAAGAACCAGTTTTTCCACCCTTTGGTGGGTTTGGGCCAAGAACGGAACGTGTCTTTCCACAGATTCAAAGAGAAATTTTGAGATTTGAAGGGAATATGATTCGCCTCTGCATTAATCAGGTCAGTTGGATCTGGGTCGCCCATTGGACCTAGGCAATGGAGGGGAGGTTGATGGGTTGGAATCACCAGTGTGTTGCGTAGTTCCTGAGTTTGAAGGACCAAGAAAATGGAGGAGATAGGAAAATGCCGACTGTAAGAACTCGCAGGGAACCAAAAGGATTAAAGTAAAAGTAATAGAGGAAGAACGAACCGCAGGGACGTCGAAGTTAACAGCCATTGCTTCGAACGGATGAGGGCACGAGCTGAGAACTTGAAGATGACGATGGCTCTGGTGAGTCGAGGATGCGCGGTTGTTGGATAGGGTTGCCGCCGGAGTGAGAATGCCAAAGGATGGAGTTTGAAGGTAGAAGATGAGCAGCCCGGAGAAATCTATTTATAGGCCATTTGGGGTAGGGGTATTCTTGACTTATCTCTATGCCGTATGCGGATGGATCGAGGTGGTTCAGTTGGATATGGTAACTGTTCGCAACCTGCCTCCTCCACCTCCTGATGTGACATGCTCTGTTGCACATAAGCGTTGGCACGCCGGACTGCAGTCACGCCTACTCGCCGAGCACCCGAAGGCTGCCGCATACTCCAGTGTACAACTTGATCTTCCAGGAAAAGAAAAACTCTAGCAATTCATCACCGGCCAACCGTGAGCAACTATGCCTTCACACTGATCACAATCAAACTCCCATCAATCTGATCGCGCGTCGAAGCCGCCATGTTCATCCATGACGTCTTCTAGCCGCACCATCGAACTTGGCCGTTAGATCTGACCAACCCTTATCGACTAGCAGCCATCAACCGCCATCAATCCAAACTCCACGTCTAGACGGATCCCTATTAATTGTAGCACATTGGACGGTTCGAGCCACCCACTCGAAGTTTCCAACTCCACCGATCGAGACGTCGATCGCTGCCGTGCTCCACCTTGCGCCATGTCCTTCCCCGGACACATCCGTGCAAGCCTTGCACGGTGTAGAACATACCATCGCACCTCCCCTATGAAGCTGGCTCTAGATACTACTTGTTTGAGTGCATGGTTAGATCTAGACCCAAATGGATCTACTAACGATGAACATGAAAGCATAACCAACATAGAAGAAAATACGCAAACGAGAACGACAACAAGGCTCGATGTTTTTTTAACAAGGTTCGGCGATGATCCTAATCCTCAAGGCAATGACTACGGATGCTCCTCCCCATAAAACACCAGCTACATCACCATCCGGGCGATCCCATAGCCTCACCGCCATCCAAACCAGCCGCTAACTCACCTCATGGTTACAACAGGGGTTGCCTCATATTTATGCCCCCTGCAATTCAAAATTCGACTCTCAACTCTATCATATCCCCAAATACAACTCAAGTCCAACGTAACCAAAACTGTACACATATTAGACACATATCTAACAACACGGCAAGGTGCCTCCATTATAGTTTTGTAGCATTTCTGTTAACTCCCCACTAACACACTCACCACCCAACTTGAAAGAACAGAACACACGCACACATGCAACAGAAGGGAGGAGGAAGTAACACACGCACACAACAGTATAAGGGAGCGCAAGGACCATCAACCAGCGGCGGGCCTCCACGCCTAGGACGCTGGCTTCCCGGACCTCACCTCTATGGTGTGTGTACCTCCTCTACCCTTTTATTATCCTTTTCCCACCTCCAGATAGGGCCAACAGGGGATCTCAGCGTCGCAACAACCATAGTGGAAACTAGGCTGAAGATGGGCAGGTCGAGGTGGCGGAGGAGGATGGATCTAGCTACACTGATGTTTATTGTCGCCTCGTCCTCCTCGTGCTAGATGCTGCGCCCCCTCCTTATCCGCGCAACTCTTCCTCCATGGACGGTGGCCATGGAGCACCCATCAGCTACCCGTTGAAGTTGAAGGAGGAGCCCCTAAGGAGGTCTTAGCAAAGCCGCGGCGCAGGAAACCTATACGCCAAGCGAAGGCCCCCTTGGGGTTCATGCCTCAAGGATGGGTGCTCCATTGATCTATGTAAGGATCTCTCGGTGCCATGAAGATTACACAAAGCCTTCTAGCCATTGATCTATGTAAGGGCGACAGATTGCTCATGCTCATAGAATAACTAGAGCATCTCTAAATTGAGTGAGAAATTTCACATAATCCAAATTGCCCAACACATTGTAGCGATGATTTCCATGAAGAAGGGTAATCTGAGCTGATCCTTCATGCTTTCCAAAATGATCAAAATGTCATTGGTGTTGGGTAAAAGGATATGTAAACTGAATCAAATAGAATTACAAAGATTTATGACATTAAATAGATATGTTATGACAATATACTTAATGAAGAATCTAATGATACTTATTGATATAAAATATTATTATTTTATTATATAAATTTGATCAAATTTAAAATGGTTTGACTGTAGAAAGTTGAAATGGGGCGTAAGAGTAGTACTAAGGAGTAGTATTTTTTGATGATTAATATAATATAAGACAAGATAAACGATGAGCTGCTACCCTATCGTGGCGGGGCATGTGGCCACGCCGTGCCGGCATGCCCAAGCGGACGTGTTTTTTTTTATAATAAGTACCATGCGGACATCATGACTTCCCAGGGGACGCACGAATGCGGGAGGAGTATATTATATGGGCACTGCTAGCGCCCGGACGTCCGGATCCGGGCGCTAGCAGCCGGACGCACCGTCCCGAGGTTCCCCGTCCCGCTACCTCCGCCGCGCGTGTTAACGAAAAACAAAAAAGGAAGCGAAACGAGCGGCCCCCGCGCGCGGATCTGTGCCCCCACCCCGCTCTCCAGACCTTGCCTGCTCCCCGAGACAACCATTGTCCTTCCACAGCCCCTCCCTCACGCTTGCAACAGAGGTGGGAGGGAGAGAGATGCAAAAACCTAGATCTACCTATGAAATATTTAAATACAACTGTTGCAACGTACATCCGATGGCTGTTGAAACAATTAAAACATGCTACTGAAACACCTAGTTTTGAACTACTGAAACACCCAGTTTTGAACTACTGAGACACTCCAGAAACACCCCAGTTTTGAATATTGAAACACTTGAAAACATCTTATTGAAACACCAAGATTGAACTACTAAACCGCTCCAGTTTGGATTACTGAAACACTTGAAATCCTCCCGTTGAAACGCCCAAATTGAGCTAGTGAAACACCCATATTGAACTACTGAAACACCCAGAAAAACCCCCAGATTGAATACTGAAACAAGGGGAATAGAGAGGAAGAAGGCCGCCAGATCTGCAACGCCCCCATGGATCCACCATGGGGGCAACGCTGCTGCATGGATCCACCACCAGGGGAGCTCGCCAAAGCCGTCATCGAGGTGAGCGAGGCGCGCAAGAGTGGAAAAAGCTACCCCCAACTGGATCTGCACCGCCACCATGGATCCACCGTGGACGGCTCGGTGCACCATGGATCCGCCACGGGGGAGGCCCCCCATGCCGTCGTCGAGTTGGAGGAGGAAGCTCCAGGGCGGAGAAGAGCACCCGCGCCGCTGGATCTGAGGATCCGCCACCAAGGGAGCGCAGCGGGAAGGGGGAGGAAGAGGGGGAGAGAGGAAGGCCGGGAGGTGGAGCTCGCCGGCGCACGGAGGAGGAGCTTCGCCGGCGCACGGAGGAGGAGTGCGTGCGCTCAGCGCGAGCGGCTTCGCGCGGAGGAGGCAGAGCGGTGTGGAGCGGAGGAGGCGAGCGAGTGGGGCTGGGCGGGTCGGGGCGGAGTCAACGAATGGATACGGCACGGGGCGAGTCGCGCGCGCGTTGTTTATGTCGCGGCGTGTCCGTCCGCGTCCGGACGTATGCACTGTATCAATACCGATATTATATTGCTGTGTTTGATCTAATCGGAACGACCCTCATCACACCCCTTATTTTCTATGTTTCATTTAAAATAAAAGGTTTCTTGTACTTTTAAGGATGCTATTTTTTTCACTATAGTCTTTCAGGAGCCCTCAAAATCAAATTTGTTCTAATAGTGAATGGTGTGTGGTTCTTCGTTAGCTAACATGGCCATGTCTAGACAACTCAGTAGGGAGGAAGCTGGCTGAGAAGGGAGCAACCTCGCCATGGTGGCGGGGGCTTCAGCCCCGATCGTCGCAAGCAGGGTACGCTAGCACGGACAAGCGAAGGCATGCCGGTGGTAGGGTCGGCTGCCGAACTAGTTGACCGGAGGAGGACGAGGTCCACTAGTGATGGGGAAGCGGAAGAGGAGGCCGCGTTGGTGGATCCGTGTCAAGCGGAAGAGAGAAACCGTCCAACACAAATTCGAGGCCTCCTTCAGGGTCCTGCAAATGACGGTCGGAGGGAGGATTTAGGAGCCGACCCAAAATGGAATGCTAGGGACTCTTGGACTTGTGTTTTTGACATGGACATCCATATTTAGCTATGAGGACTCAGGCAAAGAACCTTGGTGGAGTCGCTCTTACTCACCTGTCGCCTATTCAGTCACAGAGTCAGGGGAATGCCGTTGTGCCTAGACTATTAGTCATCAAGTGAACATGCAGATTTGTAGGGTCTCGCCGTCGTAGTCTCGCAGAATTTTCTATCCGGCCTTCTCTCGTTTCTCCTGCCTTCCTTATTGCCTTCTGTCCCCCTCCAAGCACCTCATGGGCTTGTATATAAGTCTCCACCTTGGCACCGCTGACGATCACAACCAACATGGCACTACACGGAGCTTACCCTGTTTTGTCATGCATTATGTATGCCTAATGAGGAAGGATTCTGAAACTTAAGAAGTCAGCAAATACATTGATATCAATATAGACGTGCACCTCACTTACCACTAAAATAAATTTAAGAGAATGTAAACAGCAAGCTAAGTTAAACACTTAACCAGGGTAGACAAGTTTTACCACAAACAATCTAACCAACTGAATTAAGCTTAGTTCACTCCACGATCATTATCTTCGATGAGCTTGGAACTTGTATTTTCCATCTAAAGGGGAGACTAGCCTTTCGATTTGATATTGTTTTCTCTATAAAGGACGAGGAAATCTTTGTTGTAAGTTTTTTTAGAAGAAAAAAAATAGAAGGACAAGATTTGGATATTGCCGTGAAGAAATTGGAGTGGGAGAAGAAGGAATGCTTGAGTATATATTTTTCAGCTTAACATCTAGAGATTATAAGTAGTAACAAACGAACGATCAGCCTCCAGAACGGACTGGAATTCGGTAACGTAGCTCAAGCAAGTCACGCCATGAATTTAATGTGCACATGCACCACACAATAGATATCCAAGGTCTCACAACGCTTATGGCAGTTCTCCACAAGTGCGGGAGATGAGTATGGCTGGCTTCAACGTCCGCAAGGACACTCTTATGGCGGTGGCGGCAGCATCAATGGCTCCTTCTCCCACAGCATGCATACAGGGTATGGTCGGAAACTTTCCTAGTGATGAGTGCTTGCACCGTGGTACCACTGAATTTCAAGTCCCACACCCTGGACATTAAAACTCTATAAAGTTTTTCAAAAGTTTGAGTAAATTGTCTAACAGATAGAGTCAATTCTCTTCGGTCGAAAGCATCACAATAGCATTAAATAAGAATGACCATCTGCTCGCAAAAAAAAAAGAAAAAAATGAATGACCAGTGAGTACTCCCTCCGTTTTAAATTATAAAACGCTTTGACTTTTTCGGTACATCTATTTTATTATGCATCTATATATAATAATATGTCTAGATACATAGTAAAATAGATGATAAAAAAATGAAACCGACTTGCAATATGGAATCGAGGGAGCAGCACGTAAATGGGCTAGCTTGCTGCTATCGGCAAAAGATAGTAACCGATCCAACTGAGTTGGCGATAAGTACTCCCTCAGTATCGGATTTAGAAGTCGTTTAGGACAGCGACACGGTCTCTAAAACACAACTTTGACCTCTTGTTTTTATAAAAAATATTTATGAAAAAGTGATATATGTATACCTTTATGAAAGTATCTTTCAAGACAAATCTATTCATATAATTTTTACATTTACAAACTCAACAACTTAAAAGTTATTGATGATTTATATTCCCAATGTTTGAACCAACGACTACTGAATCCGATACAGAGGGAGTATGTCCGTACCAACAAGTTGCATAGCGTGTGGTCCATCCGATGTGGGGCACGAACTTGCTAATTTCTTGGCATCCACTTGTGTGGGGTTGGAAGTTGGAGGACGATACACATTACTACTAGTACAGCCTTACCCGAAACTGGCAAACCGCCCCAGGTTTCAGCATTTCATCCATGATACCGGTTTGAATGTGAAGCTTCCCTAAGTATATACCATCCGTCAGCAGTAAATAAAGAAACAAGGAAAAAAAATAAAGAAAAGGAGTTACCAGTACTGTCTTGGTGATGAACTCTCTAATTAACAAAGACAATTAACAATTTACAATTATTTCTATAGAAAGATAAGGACAAAAATTTAATGTGTCATGACACAAAGACAAATAACAGATAACAAAAGTAATAATTTACTTGTATTAGTTGGTAGTACAAGAGTCTTTCCTAAAATCAACTTAAAATTTAGGTACCTGAAAATATTAGACAAGTGATGGGCAAAAGATAGTATCGCGTCCAGCTGAGTTGGCGATAAGTATGTCCGCACCGAGAGATGCATAGCGTGGTGCATCCGATGGGGTGCACGAACTGGCTACGAAAGTAAATTATTGGCATCCACTTGTGTGGGGTTGGAAGTCGGAGGACGATACACATTTACTACTCGTGCCACCAGGTTTCAGCGTTTCATCACGCACCCCACTGACGGTCCAGATCACCCAAACTGCGCTGCACTACATCCGCCAAAAGGCTCTGCGGCTCCCCATCAGTTTCGGAGTCGTCTACCACCCCGAGCTGCGGCCGAGGCGCCCTTGTGCTGTGCGGCCTAGACTAGTCTTGCCCTCGCAATCCAAGCGCCTTGGCCTTCCTTGTTGCCTTGTCCACCTCCAAACGCCTTACACTATATAAGTGGCCAGCCACCTCGACACTGCCGACCACCACAACCACCAACACGACACTGCCGACCATCACAACCACCAACACGACACTAGCTAGCTACACCGAGACCCATCGAGCTAACAAACGAACCCTGTTTCAATCACAGTCGTCACTCGCTCCCTCCCCCGCTTGGCAGGAGAAAGTTTGCATAGCAAGATGTGCGGCATACTCGGCGCGCCGGGTGGGCACGTCGTCGTCGTCACGCCGTGTCACACGAGCGGCGGCAACAAGCGGCGGACCGCGGCCGACCATGACATGGATGCCGCATTCCGGGACTTGGACGAGGACTCCCAGCAAGACGGGGTTGTCAAGAAGCAGAGGAAGGCAGCGTTCGGGTTCGCCGCACCGGCGACCCGGCGCAAGCAGAGGCAGCCCAGCCAGTACTACGGTGTCCGGCGACGGGCAGGGGGCAAGTGGGCGGCCGAGGTACGCGACCCCTTCAGGGGTGTCCGCCTCTGGCTCGGCACTTTCGCCACCGCCGAGGACGCGGCGCGCGCCTATGACCACGCGGCGCACGAACTCTGTGGCGACAAAGCCAAGCTCAACTTCCCGTCCGCCGCCACGGCACGCTCTGCCAAGGGCTCCGTTGCCAACGCGGCGCCGTGCGTCCACCTCGTGGACGAGGACGATGACGACGACCACGGTGTTCTCGGTCGACAATGCGCGCCGTCCGCGGCCGACGACGACGCGGTGGTCTTTGACTTCCGCGTCGAGCTCGGCAGTGGCGCCAAGAAGCGCGCCCGGACAGACGGAGACCCCCAGGAAGAAGAAGCCGTGGGAAACGAGGTGGCAGTGGCACAGGCGCCGTCCGATGATCCTGCCGACATGCTGTTGGACGCTTTCATGTTCGGCGACCAGCTGTTTAGCTCCTTCGACGGCGCCGTGTACGAGCCTACCGCGATGGAGATGAACAGCCTTTTTCTGTTGGGCGGCGACGCCGTGTTTTGCAACGACGGCCTGGGGCTCTGGAGCTTCGACGACGGCAGCGTGTGCTATTAATTAATATACTACTATACTAGTACTAGTACTACAAGGGGCAGCTTTGCTGCACTGCACACCGCCACATATCCACTGTACTACAAATGCTCTTCTTGTATCATTAACAAGCAAAGCGTACGAGGTTTACACGTCTGTATGATAGTACTACCTTCAGCTGGACGCCATGTGTTTAATTGTCTAATATACGAGTTGTTATCGTCCGAGGGACCGTCCGGATCCCTTTTCTTTTGAAGAAATTAAAATCTATTTAATGGATTATAGGCTATTTCGTTTGGAATAACTTTTCCAAGCTCACAAATAAATCTATCTCAAATTCATAGGGTGAAAGATGAAAATGGATTCCATAGATCACTATACTATAATTATATTCTCTAACTTATAGCACACTCCATTGTATGTCTAACAACAAATATACAAATATATTCCATTTACAACTATATTTGCTTAATTAATCTATATCTAAATTATAATGGTTACAATAAATTCAATTCTAAGAATCCAAATGGGCCCTGAATGAATTTACTCCTCGGCGTTAGTCACTTGAAATCGCAATTGCAATGCGCCTGCACCCGCGTCCGATGCAGCTACGAACAGGGCGGGCGGCTGGACATTGTTGACCTTTAGGATCTTACAAGGAGTAGATCAGTGGGAACTAGTCCTTTCATTCGGGTATGAACATCAAGTTCATAGTATAAGATCTACCGGATCAGAGAGGTAGAGAGAGAGGGGATTGGGTTGTATGCAAACCATCCGAAGGAAGAGCAGTGGCGTTGGAGCTGGAGCTAGTGCCGGCCATGTCGGTGCAGTGAAGATCGTCACGGTCCGGTGGCGGTGGAGGAGCTTCCCGTCACTTGGCTGCGCACCCTCTCTCGATCGGAGCTAGGGTTTGTCGGTGGGGAGTCCGACTCAGGCGAATCTCGTGCTCTGAGCCGCCGGCCCCCACCTCCTTTTATAGCGCAGGGTAACGGGGGCCCTCCAGCCATAGATAGGCTGGGCGCCCCCGATCAGGGCGCGAGTCAAGGTGAGAAAGCCGTTGGGCTTTCTATAATTAGGAGATCACTCTAACATTCTCACCCTTGATCTCATCATTTACTTTAATCTTTGAACTTTTACTTTGACGCTTTCACTTTACTCGTTCCATCACAGATAAGTGCACAGAGCATGTTTCATCGTCACGGTCAACTGCCGATGGATTTGACAGCTACAATACACATGTCTGATCTGAAAAAGTTACTTTAACTTTGGGCCCTTTATAGTCCAGGAGTCATCGGCTTTCCCTTAAACCCATACCGGCTACATGTTCTCTGAACACGTTGGGTGGTAAGCCTTTTGTAAGCGGATCCGCGAGCATCTTTTCAGTGCTTATATGCTCAAGATTTATAATTTGATCCCGGACTTTATCCTTCACAACATAATACTTTATGTCAATGTGTTTGGCAGCACCACTTGACCTATTGTTGTGAGCATACTGTACTGCTGGATTATTATCGCAGTATAACTTTAGTGGCTTATTGATGCTGTCGACCACCTTCAAACCGGGTATGAACTTCTTTAGCCAGTTCACCTGCCCCGTTGCCTCATAACACGCTACAACCTCGGCATACATTGTGGACGATGTAGTGACGGTTTGTTTTGAGCTTTTCTATGAAATTGCTCCTCCTACGAGAGTGAATACATATCCTGACGTGGATTTTCTATCATCTCCCGCATAATCATAATCCGAATACCCCACTATCCGGAGAGAATCTGATTTTATGTATGTCAACATGAGGCCTTTCGTACCTTGCAAATATCGCAAGACTTTCTTTACCAGTTTCCAGTGTTCAATTCCTGGATTACTTTGAAATCTGCCAAGCAACCCGGTAACAAAAGCTATGTCAGGGCGCGTGCACACTTGAGCATATTGTAGGCTTCCAACGGCGGAAGCATATGGAACCACTTTCATTTGATCGAGCTCGTATTGGTTCCTAGGGCATTGAAAATCCCCACATCTGTCGCCCTTGACCATGGGTGCAGGTGAGGCACTGCATTTATACATACTGAATTTCTTTAAAACTTTTTCTATGTATGTCTTTTGTGACAGTCCTAATACCCCTTTACTTCTATCTCGGTGAATCTCTATGCCCAAAACAAATGAAGCTTCACCAAGATCTTTCATATCAAAATTTGAAGATAAAAACTTCTTTGTCTCCAGTAGTAGATGGACATCACTACTAGCAAGTAAGATATCATCTACATACAGGATTAGGAAGATATATCTTCCATTCTTAAACTTTGCATAGACACAATTATCTTCAATATTTTCTTTAAACCCAAAATTCTTTATTGTTCTGTCAAACTTCAAGTACCACTATCTTGAAGCTTGCTTCAACCCATAAATTGATTTCTTTAAGCGGCATCCCATTCGTTCTTTTCCTTCCATGACAAAACCTTTCGGTTGTGCCATGTAAACATTTTCCTCCGGATCCCCATTCAGGAATGTCGTTTTTACATCCATCTGATGTAACTCTAAATTATAGTGTGCCACTAATGCCATTATAATTCTGAAGGAATCCTTACATGAGACTGGAGAAAACGTCTCATTATAATCAATCCCTTCTCTTTGCGTGAAACCTTTTGCCACAAGTCGCGCTTTAAATTTTTCAATATTCCTTTGGGAGTCACGTTTTGTCTTGTAGACCCATTTACAACCTACTGTCTTTGTTGATACTCATTGACTTTATTTCATCTTCCATAGCCTCAAGCCACTTGGATGAGTTATCGCTTCTCATGGCATCTTCAAATGAAGTGGGATCACCCTCCATTTGAAATTCTTCAGTGTTATACACTTCATAATCATCAGGTATAGCTCATCTTCTAACTCTTTGGGATCTTCTTGGGGCCTCCACATTTGGCACATCTTCTGTTTAGGGCTGTTGTTGCTCCCCCTCATCTGTGGCATCAGTTTGTATAGGTTCCTGAAGGACAGGTTTCTCATCATTATTTACTGTCACCACAGGAGAACTGACAATAGGTGTTGGCACTACAGTATCTGGCACTGTTGGTGCAACAAGAACAGGTAGTTCAAAGAATGGTTCCTGAATCATCGGAGTGGGCACACATACCCGCTTCTCCTCAAGAACAATTTCTCGAGCCACCATGCTCCCCCTCATCATTTCATCCATTAAGATAAGAGTGTGTCTCGTTTCTACAAATTTTGTGTATCTGTCTGAACAGTAGAAACGAAAACCTTTCCACTTTTCAGGATAGCCAATAAAATGGCAGCTAACTATTTTGGGATTTAGCTTCCCAATATTTGGGTTAAACACTTTTGTCTCAGCAGGACTCCCCCACACACGCAAGTGTTTTAGTGAGGGTTCTCTTCCTGTCCACAATTCATATGGTGTTCTGGACACCGCTTTACTTGGTACTCTATTTAGAATATGAATGGCGGTTTTTAACGCCTCCATCAATAGACTCAATGGCAAGTCAGAGTAACTCATCATACTACGCACCATATCCATCAAGATACGGTTACGCCTCTCAGCTACTCCGTTCTGCTGAGGTTCGCCCAGTGTAGAATACTGAGCTACTATGCCATTCTCCTGTAGAAACCTTGCAAAGGGTCCAGGAACTTGGCCATATGGGGTATGCCGACCGTAGTACTCCCCACCATGATCAGACCGGACCACTTTAATCTTTAAATTATACTGATTTACAACTTTAGCCTTAAATATTTTAAATTTATCCAACGCTTCATTTCTTTCTTTAATTGGATAAATATAACCATAACGGGAGTAGTCATCTGTGAATGTTATGAACGAGTCAAAACCATCCACACTTTTCACAGGAAAAGGACCACAGATGTCTGTGTGAATTATCTGTAGAATTCATGTGCTTCGTTTAGCATCCTTTTTAATTTGCTTTGTGTATTTTCCTTTAATACATTCTCTATACTGTTCAAAGTCTGAGAACTCTAATGGAGGAAGAATATCATTCTTAACTAGTCTCTCTATTCCCCCCCTCGAAATATGGCCTAAACGATAGTGCCATAATTTCGACGACATATTTTGAGTTCTCTTTCGTTTTCTATTTGCATTCACAAACGAGGATACGTTCTCATTCGCATCACATATGGAATTCACATTTTCATGAAGGGATAACAAATAAAGATCTTGCTTTTGAAAAGCAAGGACAACACATTCATTATTACACAATATCTAACATTTGCCATCTCCAAAATGGCAATCAAATCCATCATTGTCCAAACATGACACACTAATCAAGTTTCTCTGTAGTGAAGGAACAAATAAAACATCTCTTAGCAAAAGAATAAAGCCATCAGCAAGCTCTAAAGGAACATCGCCAATAGCTTCGACGTCTGCTTGGACTCCATTCGCGACTTTAACGTGTCTTTCGCTTCTTTGCGTAGTCCTCGTCGAACGGAATCCTTGTAATGAATTAGCAACATGAACAGTTACGCCTGAGTCAGTCCACCAAGTAGATTTCGAATACTGTACACACATGGATTCATTTATGAACGTAATAATGTTCTCACCTTTCTTTGCCATGATCATCTTTAAGAATTCAGGACAATCTTTCTTGTAATGTCCCTCCTTCTTGCAGTAAAGGCACTGATCTTTGTTCACTGCAAACCTGTTTTGCTGAGACTGATGCTGCATGGGACCCTTGCCCTTTGGCTTTGAGGGAAGGTTGGCATTGGCATTGAAATTCTTTCTTTTGTTATCTTTAACAAAACTGAGAGTACCACCATTGACAGCTTTTATCGTCTCTTCCTCTTGTGTACACATTGCCATACAACGTTCTAGATCCCATTTCTCGGGCTAAATGTTGTAGTTGACAACAAAAGTGTCAAACTCTTTTGGTAAAAAAGCAAAAATCAGATGCACAAGGAACTGTAAGAGCCAGATCCATTGGTTTTAGTTTGTTATTCAAATGATTCATCTTTGATATGTGCTCTCTAATGTCATTGCCATGTCCACCTCCAGTGTATCTTTCTGTCACTAGCTGCTTTATCAGCTGAGTAGCATATGTCTTTGAAAAGCCATAGAACTGACTCTTTATCCTTTCCAAGTACTATGTAACAGTGTCACACTTTTGGATTGAGCCCAATATGGTAGGCTCAATCGTGTTCTTTATGAAAGCAACACACTTTTTGTTGGCATTGACCCACTTTTACTTTTGTAGATCATATGCCATCTGTGTGGGAGCATGGTCCCTTTCTTTCTTTTGCCATTCAGCATCAGACTCACTGGCGTCCCTCACCGGTGCCACTGGTTCAGTGGGGCACGGTGTGGTGACTACCCAGTCTACCTCGGCCAAGACAAAGGCGAGGTCTATTTTCTTTTTTCATTCGATGTAGTTGTCACCTTTGAGGGGTGGAATATCTTTGATAAACCCCATCAAAGAGTAACCTCCTGTAAACACAAATCATATAGAGTGAGAACATAAATACTAAATAATAATTGTATGCTTTAATTCCAACGTTGGTCAAAATTAAAACATACAAAATTTTCCTTTTTACACTAATTCTAGATCACCGTTGGGCAGAAATAGAATTAATGCATGACAAAATCAATGTTGGTCAGAATAATAACAATATTATAATCAGCTCAAAATTTATCTATTTTTCAAAATTAAATTCTCCCGTTGGTTTGAATTTAATAATGAAATTAACAACTTTAAATATGCAGCGGAAAAGAATAAAATTTCCATAATTATTTTTTCAGAAACCTTAAAATACTGTACTGCTAAACAAAATTATCGTTGGATCAAAATTGGACAGAGTTTGCATCAAAATTCCATTCAAAACAATCAAATATGTAATAGAATTATTTCTGGAAAAATAAAAAAGGAAAATCTTTTGCTCTGTGCATTTTGGCCCAACAGATAAACTGGCCCGCGGCCTCTGTACGCGCGCTGGAGAACAAGCCTGCGTGGCCCAGTTAACGCCGCCCCATTTTTTTTTGTTTTAGCCGCAACTCCTTTCTCTTGGGCCGAAAACCTGTGCCGGCCCATTAGGCCCAGTCGCGCGCGCGTCGCTCCCCGCGCCCAGGCCACAACCTGGCCCTGGGCCGGGAAAGTTGGCTCCCGCCTAGGCCAATTTCGGTCCAGCTGGCCGCGCGTTCGATCTTGTCCGTTCATTACGATCGGACGGCTGCACACGGAGATCGAGGAAATAAAAGCCACCCCGGCCGATTGAACTGAAACCCTAGCTTCATTTCATTTCCTTGCCTCCGTTCTCCACTCTCTCTCAGCCGCAAGCGTTGATGATGGTGGACTTCACCGGCGGCGAGGGAACGGCCGAGCCGCAGCGCGCGCTGGCGGGTCCCTGCTCGTTGTTGCTTTTCTGTTCCTCCCTTCTTCTTTCTTGCGCCCCGTTTCACCGAGAGCAGCATCGCTGCGCCCATGGCGGCCGGAGGGAAGAGGCGGCGCAGCCGCGGGCCCCCTCGCCGGCGCGCGTGCTCGCGTGTGGTTGAGCACGCCGCCGTCGAGCGGCCTCGCAGTGGTGCCATCGACTCGCGCGCGTGCGTGGCGGCGTCCCGCCGGTGAGCGGCGGCTCCTATTGCTTTTCCCGTACGGCTTCCAAAACCGCCGGCGGTAAGGGCGGCAGGTTCCGGGTAGGTACCCTCCAAGCCCTCTTTTATTCTTTTACCTGATTAGGGTTAGGGTTAGGGTTCCAATTTTGATCCGATTTGATCGATGCGGTTGACTCTTTCTGTGATTTCCCTTTCCTTTTCTACCCCATAAAAAAGATCTACCCTAGTTAGTCTCTGATACCATTGTTGACCTTTAGGATCTTACAAGGAGTAGATCAGTGGGAACTAGTCCTTTCATTCGGGTATGAACATCAAGTTCATAGTATAAGATCTACCGGATCAGAGAGGTAGAGAGAGAGGATTGGGGTGTGTGCAAACCATCCGAAGGAAGAGCAGTGGCATTGGAGCTGGAGCTAGTGCCGGCCATGTCGGTGCAGTGAAGATCGTCGCGGTCCGGTGGTGGTGGAGGAGCTTCCCGTCACTTGGCTGCGCACCCTCTCTGGATCGTAGCTAGGGTTTGTCGATGGGGAGTCCGGCTCAGGCGAATCTCGTGCTTTGAGCCGTTGGCCCCCACCTCATTTTATAGCGCAGGGTGACGGGGGCCCTCCAGCCATAGATAGGCTGGACGCCCCCGATCAGGGCGCGAGTCAAGGTGAGAAAGCCATTGGGCTTTCTATAATTAGGAGATCACTCTAACAGACATGGCTTGTGAGTGAATCTGTCATGCCCCAAGGCCGGGAGGACCAGCTCCTCGTTAGCATGGCGTTTGCCTGCGATTGTGTGACATACAGGGGTTGTTTGGTTCCTGACCGCTGCCAGCCATGCAGGCTGTGGCGCCTACAGGAGTTTTTTTCTCGAGCGTACCTTAAGCACGTTTTTCGCTAAGCGAAGAAGAATGTTTTGAGGCTTATGCAGATCCGGTAATCCTAGGATTACTAGAATCTACACAAACTATAAAACAAGAGAAACAGAGCTTACTAACTTACAGAATTGTGCTTATGAAACTGAATTGTTTTGCGACAAATTGAGCATCCTACGCAGGTGTCTGTAGCCTGTTAAATCCCAAACCTTGCATTCTTCTTCGATGGCTTGTAGGCAACTTCCTTGATTTCTGAACTCGACCTGAATGTCCTTTGATTTATTTCCTTCCAGAGTATCCACCAGAAGCAAGGATCATTTTGTGGCGACAAATGAACCTGTCCAATCACCGACGGCGTCCAAGGGCAAACCACCCTACTGAACACACAGGAGACCAACAGGTGGTCAATTTGTTCAGGCGCCTGGTCACAGAGGATAAAGGATTCTTGAGTCCTGAAGGCCATGGCGATGCCGGCGCGCGGCAGTCCAACACCGCTTTGTGCAAGGTCAACAAGAAGTGTTTGACTTTCCCTAGAACGTTAGCCTTCCATAGCTCCTTGGCGCCAAGAGGTCACGAAGACCCAGCGAACAGCGCCCTGTATGCCGCCGTAGCCGAGTAGTTGCCATCCGTAGTCCATCTCCAAACCACTCTGTCTTGGACCCCTTCATCGAGGTGCCCCACGCACCTCCTGAGCTATTCCTCAGATGCGCAGAGAGTTCATCGTGACACTCGGTTAAAAGGAAGATAATGGCACTATGGCGGAAGATGCTATGAAAGGCACGGATGAAGTCGGTGGGCAAATCCAACGTACACAAATTCGTGTGATGAGGCAAAACTAATCACACACACGCAAGCTTTAGCTTTTCTGATCCCAAAACGCCGCAAGTCGACCAGGCCCAGGCCACCTAATTGGTGTGGCCAGCAGACCGTAGGCCACGCTGTCAGTGGCCTAAGACTTGATCGCCGCCCTGTCCACAGAAACGCACGCCGCCGCTTGTCAATAGCATCAATTGCCCATGGCGAAAGGCACAGGCATATGGACGTCTGCATTGGAATTGCAGACAACGTCACGGCCATTAGAGTCGCGCAGCCAGGACGGGATGCGCGCCGCAATTGCCTCGACGAGCGTGCACTCTTCACCCTTCCGGAGCTTGTGAACTACCAAGGGATGCCCAGGTAACGACACAGGAATTCAGCAATCCCACAATGCAAGTGTGCAACGCGCTCTGATTGAGCTAGACGTGTTCCTGTGAACACCTGATGTCCTGATTGGTGTTGCCAGACACTTGTCCAAGTTGGTGAAAAGAGAGGCCTCCCCAAACATTTGTAGCACCTCTAGCAGCACGTGCAGGTCCAGCCAGGTCAGCGCGACAAAGACAGCAAGATCATCTGCGTAGAGTGATGTCTGGAAACATATGTCAGTGTGCCCAAGAGGCGAGAAGAACCCCTGACGATCAGCCAGCGAACATGCCATTAACGACCTCCATAACTAGCACCAACAGCATAGGTGACAAAGGATCCTGTTGACGCTGAAGATTATCCAAGCTAACACACTAGCGAGGGCTTTGATGTCCAACAGGTCTCATAAGACCTGAAACACAACAAGAGATCGATAGGAACGATAGGAACGATGTACTCTCAGAAGGATCCGTCAGAAGGAGGAGCATGTGGAGGATCTCTTAGGACCAACAAGGCCATCTAGAATGCCAACAAATCTCGTTGAGAAACTTGCTAGACAGCAGGATAGGTTGAGGAGAAGAAATTAGGGCAAAGAGATGGATAGTTTTGTGTTTTTTGTCGATCGGATAGATGGGAACTCAATCAGCCGTGATCCTCTCATATATATAGAGGGGGTAATCTTATCTCACTAGGAAACATCTCCAAGATGTGTTCTCCAAGTTTTCCATGTTGAAAATATACCAAAAACTAACTTTAGGAAGTATCCTCCTCGGTTTTCAGGCAGAGTCAGCTTAGCCGACAGGGGGAGTCGGCAAAGCCGACCTTTACGGGCTCGGGCATGCCCGCAGGGCTGGCACTGGGGGGAGTCAGCTTAGCCAACTCAAGCAGTCGGCTAAGCCAACTGTCAGGGTCGCCTAAGCCAACTCGGAGTGGCTCGCCGTCTTCTCCGCACGTTTCGTTTGTTATTTCGTAAAGGCGTTTGACCTCCACCATGCCCAACACGTTTATAACTCGTTCATAATACTTCAAACTCCTTGGGACATTTTTGAGTGTCAACATATGCCCTCCTATTTTAAGGTGAATCACGCATGAACCTGAAAACACTCAACTGAGTCAAAACACAATAAAACTGAACAACGACGATACCCATCTCATTGGCTGCTCAGCGACTAAGGGCGATATATACATCGGCCATTTTTGTTCTAAGGGCGATACATGTATCGACCATTGCTTAGGGAGCACTTAGGCTTCTTGCCAAACACTTAGAAAATACTTTCAAGTACCTCCCATTGAATGCTCTATTGAGACGTTCACCTTGCAATGTCTCTAGTAGATAGGAATTACCGTATATGACTTTGATCACTTTGTAAGGACCCTCCTAGTTAGGTGACCATTTGCCAAACTAATTGCTCTTTGATCCAATAGGTAGTATGGTTTTCCACACTAATTCTCCTATTTGGAAGGATTTGCTCTTGACTTTCTTGTTGTATGTCCTGGCAACTCGAGCTTTATCTTTCTCTATCTCCTTGAAAGCTTTTAATCTTACATTAGATATTTCATTGATGTTATCCATCATCAAATCATGATATACAATGGCTAATAGATCATTTTGTTTAGCAAGCTGTATGCATCCAAATTCACCTCGACAGGCAACACGGCCTCTTGACCATATACCAACTCAAAAGGAGTAACTTTTGTGGCACCATGCCTTGAAATGCGATGTGCCCATAGAGCTGCGGACAAAACTTCATGCCACCTCCTTAGATTCTCCTCAATCTTTTTCTTGATGAGCTTGATTAAAGTCTTATCACTAGACTCAACTTGGCCATTAGCTTGAGCATAGTATGGAGATGAATTGAGCAACCTGATCTTATATAATTTGGCAAATTTCCTCACCTCTTTAGACACAAATAATGTCCCTTGATCTATAGTTAATGTCTGAGGAATGCCGAATCTATGTATGATATGCTCAGTAATGAACTCAATCACTTCCTTGTGTGTCATATTCTTCAAAGGAACTGCCTCGGTCCACTTAGTGAAGTAATCTGTAGCAACCAACACAAACCGGTGTCCCTTAGAAGATGGGGGATGTATTTGGCCAATAAATTCTAACCCCCAATCATGAAAAGTCCATGACTTGATGATAGGATGAAGCAAAGCAGCAGGCACAAGCTAAACATTCCCAAACCTTTGGTAATCTTCACAAACTTTGTAGTATCAAAAATAATCGGCCATCATAGTAGGCCAATAGAAACCAGCTCTATGCAACAACCACTTCATCTTCGGGGCCGATTGATGCGTACCACAAATGCCTTCATGAACTTCTCCCATAGCCACTCTTGCTTGATCAGATCCTAAGCACTTTAGTAGCAAATCTTCGTCGGTTCTTCGATAGAGCTCATCGTTATGCAACACATACTTAAAAGCACTCTGCCGAACACTTTTATCAACTTTAACACTTCGATCAAATAGATATGCCAACAAGGGAGTCCTCCAATCACATGAATCGGCCCCAACATCATTGGAAGATTGGCCAGGTCGACCACAGGTGAGTCGGCTAAGCCGACTGGGCTACTGCACAGGGGAAGTTGGCTAAGCCGACTGGTCTAGTCGGCTTAGCCGACTAGCTAGCATTCATTAGGGGGTCGACTAAGCTGACTAGAGCACTTGGCTTAGCCGACTCGTCTATACCTGCACGGGATAATTCTAAATCTTCAAGCATTGGCTTTTCTTGAATATAAAAATTATGCCCACTGATGTCATAGCTAGATGCTTGTTGAACTAACATGTTGGCCCTTTAATATTCATGCCTCGGAACATGTCGAATTTGAAATTCAGCAAGAGAACCAATGATATCGAGGCAAGTGTCAAGACAAACTCTTAGTGATCCTTCTTAGCATTGAAATTCACCAGCAATCTGCTGTACCACCAGCAAGGAATCACCACAGACCTCAACATGTTTTACTCCAATGGACCGTAACATAATCAATCTGAATAATAGAGCTTGATACTCGGTTTGATTATTAGTGCAATGAAAATTCAACCGGCTTGGCATTTCAATTTCAGCACCACTAGGAGAAATAAAGCACAATACCAACACTTTGGCCATCTTTGCAAACAGATCCATCAAAATATAATTTCCAGGGAGTAAAAGTAAGGTAATTGATTTCATTATCCAATTCAATATCATGCTCAACAATAATTTCTAGGGACTTGACCTTTTAAAGCTTTCAATGGTTCATAAGTCAAATCTTATTCAATTAGTGCGTATGCACATTTGCCTATCCGTCCACAAAGAATTGGCCGATATAACATGTGTTTTATCACATCGGCCTAGCAAACAACAACACATGTACTAGACAAAAGATAATGTCTCATCTTGGAACAAACATAGTACAGTGATAAGCATAATTTTTCTATATGGGCATACCTTGTCTCGGGATCAAGAAGACGGCCACTAAGATAAGCAATTGCATATTTTTTACCTTTGTCTTCTTGAGTCAAAATAGCCCCGATTATCTTCTCTTTGACAGCAATATATAATTTGAAAGGAACTCCTCCCCTTAGTGCATGAAGAACCGGTGGTGTTGATAAATATTCCTTTATCTTCTCAAATGTTTCTTGTTGTTCTGCCCCCTCAAGTGAATTCAGATTCATCATTCAGTTTCAATATGGGGGTAAAAGGAATAATCTTTCCGGACAAGTTGGCAATAAATCTTCTCAAGTAGTTCACTTTTCCCAAGAACTTTTGCAAGTCTTTCTTGCATGTAGGCGCCTGAACTCTCTTGATCTTTTCTATCCGCGTGGGATCAATCTCTATGCCTTTATCATGAATAATAAAGCCCAAGAATTTTCCAGACGATACTCTAAAAGCACATTTGAGTGGATTCATCTTCAATCTATAGCGACGCATCCTCTCAAAAGTAAGACGTAAATTGGCCAAATGAGATTTATGGGCAACCGATTTAATCATAATATCATCAATGTAAACCTCCATAATCACCCCCAATTAGATATGGAAAATCAAATTCATAGCTCTTTGATAAGTAGCACCTACATTCTTTAGCCCAAATGTCATCACAACCCACTCAAAGAGACCAACAAACCCAGGACATATGAAGGTCATCTTCGACATATCTTTTCTGGCCATGAAAATCTGATTATAACTAGCATTACCATCAAGAAAGCTAATAACCCGGTGTCCTGAAACATCATTGATAAGCATATCGGCTATAGGCATATGATATTCATCTTTCAGAGTAGCTCTATTTAGATCTCTAAAATCATTGCAAACTCTGATCTTTCCAGAATCTTTCTTCTCAATAGGCACAATATTAGAGACCCACTCCGCATACTTGCATGGCTGAATAAACCCCGCTTGCAAGAGCCAATTAATCTCTTCTTTAACCCGATCATAAATTATAGAATTAAATCAGCGGGGTTGTTGCATATATGGCTTGAATCCATCTTTGATGGGGAGCCGATGATCAACAAGCTCTCGGTTTAGCCCAGGCATCTCTGTATAATTCCATGCAAAACAATCAACATATTCCTTGAGAAGCACGATTAGCTCAATTTTGTAATTGGCTTCCAAGTTTTGATTTATAAACGTCGCCTGGGACACAGAGCCATCCCCAATATCAACATGTTCCAAAGGGTCGGCCGATGTAAATCATTGGCCCAACTTATTGAGGTTATCAAAATCATCAATCGCTTCACTAGCATCGGTCTTATTAGCCCGATACTGATCAACACGATGTTTCAACCATTCAATATTTGTATCCATTAATAAACAATTACATGATGATATATTGAGCTGATTATCAATTGGCTTCAAAGATACAGGAATAAAACCACCTTGTCTAGTAACACTAATAAATTCATAGCTAGAAAGATCTCTACCAGACAAGCAACCAATAGCATCATGCCCCCAAGCATAGGAGCATCAGTTGTAGCTACTTCAGCCGATGATTCTGAATACACAATCTCCATGGCATCATCCACCCATTGAATAAGAAACTGGTGTATGCTAGATGGTATGCAACAGTTGGCATGGATCCAATCACGCCCAAGTATTAAACTGTAGCTACCTTGCACATCTGCAACGAAGAATGCCGTGCCTAGGGTCTTGCTTCCAATAGTGAGTTCCATGTTAGCAATCCCTCTAGCTAGGATATAGGAGCACCTCCTCCAACTCTAGTGATCATCAAGTTGGTCTTGACCAGCTCCTCATCGGTACCACCAAGCTTCTTGTAAAGCGCATATGACATCACATTCACAATTGCTCCATTATCCACCATGTTATGGACCAAAGTACCATTGATATGGCCCTTCACATATAAAGGCTTAAGGTGATTAATAGGTTGTTCTAGTTTCTTTAATGTGGCATCTTGTATTGGAAAGTTGAACACCGCTACAGCTGAATTGTCCTCAATGATGTAGTAATCGGCAGACAAAACAACCACATTAACTTCCCCTCTTTCCTGAGTAACTTCATAGTCAATCATCTCCTCATCGGGAACCTCAGGCACCTCCATGCCAACCATAGTAGCCATGGTGGAAGCAAAGTCATTGAAGGACACCTCAGAGGCCATCGGAACAATGGGAGTTGGCTCAACCAACTCTAGAGTCGGCCTAGCCGATTCTGGGGCTTCTGGAGCAGTATCATCTAGGGGAGTTGCCTTAGCCGACTGGTGAGTCGGCTTAGCCGACTCTAGCACATCTAGGCCGTCAGGAACAGGTGCAGTCGGCTTAACTGACTCCGGAGTTGGCTTAACTGACTAGCTCAGCATAGGAGTTGGCTTAGCCGACTCTAAAGTTGGCTTAGCTGACTGGCCAGCGGTAGCAGCAGCATTTTGATATTTTGGAGGGCTTTCGACGTGCTTAGGGTTTAGGACTTCACCCTCCATCTTGGCAAGCATCTCCCGCTTCTGTTGCTTATGCCGAACACGCTGCAACTTACGCCACTGGGTTTTATTCGACCCACGAGGACAACACATGGGTTGGCGATACTTGGAATCTCCTTCAACAAGCTCCTTCCTCTCTTCTCTAGCAACTTCTTTAGGAGTTTTACCCTTCTTTTGTGCTGGAGTTTCTTCAATTACAATTGGTCCATCATGGCTAATGACAGGAGCTTCCATAGAGTCGATTGTGATGACTGATTGAGGCCTAGCTCTTGGTGGAGGAATAATAGGAGCTTTAACCTTCTTGGGCACGTAAATCTACCGTATTGGTGCCCTTTCTGAACTTTGTGAAGTCGGAGTCTTGAATGGAATCACCTGGCTTTGATCTACACCACTAGAGCTCGATTGACTATTGTTCAATCGGCTAAAGACGGAAGATCTTGGAATAGATCTAGCGGGCTCTTCCCACCTTTGTTGATTAGGCACAGGCACCGTCAAGGGATTCGGCACCCAAACTCCATTGGGACCCCATTATGGTGTGATAGGAGGTGGAATCGAGGGTCCCCAGCAAGATACACGAGGAGCAACTCTCTGAACTAGAGCTGCTGGTTGCATCACCACCAATTGCTTAAACTTGTCATCTTCTCACTTGGGCGGAGTAGATTCTCATTTTTTTAATGGCCGATTCTTCGAATCGGCCTTTTCTTGCTTATACTTGGCCATGAGCCTTTCAAAAGTGCATGGTGGCCTCACCATAAGCTCGCATTGGTTCTTCTTCTCATTTGTCTTCCAAGTACCAATCTTCAGCCTGTGCGGAACAAATGTGCACAAAACTTGAACATCGGAGGGACCGGGACTGCCGGAAACAGGGGAGTCAGCTAAGCTGACTAGGGCAGTCGGCTTAGCCGACTTGGCTGAGCGGGAGGCTAAGTCGGCTAAGCCGACACCCTGAGTCGGCTTAGTCGACTGGCTCTGCTGTTGGGTGGAGTCGGCCTAGCCGACTGCTACAGTCGGCCTGGCCAGCCTCTACTATGCTACCACCATTTCATACCACCACTGTCTTCTTAAATATTGTGTTGATCCAGCAATGATCTTCAATCTATTCTTGCCTTCATTGTTCTTCTCCAGCACCACCCTGCGCCCCGAATTCGTTTCGACATTCGGTGCTACATGTGGTTTGCCAATAAGCACATTCTTGCCTTGAGTTGTATCGGCTTGCTCAGGATGAATCAAAACAGAGGGTGGTCCTGCTTCAATTGTATGCATTACAAAAGGGACCTTATCAACTTGCATATTAGAAAGACTCAATCGCCCCTCATTAAGGGCTGATTGGAACTGCCGACGGAAAACATTGCAATCATTAGTGGCATAAGAAAAAGAATTATGATATTTACAATAAACTCTTCTTTTTAACTAATCAACTGAAGGCAATGTATAATTAATTCTAATATAACTGAATTTTAACAATTCATTAAAAGATTCGGTTACATTTAGAGAAATCAAAAGTAAACTTCATCTCTTCACTCCGATTCTTATGAATTGGTTTGAGAGATGGGCAAGTAAACATCTTATTCTCTGCTGGCCATTTAATCTCAACAGGGCAAACTTCTTTATTATCGTCATCAGAACAATCGGAATGAACATCAACAACATGCACATTATGACGATAAGACTTATAGGTTTCACAAGATTCTTTAAGGCACGATTCGGCTGAAATGGCCCTTTGCAATAGTTGATTAACGTTCACAAACTCATGATGTTAAAGTTTATCCCTAATACTAGGACGTAAACCAGCAAAACATAAATCAGTTAAATCTCTTTTAAAAACCATTAAATAAAAGCATCAGTTCTTAATTTCTCTAAATTGTTTAACAAAATCAAGAACGGACTCATCACGACCTTGACGAACCGATGCAAGATGGGACAATCTAGCTTCATGGATTCCGGTATAAAAATGACTATGCAACTTTTCTTCTAATTCAGCCCATGAACCAATAGAACAAAGCTGATAATGAAGTAAACCTTGCAAAAGCTGTGCCAGTAAGGGACAATGAAAAATTGTGAACTTTCATAAAATCGTAAGCACTACCTTCACCTAATTGTGCAAGAAACATGCTAATATGCTCCATGGTAGATTTACTATCATCACCATTAAATTTATTAAAATCAGGTACCTTCCACCCATCAGGTGCTTTCATGAAATCAAAGTATGAAGGATACGACTTACGGTAAGTAGTCCTACTGGGCTTGATTTGTACACCTAAACTCTACTCAAGTGATTTAGATAATTCTTCCTTAAACTGATTTAAAGTGTTATTGAAATCGGTAGAGGGAGCAAAAGGTGCAACAGGTGTATCATCAAGTATGGGGACTTGGATTGGTGACTTTGGCGGGTTGAGGAGAATGTTTTGCCCTGCCGAAGCTTGACTTGTTATTGGTCCTTGATCGGTTCGAGTGTTTCGAACCAAATTTTAACCATAGACAACCATTTGATTAGTTGGAGTACTACCAGCTAAACTGGTTTTATCAATTTCAATTGCCGAAGAGACCAATTTGCCTTTATTTGCTGCTGCATATAAACCTTGATTGTCATAAAAATTCAAAGGCATGCCAAATTCAGGATGTTTAGAGGAAGAATCAACACCCGATGCATTGACATTTGTTGTTTTCCCTTCTAATTTATCCAAACGAGCTATGATCATGCTTACAGTAGTCAGAAGATTATTATCTATTACTTTCTTATGATCATCCATCATAGTAGCGTAATTGACATGTGTAGGGTAAGGAACAACAATGCCATCACACCTAGGTTCAGAAGATCTTACCTCAGGTGCAGCGGGTGCAGAAGATGTAGAAGTGATCAACTCGCTGAAATCTGGCTCTCTGAATTGAGTGACATTTTCCCGCTGATCTTTAGTGCAACTCTGAAGAAAAGCCTTCAGAACGGCATTAAATTTGACCTCCACTTGTTGCGTCAATTCTTCAGGGAGTTCGTCGATGTTCATGGGATGATTGATGTTGCCCTCATGAGGGACCTAGGTCCTATCCCTGGTATCTTCACCATTGCTTCCCATGTAGCTAGAGGAAAACTTGATCTTTCGCCTAGCGTTCGCCAGCGGAGTCGCCAAAAAGTATGTTGACATTGAAGATTACTCCAAGCCAACACACCAACGAGGGCCTTGGATGCCCAAGAGGTCTCATAAGACCTGCAACGCAGCAAGAGAAGCAGCGTAACCGACCTAACCAATCAAGAGATCGATAGGGCCGATGTAGAGCTTGTTCTCGGCTGCAACGGCTCCCAAAGTACTCCCGGAAGGATCCGTCAGGGTGGAGCACATGGAGGATCTCCTAGGACCAGCAAGGCCGTCTAGGATGCCAACAAATCTTGTGGAGAAACTTGTTGGACAGCAGGATAGGTTGAGGAGAAGAAATTAGGGCAAAGAAATGGATAGTTTTGTGTGTTTTGTCGATTGGATAGATGGGAACTCAATCGGCCGTGATCCTCTCATATATAGAGAGGGGGTGGTCTTATCCCAGTAGGAAATATCTCCAAGATACGTTCTCCAAGTTTCACATGTTGAAAATATACCAAAAACCAACTTTAGGAAGTATCCTCCTCGGTTTCTAGGCAGAGTCGGCTAAGCCGGCCTTTACAGGCTCGGGCATGCCCGCGGGGCTGGCATCGGGGAGAGTCGGCTTAGCTGACTCAGGTAGTCGGCTAAGCTGACTAGAGGCTCGCAAAACCGGCTAAGCCGACTGTCAGGGTCAACTAAGCCGACTCGGGGTGGCTCGCCATCAGCTCCGCGCGTTTTGTTTGTTATTTCGTCGCGCCGTTTGACCTCCACCATGCCAAAGACGTTTATAACTCGTTCATAATACTTAAAACTCCCTGGGACATTTTTGAGTGTCAACAGATCCCCTGTTGGAATATGATCAGTTCAGCTAATCCAGAACTTAATTACAAGATAAATTTAAGGTTAAGCTTTTGGTCCACCTATCATTTATTTCCAACTAAATCAGATCTACCGTGATTGGCAGCAACCCTTAAATCTTTTAGGGTTCGACCCCCTGGCCGACAGCGCATCTATAATTAAAAGATACCCCTAGTAGCTCCACCCATGTGAGTCAAATCACACAACCGATCGATTATGCGCTGGAGGGTTATGAGGGTCCATTTCCATTCCAGCCCATTGCTCGTGGTGACCAGAAGGCTGCCGCTACACGGCACGTCATGTCTATCACCTGCAGAGGGTTCTCAAACCTTCAAACCTTCAGCCGGTGAAAGATCTTCATCTATCAAACTATAGTTGGAGAGCGCCTCCTTTGTGGCTCTTTCAATCCCAGGTAGGCTCCCTCTCTAGCTGGCTTGTGTCTTTGGCTTCGTCCATCTACCTCCGTGTGACACGTGTCACCAGATGAAGCAAGGTCTGCACGGCGGTAGGGTGCAACCAGACTGCACTGAATTTTTCGTTCCTACGCAGTTAAGAGCCATTTAGCTGTTTAAAAAAAGAATCTGTGAAAAGACTGAAAAACAGAACTGGTCGCCACTCAGCTGGCTCCACACAAAGCTGCAGTCCAAGCCGTCGCCGCTGCAGCTCAAGCCACGCCCCTCAAGCCGTCGTACCTCGAAGCCGTCGCCGCCGCCACCTACTTGCTGCAGTCCAAGCCGTCGCCGCTGCGGCTCAAAGAACCAGAGCATGAGCGTTAGTGAACTCGTGATGTCGAGCAGCGTAACTGGATAATACTCCCACTGTACCAAATTATAAGACTTTTTAACTTTTGTAGATAAATTTATTATACTAGTTATATATCTAGACATAGTATAAATCTAAATCTAAGTACATAGCAAATGCACTGTACCTTGAGAACTAAAACATCTTATAATTTAGAATGAAGAGACTATAATAAATAAATAGCTGCAATTTTCTTAAATGGATCATACATACTAACAATAATTTATTTACCGTGATTGCATACAACTAGTTAACAATCAAACATGCTACACGTATAATGTGCATGGTTATATATGTTAGCTGGTTTATGGGTGCACAGAGCGCGCTTAATTTCACGTGGAAATGTCACAAGATAGCTAGCTAGAGCAGTGTGAC
This sequence comes from Saccharum spontaneum, assembly GCA_022457205.1. Taxonomy (NCBI): domain Eukaryota; kingdom Viridiplantae; phylum Streptophyta; class Magnoliopsida; order Poales; family Poaceae; genus Saccharum; species Saccharum spontaneum. The sequence goes on along the minus strand of CM039595.1, from coordinate 74,579,937 downwards.
GTCACCACCATGAATACACGACATCGATCCCTATACACGACATCGATCCCTATGCCTCGGCGCTTAGAGCATCTCCGAGAGTTCTCTAAATTTTTCTCCCCAAAACTCTATGTTTTCTAACTGCATTGGGAGAAAAAAAAGCACTACATCAAACTGCATTTTTAGGGGCGGCACCAGACCAGCTGCCACACCGTTGCTAGAAATGGCCGATTGTAGGGGCGGTTGGCCAGCTGCCCCTACAAATTGGATCTGTACGAGCGACTCACTATTTCTAGGGCTACACATGCCTTTCAAAAAATCACAAATCTAGGCCAAAAAAATAGGAAAAAATATTTTTAATCCGGAGAGACCCCCACCGGTCAACCACACATCGCGCGCCCGCTAGGTGCAAGCCACAGCATTTTTTGCATAATTCGCGGCTGCTGGGATTCGAACCCACGACATCATCCTCGCACGTACCCTCCTCTACCCCTGCAGCTCACGCTCATATGTGTCTACATATATCCTAAACCGAGCATAAATTGATTGTTTGATACCCTAAACGATTTCAAATAAAAAAGTTATCAACTACAAACTTTCATAACTTTTCGAGATCCACAACTTTCATGTTGGTAGTTTCTCTATCCGAGGTCGTTTACAAAATTTGAATTTTAAATTTGATAAAACGTAGTTTTACATGACAAGATGCTTTCAAATGAAAAAGTTGTCAACTATAAAGTTTCATAACTTTTCGAGATTTATAACTTTTGTTTTTGCTGTTTGTCCATCCAAAATTGTTTAAAAAATTCAAATTTTGAATTTTTAAAAATTCAAACGTAGTTTTCCTTCACAAGATGATTTCAAATCAAAAAGATGTCAACTACAAAGTTTGATAACTTTTCGAGAACTACAACTTTTATTTTGGTAGTTTCTCCATCTGAGGTTGTTTATAAAATTTGAATTTCAAACTTGAGAAATTCAAATGTAGTTAATGTTGACAGGATGATTTCAAATGAAGAAGTTGTTAACTACAAAGTTCTTTAACTTATCGAGTTCTACAACTTTATTTTGGTCATTTGTTCATACGAGATTGTGGTAGTAACATTGTTCACAAATCTTACATATCTCTCTTATAGTTTATGAAACTAGAAGACAGAGATGTAAATTTTGTGAGCAATGTTACTACCACAATCTCGGATGAACAAATGACCAAAATAAAAGTTGTAGATCTTGATGAATTTTACAACTTTTATGTTCATGACCTTTTCAGCTGAAGTCATTTAATGTTTCAAAATGACATTTGAAGTTGCCATTTTTTGAAATTCAAAATTCAAATAGATAAAACACATTACATGAACAGATGGACATAATAATAGCTGTAAGAACACAATAAATTGATAGAGCATGATTTTAGAATTTTTTAGGAAAAAAATCATCAAATTTGAAGTTAGTACGAGGGAGAAAAACTAGTTACAAGTTTTAGCTGGAGATTAAAAAGAGAAATCAGAGTTCTTCAACAATTTTAAAATTTAATTTCAAATAGCATTTTGAAGCAATACATTATTTCAAATGAAAAAGTTATAAACAGCAAAGTTTCATAACTTTTCAAGATTTACAACTTTTATTTTGGTCACTTCTCCATCCGAGATCGTTTGAAAAACTCAAATTTTAATTCTTAATTTTAAATATTCGGTGTCCATTTGTAGGGGCGCCCCTACAAATCGGGCCATTTGCAGGGGTGGCTCATTTGGCCACCTTTTGTAGGGGCGACTCAATATAGAGCTGCTCCTAAAAAAAGGGATGTTGCTATAAATCGTTTTTGTAGTAGTGAAGCCATCTCCAATAGTATCTAAAAATCAAATTTTGGTTGAAGGACTCCGTGGAGCCAACGAACCGGCCCTGCGTCTGTGTCGGGTACCCGCCAACGACGAGAGCTTGGGAGATGAAAGCACCTAGAATGGGGCTACTCCATGGAGAATTAGAAATTGATGAGACCCCGTGTGTGAAAAATGGGGTTTTCTATTGAGCACTTTTTTCTGCTGCAAATAGCAAAAGAGGGAGGTGCAGATTGGGATGACGATTGGGGTTCCTCTCATGTTTCTATTGCCAATGCACTACGGGAGGGAGGAGAGTGGTCGGCTAGGTTTCAGGGGTTGCCACATGCCAGCAATTGACTACATTGGTCTACAACACCTCCCAAGCGTTTAGTTTTGGCTACGACATGACACCAGACAACCATTTGGTTTGGCTAGATTTTGGAAAAACACCAACAAGCTAGAGGCACATGTACTTGGGCATCGGTTTCTCCCCTCAATTCTAGAACAACACTTATTTTGGGATGGAGGTAGTATATAATAAAACATGTCCAAACTACAGGAAAGAAACCAAAGAAAGGATTACTAATACAGTATTGTTTTTGGAGGCGGGCAAAGGAATTAACCGAAGCAGTTGCTTTGCCTGCCTCGGTTCATCAATTAAGGAGGGCGGGCGCCGTTAATCATCCCCAGAAATCCCAAAAAACATAAAAAACCGTTGTGATTTTGGAGAGTCAAACCCATAACCATCTATTCAACACCAACACCTCTCTACCACTACACCACTCACCCATTTATAATTATCTATAATATGCTATCTTTTTATATTGGTATTTCGTAATCTTGTATTGGATATTTTGGATACTAAATGAACTCAAATGAAAAAAAATTTAACTACAAAGTTTTAAATCTTGTCAAGTATTATAACTTTGGTATAGGATGTATCTCCATTGGAGATATTTTGAAAATTTTAAAAAATTCAAACACATATTTGAGACTCTAGATGACCTTAAAACAAAACTTGTCAATATCAAACATGTAGATCACGTTGTCCACTAGAACTTTTGTATTAACTATGTTACCATTTGAGATCGATTAGCAATTCCAAATTTTAAAATTTAAAATCTATAACGTTCGAACACATATTTGGGACTCTAAACATCTTCAAATTTAAAACTGTTCAACAATAAAGTTGTAGGTTCTATTGAGAACTATAACTTTTGTACAAACCATATCAACATCTGAGATCGGTTGATACTTTTAAATTTCAAAATATATGCACTTACAACAATATTTTGGGACCTTAAACAGTTTCAGTTCATGAACTTTTCAACTACAAAGTTGTAGATCTCGTTGAGACCTACAATTTTAATATAAACTTTGTCTTCATCCGAGGAAGCGGCCACCCAGCCTGTTCACCTCGGATAATAAAATGGCACCAACTCCTAAAATTATTTCTATAGTACTGGACAGTGGCAGAGCCACATGGTATGCCGGGTATACACCTGCATACCCTGTCAGACCGGTAACTAATCAGTATAATATAGGTATCATACATCTGTATTTATATATATATATAAAGAAAAGATCACCTGGGTCACACCATCATGGAAGCGGAAAGTCAGAAGGCCCAGGCAAGCGGGAAGTTATCCTCAGACCTCAGTACGTATACACGCGTTTCACTTTTTGGCTTTTCGTATTCTAATCTCGATCGCAGTTGACGAGTCAAGGAACACGCCGCCGCCCTGATGCCGACGCGGTGACGTGTGACGGTGACAGGTGCGGCGGTGCCCTCTGCCCTGCTGCCCTCCGATCGGTCGTCTACAATTTGCACGGCCGCGCACCATCACGGAGGCTCGCCGATTCGCTATTTCTGTTAGGTTAAATTTAATCTTCTGCTTTTCCTTCTATTTTATAAAGACTTATTGTCTACTTTCTTAGCTATTTGCTAACATTGCAAAATAACAAATTGTTTAATATTCAGTATTGTGTTTTTTAATATTTGTGCAATTACGCAGAGAAAGGCGGCGACAACTGCTCTACTTCTAATCATTCCCACCTGTGGTGGAAGAGCCTTAATTGTAAATCCTATGCCACTGTCAGAACCGTCTTCCCTGCCACCAGTTTATGACATCAATCACCTTCTACATGATTCAGGTGAAAGACATCTCATTATGAGTTTTATATCCTGTTAATCCAATTGTTGATATGGCTTTTGAACTATTTATATTGTATTTAATTAGCGGATGGTTTCAACTAAATCCATGAATTTGAACCCTATCGAGTTACTTAGTGCTTATATACTAAATCAGGCTGTCAATTTTACAATTATTACCGAATTGCTAAAATGGATTTACCAAACCGTATATGAAAATTTTTAGGCCGCATACCTTTAGAATAAAATCCTAGTTTCGTAACTGCCGAATTCCACGAAAAGTAGGAACAATTGCAAATATATATCCACAAACATGTTAGGGCTTGTTTGGATGCGCATATATTCCCCTCAATCCATGTGTGCTAGGGTGGTTTAGTTTGGAATTTTGTTTAAATTCCACAGTAAACCACTCTAACCCATATGGATTGAGGAGGAAACATGGGCATCCAAGGCCTTAGGAGTTTTGTAATACTCACATACATGTCAATTTCAAACACAAAGTTTTATGGGATTTCAAATGCCATCATTGTCCCAGTTAACCAACTGATATAGTTATCTTGTACCCCCCATCCCAAAAATAAGTGTCATTTTGGGTTCCATGCTGGTTGAACTTTGTTAAGTTTGACTAAATTTATAGAGAACGTCGGCAATATTTGTATCTCTAAATAAGTTTATTACTAAAATATATTCAATAAATAATATAATGATAGTTATCGTACATCATAAATTTAAATGATCTGTTTTTAAAGTTAAAAATGTTTGACTTCTCAAGAAGTGGGAATGACATTTATTTTAGGATAGAGGGAGTAGCCTCATAAGTGATTTGGCTTATATCTGTAACAGGCTTGAGTTTTTTTCTTTAAGACAAAGAGGTCTCGGACCTTGGCTGTTGGGAAGCATGACCCTCTTAAATTAATCAGTTGAGCCAGAGACTCATTTCCTATCCCTAGTAAGAAGACAGAGAGAGTTTGACAAGCTTTTATCATCAAGACTGAACTCATTTAATTTTCCTCGATCAGTGTGGGTGCCAAAGTTGATATATACTTGATTCTCCTAGTCACAGGACCATTGATACAACTATTCATATACAGAGTATCTCGTGTTCTGTTTTTAATTTGAAACCTTGTGTCCTGTAGAATATCTACTCTACAAACCTAAAAAATAACCAATGTCATCCTCGTGTGCCTAATGCCTTCGCTTCGATCCCCTTCATCCGCATTTACAGAGTCCGCCCCGTCCACATTGTAGATCTCAAAATCAATGCACTTACAACAATATTTTGGAACCTTAAACAATTTCAATTCAAAAAATTTTCAACTACAAAGTTGTAGATCTCATTGAGAGCTACAATTTCAAAAACTTTGTCTTCATCCGAGGACGTGTCCGCCCAGCCCGCTCCCTCAGATAATAAAATAGCACCGTCTCGCAAAATCATTTCTATAGTAGTGGATTGGACAACAAAGCAAAGTTTAAGATGCAAAAAGAAAGGAGATTTCTGATAGCAGATAGAGATCGGGCCGGGGAAAAGGAGAGCAAGCAAGCTGGGGAGAGAGAGAGGAGAGAGAGATGGAATGGACCCGTCTCATTTTCTAGCTTGTTGCCAACAGGGCCAAGTTGCATAGCAATAGGGCGTGAGTGCGATGGAAAGGGACATCCACACACCACGCTAGCTCCTCAGCTTGAATTGTGTGGCGACAAAAACCATGCTTAGCCTCACCCTCACCCGTCTACCCTTAGCAGCTGCACACGGTTTTTCAAGGGGATGCACGTACGCCGTTTCCTGAACAACGACAGTGACTTGACGCAGACGACACATGGCAGCCGTGGTTTTAAGCTTTCTAGAGACTTCGGTGAAGCTTGCTTTGGCCGGGATCGACCGGAGGAAGCGAGGAGCTAGGTTTGTTGCCGTTGTTTTGCCCAAGTTGCTCCTGCATATGGTTCTCTCCTGGTGCTTTCAGAGTCTGGGTTGACAGGTACTGTAGGTAGCAAAATAAATAGTGCTACTCAAGTTCATCCGCATCCTGTTCCTGTCTTTCTTTGAAGAAACACGCCGCCAGTGTTAGTTGCGCGCGGGTCAAGAAAAAATAAGATAAGCGACGGATTTAGTAAAATAAGTTAGTAGAGGTGATTCTTTCATTATCTTTATACTGATACCAATTTGTAGAACGGGATCCATGCTTTGAGTAGTGGTGGCACGGGCTTGAGACCAACCTGTCCAAGTGCTAGATCCGCCCCTAAACGAAGCCCATTCCAAACTGCTCCCTCCATACAAAGAAATAAATGCATAATCCCTCGGTCCCATATTAGTTGTCATTCTAGCTCTGATCAGACGAGATGCATACTCCTTGGGTCCCATATTAGTTGACATTCTAGAAGTTGCATTGAAAAGTAAAAATGATAACTAATTTAGAACAAGTAAGGAAGGCTAGAATAACAATTACTATAGGACCAAGGAGTATCTCGATTTTTGAGTAGTCAAATGTTTTAAGGTTTAAATAAATATATATCACACCAACGCTTATTTAGTAACACAATATATTTTTATAATAAACATATTTGAGATACAAAACCATGATATAATTTTTATAAATACAACTGAACTTTAAAATATTTAACTTCTCATTCTTTTTTTTTGTCGGGGAAAGTAGCCACACAGGCGCATGGATGGATTAATGGAAACTTCCAAGGAGCTTGCTTTTTTATTCTAGAAAAGAGGAAACGCCTCAGAAACTAAAAGGAGCCATGTGTGTGCAGCACACGACGTGAGGAGGAGATAAGCATCAGAAAAAAAGCAGCAATGGGTAAACCAAAAGACCCCCAGATGGGCACGAGACGACAAAGCAAGGCTAGAGGCAGGGGCGGAAGCAGTGGGCTCAGCCTCCTATACAGGGGAACTCAACTAGGGGGTCAACCTCCGGATCGGATATGGATTTGGATACAACTATTTATCGTATTTTTATTTGAATTAAAAAACGAATACAGATATTGACAGATACTAATGCAAAACAGATGTCTCAAATTCAGATTTGAATTTGGATATCTACTTGATTTTGAAGATAACATGTATCTACTAATTTGCATATCAATTGTTTCTTAGTATATAATAAAATCATTACGGATGAAGGGATTTAAAATATAGCTATATAACACCATGGGGAATGAAAACTACCAAAATAATATATTTAATCAATATTTTAATAATTTAATATACAAAAATAAGGAAATTTGTCACACCCGGTTTTCTACAGAACAAAACCAGGCTAATCATATGTGTGCCCAGGAAGTCCACACATATGTCAGAATGAAAAAGTATCAGAAATAATGTTATTATATAGCGTATACATAGCTATAAATTACACTTACATCAAAGTATCGCAGAATGGTTACTAAACTTTAGGCTCCATTCTTCTCAGGGACGGCTGACTGATGGTTCCGTATGCCAAGCACTTCAAATAGACTTCTGGATACTCCATTACACATTTATCCTTCTTCTAAGTAGCACCTTACTACACACTGAAGTGTGGTGAAAATAGCAAGAGTGAGTCCATGTCGAACTCAACAAGTATAACACAGGGTTCATGAGGCACAAAAGGCTAGATACTGTTTCACTACGTTTAGCTTTTAATCATCATATAATTAGCAATTAAGTAGCATCAAGGTATTCCAATTCCCATTAATGAACCAATGATCAATTGTAATAAGGATAATGAATAGCATTAACATGAGCATAATAATAACAACAGTAATTAAGCATGATATAACAATAGTGATCAACTATTCTGTAAGAATCCCCAAGGCCGCTTGTATCCATGAGCACGACTAGTATACCAGTTTATTAAACTCTGCACAGAGGTATACACTTTCACTGTGAGTCATGATTTCCAAATGCATGGGTTTGCAAAGCCCAAAACATCAGAGACCATATAAAACTATTCAAAAGTTCGTCTAACAAGTTAGGACCATTAGATTCACTCGGCAGGCAGATGTAGGAACCCCTTTTCAAATGGCACAATTCCTTCTCGGATATACTCATAGACTAGAGGCTGTCCTACACCCAACATGACAAGCCATTCTTACGCCATTTAAGGTGACGACTAACAAGCTAGAAAAGGTCTCTTGAACAACTAGAGCAGAGCCATATAGCCCTCATAGCTGTACTGTATGTCCCGGTTATCACTTACAGGTATATCCTTACGGAGAATACCTAGAGCAATAATATAACCCCTTGCTCTAGCCCCCTTTCAATAGTAATAAAATCATCTTAATGGTTGGTTGCTTAATCCATTAATCAAATTACAAGATCATTGTTCATAATTAAGCACTAGCAATAGCTACCCAAATGCACAACCCATAGGTGACATGGAAACAAGATATCAATAGCTAATTAATAATCTCTATGGTTGTCAAGGAAGACACATTCATATGAATAGTAATTTTAGTGAATAGGACTATAAGGATGGTACCATGTTATACTTGCCTTGACCAAAGCTTTCCTGTTGATACTGCTGGTCTGGCTCAAAATAATACTCCTGATCGTCAAGAAACTACCCTCCGTCTATACTCGATCACCAAACATCAACACACAATCATCCGAGCAAACATACACAAAGCAAATAAAGAGTCATAATTAAAATAGTACACCAACAATAGTAAAACAGTATAAAAAGTTTGTAAAACTCTTATACACGTTACTACGATCACACAGACGTAAAGATCACGAAATTCATATTTAAAACGTGAGAGTTATGAATTTTCTAAGATTTCCTATAGATAAATAATTATTTTAATATAAACTCGAAAAATAAAATTTCCAAACCTACTGTACAGCTATACTATCATGTAGAGCTCGCAAATACGAACCTAACGCAACTTGAACGGGTCAAATCGGAGTTAAAACGAAGATTTGATGATCAAAACAAGTTTAGTGGCAAAACTGTAAATATCAGAAAACGTATTTTTGATTTACTGAGAAGAAATACGTCTTCAAAACAAAGAAACGTACTTTGGGAAGTACACCAAGGACCGCGTGTTCTAATAAGTAAAAGTGCAGGGGCTCTTTAACAACTTTACCCCGCGAAGGGGTATCTTCTAATCCTGACCCTAGATCTAAGAATGGACGGCTGATATTGATTCCAGAAGAAAGAGAGAGGGAGCGCGGTCACCCTCTCCAGCGCCGGCCGGTGGCTTCCATGGCCGACCCCCATGGCTCGCCGGAGAACCTCGGATCCACCGTTTACGACCACCAATCGACCCGCAACCAACACCAATCGGTCGAGAAGGTCAACGCGAACGCATCTATGCGGTTTAGGAAAGCAATAACGGATCAAGGACGGGATGCAGCTCAGGAAGGCGGCGGCGCCATTGCCGGCTCACCGGAGCTCCTCAAACTCACGATTCAAAGCACCACAAACCTAAAGAAGAGCATGGGGAGGGAGAGAAGGAGATGACAAGCTCACCAAAGCGGAGAAGAAGGGCGCGGATAACCGGCAAGCTCCGACGATGATAAGCAGTGTAGGCTAGGGTTTCCAACCTTCTAGGCTCGAGTTCACGAGGTTTGGCTCGGATTCTAGATGGAAAAAGGGACGAGGGAACACACGGCTACACTTTTATAGCTCCAATACGACGTTTTCGGGTAGGGGATCCCAGATTACGCGGTTGGATTCGGTTGAGGCGGCGTCGGTCTTCGGCTCAGTCATGGCAAGAGGAGGAGGAAACGACTGACATGCGGGCCCTTCACGTCAGAGACTCTAGAGAGGGGAGCGCGCGTGGCGGTTCTCCCTAGGCCGGCCCATGCAGGCGCGGGGAAGAGCGGAGCAAAGGCGGGCTCGGCTTCGTCGGCCCATCAGCGAGGGAGAAAAGGCAGGTCGGCTTGGGCAGGCTTCCAGGCCGCCGGCCACAGCAGGTAAGTTGTTTTTTTTCCTTTTTTTTCATTTGTTTTCCAAACCATTTAAATAGATTTTCAAATCCAAATCAAATAAAATAAAACCACACCACACAATAAAACAAATGCAACAGCATAAATGCATCATTAAATATTCCACCTAATATTTTAAATTTTAATCCCCACTAACCATTATCTAAATTATTTAAACTCATAACTAAATCTCTTTTAACTCAATTTTTTTCTAATTCACAATTTTAAAAATTTTTGGGTGTTACAAATTATAGATAATATAGATTAGTTACTGAATTATTAGAATAAATTCAAGAAGTATATAAATAAAATAAAATATTAATTAATACCATTAGTCATATTAGAATTATTTAAAGTTAAGATTTATATATCTTTAATAATATTAAAATTACATTAGCCATTGAGAACTTTTAAAAAATGATAAATATCAATTGATATATTAAAATTATTTTAATTTACATAGTTAATTAGTCATAATTGTGAGATTTAGATGGTTTCAGATAATTTATACTTCGTGGATATGGTTAGTGTCGGATATTTCATATTTTTATCGAATATGTCTATGGAATAAAAATACGTCCATTTAACATCCATATTTAAATTGAATACGAATACACATATACATATTTACACTAGTAGCCTCTCTCTCTCTGAGCCTCCTGTTACCCCATGTGTGTCCTGAATGGCTCCTCCCCAACTCCACCCTCTCTCTCTTTCTCCTACTTGCCCATGTTGCTCGGTTAAATGTTGGGTGCACATGACCTACGGATCAAGGCACATGTCTTCTAGTAGGGTGAGTGCCGGAGATAAGGGCAGTCTCAATAGTATGAGACAGTTCCAAGCTCTTAACCATGTTAACTTTTAGCGCATAGCTTATAATATGGATAGTCTCATATGACACTCATATGATCTTGAATCACGGGCATGAACCTAGCTTTTGATCAAGCAATAACTTCTCTCTTTTCTATTGAATAAAATAAGAAATAATATGCTTAGAGCCAACTAATAACACTATTGGAGCTTTGCTAAAAAAACACTATTGGAGCTGCCAAAAGAGCATGTTTGTTTAAGCCCTAGGCTATAGGCTTTTGGCTCCAAAGCTGTGTTTTTGGCTTTTGGTTGTTGAATTTTTGTTATTAGCTTTCGAAATTAGGTTTTAGCTTCCGAACACCCAGGCCAGAAAAACTCGTAAGGACATGTATTTTCGACTTTTAGTTCCATTCCTTATAACCCAATTGTCGAGAGTTCGTAACCTCACCAAGCATCTTGATTGTTCATTGGAAGTTAATGTTTGGGTCTCCGGTGGATCGGACACTCAAAATATAGAAGGGACATAGCTCGATTTATCCTGGTTTAGGCTCCTGAGCCCTACATCAACTAGTATAGTTATCTTCATGTTATGAATGGCCAATCAGGGGTTACAATGGTAGAAAATCAAGAAAGAGTGATAGGGGATCGCTCGTTGCTATCCTAGTGCTCGTCAATGTTGTTCCTCAGTGAGTAAGAATCCGACCTTCTCTACCAAAGTTGGGTTCTAACCCTCTATCCTACTCAGTGTTGGTCCGACTCAGATCTCCTCCCTTTGGGAGCCACGCCTCCCCTTATATTATGAGGATATTGCGAGGTTTCAAGGCACCAATCTAGCTAAACCTAGGGTCATCAACTTGACCAAGTCGCTTTAGTCTAAACTGACAATAAGGATCCTTAGAAGGACACCATCCGCACTTCCTCTTCATGGTCTTTATGGTTGAGTTATGCCACATGAATCAATCATCAAGCAACATCCATATCACAATCACATTGTATGAAAGAATTTTAGTTAGTTGCTGAAACATCATTGACCATAAAAGAAGATACAATGAAATAAAACCTTAAACATTGCACCTACATGTTCATGTAATGACCCATGTTCTAACTAAGTTTTCCTCTCAGTCGAGTAACATGCAGCTCACTTCGGGGACGTGCTGTCCTAATTAAGGTCTACTACACTTCGACTTCATTGAGCTTGGCTAAATGGTCATCTAGTCAATGTACCCGCAAACCAACTTATTGGCAATATCATAAGTACATTGCGTACTTACAGGGTTTATACCAACTTATATATTTGGTTGATGCAAGGAGTTCACTAGAAAAATTACATGCTCATGATTCTAGGATTCAATTCATAACAACTATAACTACATGAACATGTATCATGAAAGAGTAATAGTAAGTGATCATGATTTATACTTATCTCATCAAGTTTCGTCATCATCACTACACTGTGTCTAGAAGTAACAACAACTGAATAGTTCTGTCCCAAAGGACTTCAAGCTTTCCAAAAGATCTCTGCAGAGGTGTACAACAACTGTACCCACAAGGACACCATGGAGGAACCTTCATACCTCGGGTGTAGAATAAGGGTTGCCTCATGGTTCCTTTGTTTCCTCAATGTGGCTCTCAAATTGATGAACGGTTTGTCTAGTTGTCGATGTAATGACATCTCATCTACACCACATCAACCCTCTCACTGAGTCACCACCAAGTACATAGCTTACCACCCCCATTCACGACATGCGGTTTGTACAGGTGGTTACTCATACTCGCTATCCCATGAATGGTCCTTAGCTACTCCATCAACTACGTCACTTGAGATCCAACACTCACACTGACCTTACCCCTCGCTTCAGTAGAGATTACAAAATTGATCATCACTCAATTATCTCCGCTTAAGGTTGGTCCTTAGTCACATTGAGTGAAGTTGACACCCTTGCAAGTTTTATGTAGTTAATTATCTCGATGTAGCTCCTAGATGTGTGAGAGTGAGTACCTCCTCACACCTGACTTCTACTAAAACTAGCCAACTACGAAATTAAGCGATCCAAACCCATTGTTGAGTAGAGGCTATGATTAACTTAAGTGAGTTAGTGTAACTTAGTGAGACATGATTAAATAGTTCATCATTTTAAATAAAATGCAGACACATAATGAACAATAGTAAGTATCCAAGGTAGGGTAATAGTAGTGGTGCCTACCTGTCATGAAGTCCCGATGACCAAAGGTGATCATGATTTCTCATAAATGTTCTCACATCCTAGATTAATCTACGAGAAGACATGGGAAGAGTTTGAGACGATCTCATGCTTGATTGAAATGAGACAAAGAGATAGGGAGCCTTGATGAATGATCCAATAGTGAATTAGTCTTGTACTAATATATATCTAAACATGCGATCAATAAGGTGGTTAGGTCCTAGGGTTAAAGGTTAAAAATTTTAAATTTAAAATATTCAAAGATTGATTTGTAATCTCAATGGATGATCTATGGAATTGTTTCATGAAGCTAGCAAGTTTGGGTTGGGCTCTAAGTGAATTGACACAACATTCCGGTGAATTTGTCGGATGATCCATGGTGTCAAGGAAACGTTATACGAAATGATCCGTGGTGCTAGGACTTATTTATTTTGGGTAATCTATGTTCACATATGATCCATGAAAATGATGGGCGCTCTATGGCGAGCTGGGCGCCATTGGGTTCTCTAGAAAATTAATTTTTAATTCATCACAGATGATCGTGAATCTCACCAATGATCCATGAATTAGTTATCAGTGAAGACTAAGTGGTTTAGTTATGATTTGACTTAGTGTTTGAGTTGATAGATGATCCGTAGAAAGTGATGGATGCTCTGTCAATGTGTCGACAGAACCTATGTTCTTAATTTTTATATTGTTTATTTGTCATTCAAGCCTAGATGGTGGGTGATGTTTACCATGCATGTGCAACCGATCTCTATTGTTGTTTAGGTAGCATGTTGGGCTAGTGATGACTATGTTTTGAGCTCTAGTTATCATGTGCATCATAGTGATTTGTGAATCAACCCATTCATGAGAGAAAGAGATTAATTCATGAAATTGAGCATGGAAACTTATCTTTTTGGATTTGGTAATCTCTGGTCCACCAAGATTAGAGATGGGGTCTCGCTCCACCTTGTTTACAAGCAAAATGGATGAATTTGGCCATTCATGAGATTTCATGCGAAAATCCATGAAAATGCATTAGAGAGGAATTGGAGAGAATCTTGAGAGGATTAAGATAGGGATGGTCTTGAGATCACTCTTGAGATGATGGAGCAACTACCAAGCTTACACTACATCCATGCTTGGAGAAAACCATGAGTTAGTGTTTGAGGGAGGATTTCAAGAAAATAAGAAGAGAGCTCTTGAGCTAACCTTGGATTGAGATTGATATGGAGATGTTCTTGATACTTGACGTAGGTGCTGGTTTTGCTTCCTTTTCTTCTTTCCTTTCTTTTCATCTTTCTCACTTTCTCTTTCTAGTTTTCCCCATGTTATTCCTTTTAGAGAGAGTGGGGAATGGGATAGCTGAGTTGACAGATCTTTGCTGCCCATTCGTGCTGATATATGGGTCCACATGGTGAGAGTTGAGGACAGCTCATTCCAACCTTTATTCTATTGAACTCAAGAATTGACGAACGTTCTACCTATATTGTCGGACGCTTCGTGAATACTCTAGTTTTTGAGAAATTGTTTTAGAGACGTAGTTTTTGTCATTGGGGCCATCCCTCATGTCCTAAAGGTTGATAAACACTTGTAAAGAGAGTAGAGTTGTTGGTTAGGATTTGTCTCCAAGTATCTTCTCAAATTTGACCATAGTTGACTCTAGGTTAACTTTGGTTGATTTGAGAGATTTGATGAGTTTGATTAGAGAATTTGAAGTCCTTGTCCTAGTAGAGATTATTAGGGATCCTTCAAAGACGATGATAAGGTGGTTTTTGGGTGTTTGACGGACTATGCAACCTTATAAAGGAGGTTCTCGAGAAGGGATTTTGTTGGAATGACATTGGGTAATGATAGACACAGTGTACAAGTTGGTTTGGGTTCTAGTCTATGGTCCACGCATCTGGTGCATTAGTCCTCTGTTGTGGCTTTTGTGGACATGGCCCTGTCATGTACAGAGGACCCGATGGTGCTGCAGCTACTTCCTAATGCCGCTACCTCCGTTCTAGTGCTTGACTGCCAGGGGCTGCTGGCTACAGTGCAACCTGCCTCAGGTAAGCCTTCTCAAGGCTTCCTTGGCGAGCAATGAGACCTCTGAAAGGTCCTAAATGGCTAGAGGAACCAGTTAGATAAGTTAATGGCAATAAGCAAGTTTTGCTCTAGCTTACCCAATCACTACAAAAGAATTATGATATCTATGGCACTCAATGGCTATGTCACTACTTCTAAAGTAGTTGAGCTTGCTAGTCATCTAAAACAACTAATCTAGCTACACAACTAACTACTTTGCTAACCAACTAGCTAAGCAAAGTTGTCACTACATAAGGATATCAATAAATATTAATACAAGGTGAGTAGTGGAGTATATCAAACTAGGCAAGCAAAAAATCAATCACAATGAATACCAATTGACATAATGATTTTTCTCCCGTGGTTCACTTGCTTGCTAGCAAGCTAGCCCCCATTATGACGGCCAGTTCACTTGGTGGTTCAGGCGCTAATTGGCATACACAAGCCCAGCCTTACACAAAGGCGCCGTAAGAGCCAACACAAATGAGGGCACTCAACGTCACAAGCAATTTACTAGAGTAGCTTTTGGCCCTCCACTAGGGAATAAGGCCAAGAACCCCTCACAAGATCTCCAATCAGAGTTGGTGACAATCACTAACCTCTCCTCAACGATCACCACTAGCTGCTCCAAGCCATCTAGGTGGCGGCAACCGCCAAGAGTATCAAGCAATCTTGTAGCTCACATGATCTATAGTGCCATTATATGCTCAAACTCTAATAAAATGCACTAAGATTACTTCCAATCTCACTTTGGACAGACAAAGCAAAGGCTAGATGAGTGGGAGGTGTTGGAGTATGCTCACAAGGTGTATCAATCAGTTATAGAGCCAAGGGAGTGAGCAAAGCCTGGACAAGGCTTATTTATAGAGCCCCAATGGCTCAAAGAGCCATTGGCCAACTCAATGGGCTATTTGTGTCCATATCGGATGCTAACCCAGGGGCATCGGACGCTACACGCCAGCGTCCAATGCCTCTAGCATTCACTACATGTCCTGACCATTTGAAGAGAGCCATTGGCGTCCAACGGCTAACTCTGTGTGCCGATAATCATAGTGTCCGGAGTCACATCGGACATAATGCTCGCTAGCATCCGATCCGACACAGAGGATCCAGAGCTGCTTATGACGCACCGAACGCATCTGATGCCTTCCATCCGACTCTCACCAATGTCCAAAGAATTATTTTTCAAGACAGATAGGAGCCAAAACACATCGGATAGCATCCGATGCGTAGTGTCTGATGCCCTCTCCGTTGTTCGATGTCAACAGTGACTTTCAGTGCCTCCTCACATGAACAGTGTCATCGGACACTCCTTAGTTAGATCGGATGCTACTGCATAGCGTTTGATGCAAGCTGCTGCGTTGCCCTGCACCTAGGGTTAGCCAGCAGACTCTGACACTCAGCATCCGATGCTCTCACCTTTAGCGTCCATGCAGCACAGTGAACCCCTTCACTTCCTTCCTTTATCCCTTGTGCAAATGTGCTAACTCCACCAAGTTTCCAACACTTGTGTTCGTGAGTTAGCATTTCACAAACATATTTTCCAAGGGATGTTAGCACACACTAGATATCCATATTAAGCATGAGATCACCCCTCTTAATATTACGGCTCTATCCTAAACCCAATCACGCAGTTTATTGCGTCTTGATTGGCAAAACAAAAATGGCCTATGGTTATACCTTTGCCTTGAGCCCATTTTTGTTTTTCTCTTTCTTCTTTTTCAAGTTGGAGCCTTGATCATCATCACAAGTGGCCATCTCCGTCACTTGACTGCCATCTTGCTCCACCACTTGGTGTGTATCATCCTATCTCACATATCACCTTTAGAGCAAAGGTTAGTACACTAATGTTTCATCAGTTATCCAAAACCAAACTAGGGCTTTCACCCCCGCCTAGAGGGGTTGACGAGTGGGCCATGGAGCCCTTCAACCCTAGAGTCAGTGAAGTCCATTCTCCTCCCAGTCAAGAGAGTGGCAGATAGGGCCTCAAGCCCTTTCAATGGGCAGACAATGCGGCATCTCCGTACTAGCCAGACTTCAGGCACCTGGCTGGTTCCTAATCCTTGCCCCAGCCCATAGCTCGGGGCCCAATTTGGCACTTAGGAATTGGCCTGGTTGCACTCTAGGTGGAAGCCAGGCTCGGGCTGTCGTAGCTCGGTAGTCCGAGGCCGCGGTCGAGCCCCCGAGCATTGAGTAGTGGCAACACAAGTGCTCAACTTGTCCCTGACTCCTTCTAGAGGTTGTGCGCGAGCGTACCTGTTGGGTATTGCGCCTGATCCCCTATAGAATCAGCCCGGATCTGTCGATCAGCTTCATCTTTCCCAGGGACTTAACATACCCTATGTTAGATTCTCGTTACCAACTTTGTAAATTCCAGCTCAGCACCTGGATTGTTTGTTTCCACTTCAGGCTTCTAGCTGACAAAAATCAAATAAAAGCTGAAAATAAATAGGGCCTAAAATAAGTGGTGTTCGCACACGAACACGTCACGTGTGCCCCCGGCGACGAGCGCGATGTGCAAGACACGTCGCAAGGGGAGTCTCGTCGGGAGCACGATACGCAAGACACGCCGGCGAGAGCTCTTGAAACCCGACACCCCACGCTCCCGGGAGGGACCCCGTCAGGGAGAACGGCGGCGATGGGCTGCCCTAGGTTGGCCTGACCGCCCCTAGGACCTTGTGCTCGCTGTCGTTAACGAAGTAGACGGCAATGAAGAACAAGAAGCAAAAACTAGAGAGAAAATAGTAGATGCAGAATAATGTAGTAGATTGATGTGTTGATTGTGTGTTGTCAATCGGCCATCACCCTTATACATATATATAGGGCGGCTGGTCTTCCCTGCAATAACCGAACAAGACTTCCCTAATCCACTTCGACCACATCTCCTGGTCGTACAATCCTGTTCAGCCAAAACAAAGGAATCACGTGTACATATACATGTCCTTCCAAAAACAAACCGTGCCTTGCATGTATACGTATAGTCGTCTCTTTTTCCATCCAAGTATATATGCATATACGTGTACTAAAAGCCTTCGGACTCCCGGCGCCTCTTCTTTAATCAACGCATGAGTACTAGCTAATCCACCGGCCAACTTGATCTCCTGAACTGCTAGCATGACTCCGATTGCACCCAGGCAAGAAAATTTCCTTCTTTGCTAATCTTTGCCATGTTAATTTCCTGATGAGTCTGCACTCAATTGTATTACCGTGAAACTCCTGTAGGCTCCAGACAGGATCGCCCAAAATCACTGCAAATATACCAGGAGCAGCTGTACATGCAAGAAAAGGTCCACGAAAACTTCTGTATGCTTCATGCAGCGTCCCAGATAAATAGCAGCTCCGCATATCAGTCCAAATAAAATTCTTATCAAGACTGTTCGGCTCAAATATACTCATGATGTCAAATTTGATCATCAACACATGCCCCCCTGTTTTTTGGCAAAGCTTGCAAGCCAAAAAATATACTCCTTTCTTATGCCAAGACTAAGGACGATGTCAACACAACCATCGGCCATTTTTATATTTGTTCTAAGGGCAATACTAAAATATCGGCCATGTTTACTTTATTCTAAGGGCGATAACCAAGTATCGGCCACACGTGCTTAGGCTTCTTGCCACACGCTTGGATGAAATTTCTTCAAATATCTTCCATTGAGAGCACGTGGCAGCAAAGTACCTTGTAATGATTCTACCAAATATGAATTCCCAGGAACCACTCTTGCAATTTTGAAAGGACCTTCCCAACTTGGAGACCACTTTCCGAACTTATTATCCTTCGATCCAATTGGTAGAATCACCTTCCACACTAGATCACCAACTTGAAAGCTTTTCAATTTAACTTTCTTGTTGTATGCTCGTGCCACCCATAATTTGTCTCTCTCAATGGCCCTCAATGCTTCTAATCTATTATCAGCGACCTCGTCAATGTTGTCCATCATTAAATTGTGAAAATCCACCGCTGATAAGTCATTTTGCTTGGCTAATCTCAAGGCGTCTAGATTTACCTCCACGGGCAAAACGGCCTCTTGTCCATACACAAGCTCATATGGAGTTACTTTAGTTGCACCATGCCTTGAGATCCTATGCGCCCAAAGAGCCTCGGACAACACCTCATGCCATCTTCTAGGATTATCTTCAATCTTCTTCTTGATGAGCTTGATCAAAATTTTATTTGTAGACTCTGCTTGTCCATTGGCTTGGGCATAATATGGAGAGGAATTCAGCAATTTTATCTTATATAATTCAGCAAAATCTCGGATTTGTGATGATATGAAAGAAGACCCTTGATCTGAGGTTAATGTTTGAGGAATGCCGAATCTATGGATAATGTGCTCAGTTATGAATTGAATTACCTCCACATGTGTCATATTTTTGAGAGGTACTGCTTCAGACCACTTGGTGAAATAATCAGTAGCAACTAGCACAAACCGATGCCCCTTTGATGATGGAGGATGAATTTGTCCAATAAAGTCCAATCCCCAACCTCTGAATGGCCACGGCTTGACAATAGGATGCAACATAGCAGCACGTTCTAGCTGAATATTACCAAACTTTTGACAAGCTTCACACCCCTTGTAATATCTGAAGCAATCATTAATCATCGTCGGCCAATAGAAACCAGCACGCCGTAGCAACCACTTCATCTTGTGTGCCGACTGATGTGTACCACATATGCCTTCATGCACCTCTCCCATAGCAACTCTCGCTTGGTCCTCATCCAAGCACTTCAAAAGAATACCATCAACAGTTCGGCGATAAAGATCATTGTCAATCAATATATACTTGAAAGCCATCCGCCGAACAGTCTTGTCCACCCTCTTGCTAGGATCTTGCAAATAATCAATAATGGGCTTCCTCCAATCTTTGTCCTTACCTGCATAAGCTTCAAAATTAGTGGCCGAATCGGTGGGCTGCGGTTCGGCCTTGCATATGTTAGCAACACAAGACAATCGGCTCTTGAGAGATGTAAAACACGCTACGATGAACGTGATAGCCAGATGCTTGCTGCGCCAACTCATTTGCTCTGCAATTTTCATGTCTAGATACATGAGAAATACTAAAGGAATCCAAGGTAGCAATGATATCTAGACACGTATCAAGATAAACATTAAGTGACTCGTCGAAACATTGAAAAACCTTGGATACTTGCTGCACCACTAACAACGAATCACCAAAAGCCTCAATATGTGTAGCACCTATAGCAACCAACAGCTCTAGCCCGAATAGCAAAGCTTCATATTCGGCTTGATTGTTTGTGCAAAAGAATTCTAAGCAGCATGAGGCTTCAAAAACAACACCATATGGAGAAATATAAACAACACCAACACCTTGGCCATTGCTACAAACTGAACCATCAAAATATAATCTCCATGGTACTAGAGAAACAAGGTCAAGATCAACATTATGCCTATCATCAACCCGATGCTCAACAATGAAATCAGCAACAATTTGGCCCTTCGTAGCTTTCAAAGGTTCATAAGCCAAATCATATTCAATTAAAGCATAAGCCCACTTACCAATCCTACCACTAAGAATTGGCCTATACAACATATATTTAATGACATCGGTTTGACACGCTACTGTGCAAGCACTAGATAATAAATAATGTCTCAACTTTGTACAAGCATAATATAGCGAAAGGCATAATTTTTCAATAAAAGTGTACCTTGTTTCAGCATCCAATAAACGCCGGCTCAAGTATGCAACAACATGCTCCTTTCCTTCGGTTTCTTGTGTCAAAACAGCACCAATTACTCCATCTTCCGCTGCAATATAAAGCCTAAACGACTGTCCATGCTTGGGCGCTCTCAATACTGGTGGAGTAACCAAATAATGCTTAATCTTTTCGAATGCTTCTTGCTGTTTTGCCCCCAAGTGAAATCAGTGTCATTCTTCAACCGAAGGATAGGTGTAAAAGCATCAACTTTCCTCGACAAGTTAGCTATGAATCTCCTGAAATAGTTGACCTTGCCAAGGAACTTTTGCACATCTCTCTTACATTCAGGAATCTGAATTTTCTGGATAATTTCAATTTTCTCAGGATCTATTTCTATGCCATGCTCATGAATAATGAACCCCAAAAACTTTCCAGCCGATACACCAAAAGCACACTTTAAGGGATTCATCTTCAGATTATACTTTCTCATTCTATCAAAAGCTAAACGCAAATCGGCCAAATGTGATTCAATGGCATCCAATTTGACAACAATATCATCAATATAAACCTCCAAGATGACCCCAAGCAAATCATGAAAGATTAAATTCATAGCTCTTTGATATGTAGCACCGGCATTCTTCAAACCAAAGGTCATTACCACCCATTCAAATAAACCAAGAAAACCAGGACAACGAAAAGCCGTTTTGGATATGTCCTCTTTGGCCATAAAAATCTGGTTATACCCTGCATTACCATCAAGAAAGCTAATGACCTTATGTCCAGAAGCATCATTAATAAGCATATCGGCTATAGGCATAGGATACTCATCTTTGGGTGTAGCTCTATTCAAATCTCTAAAGTCGATGCACACCCTTAATTTGCCGGATCCTTTCTTCTCCACGGGCACAATATTGGAGATCCAATCAACATACCTGCAAGGTCTAATAAAGTTAGCTTTAAGCAACCGATCGATCTCCTCCTTGATCCGGTCATACATCTTGGGATTGAACCTTCTAGCCTGCTGTTTGAAAGGTCTAAAACCACTCTTAATGGGCAGTCGATGTTCTACTAACTCTTGGCTCAAGCCAGGCATCTCATGGTACTCCCAAGCAAAGATATCGACATACTCTTTTAATAGCTCGATTAACTTCAACTTGTAATCGGCTTTTAGATTTTTGTTTATAAAAGTCGGCCTAGGAACTGATCCATCACCAATGTCTATCTTCTCTAATGGATCAGCCGATGTAAAACCTTGTCCTAGCTTATCCATATTTTCTAGCTCTTCTATGGATTCATGCACACCATTCTCTTGAGATCGATAATTTTCAAGACGCTTTTGCAACCAATCTAAGCTAGGATCCATTTATTCGGAACATATTTTTGAGCCGATCACCACCAATCGGCTTTAACATCACGGGCACAAAACCATTTTTTATAGCACTGAGGAAATCAAACTCCGGAAGATCATTGCATCCTGTCAAACAAGTAGCTTCAGGATGTTGCCAATCCACCAAAGAATCGGCTAAGGCAACACAAGCCGATGTATCTGCATAAATAATCTCCACCTCGTCCTCAACCCATTGGATCAGAAATTGGTGCATAGTAGATGGCACACACTGGTTAGCATGTACCCAATCGCGGCCTAAAATTACATTGTAATTACCTTGCACCTCAGCGACAAAGAATGCAGTAGGCAGAGTCTTGCTTCCAACCGTGAGCTCCACATAAATAACTCCTTTGGCCTCTATCGGTTCTTTGCCTTCAAAGCCATTTAGTACCATATTAGTTTTCTTCAAGTCTTCATCTCACAGCCCCAATTTCTTGAAAACTGAATATGGCATAAGGTTGATCACAGCTCCTCCATCAACAAGCATTCTAGCAACCGGCAATCCATTAATGTGACCCTTGATGTACAGCGGCTTCAAGTGTTTCACCGGTTCTTTAGGCTTCTCAAAGATGGCATTCTTGGGGCCAAAATCTAGCTGGGCTACTTCTCCTTCCTCATCAACAGCACGATACTCAGCGGGTAAGTAATAAACCATATTAATATCCATACCTTCCCTGCTGGGTGTCGGCTCAAAATCACCATCTCTTCGTCATCTCCTAAGGTGAATATTGATGTTTGTGATGAAGGAGATACTGTAGGTGTCTTGGGTGAGGTGGGAATAGCTTCAGACACTTCCTGAATTGGAGTAACAACTGCTGGAACAGGTGAAGGTGCTGCTGTTTTTTCATCAATCTTAGGCCTCCATACTTGTTTTGGATTGATGACGGGCCGAAATAGGTTGAAGAATTCGTCCCTATACTTCTCCATCTTTTCCTCCTCCTTTTGCTGAATTCTCATGCGCTGCAACCTCCTCTTCTTAGTCTTGGACAAGCCGGTAGGACACCACCTCGGTTGAGTATACTTAGGATCAATTTTCTTGGTGCCGCTGGTACTAGCTTCATGATCATTAGCTGCTGATCCTGACTGTACAGCAGCCACAACACCACTAGATTTAGCCTGATTATCAATAATAATCGGCCCTTTACCCAGGTCTGTAACCTCTACATCTTTAGTACCAATTTTGATAATGTCAGCACTTGTAGACCTCCCTTCTTGCTTGCTCGCTGGTTCTGAAATTCCAGCACTTGGTGACTTGGCACGCCATTCTTGCCTCACCATCTTCCTCTTTGGAGAAACATGTAATGGCCGATTAGTACCACTGTCCAAACGACCTTTTGTAGAGTGAGTTAGCCTCTCAAACACAGATCTTCTAGGTGCTGCCCACCCAGGTTGAAAAGTATATGGAGCCATTGGGGGCTGCTCCCATCCTCCATAATAATTTCTAGTGTAATATGGCACATAGGGAGGTGGCGTCATCCATGGTGCAGGAGCCCGTGGTCCATATGGACCATAATGATGCTGAAATTGATGGCGTGGAGGTGACCTTGGACGCTTCAACTGTAATGGCCGATTATAGCTAGAATCGGCTGCTTGTTTAGCATACTTGGACAACAGCATATCAAATGTTGGCTTGACTTTCTTCTGCTGCACTTTTGCCTCATTCACCTTCCACTTGCCAACCTCTGGACCTTTGGGCTTGATGAATTTTGCATGACCTCTTTGCTGCACTTGCCCCCCAAGTATAGTGATTTTTAATGTCTCCGTGCCATTCGGGGCCCTCTCAAGCATAACTCTTTTTCCCAAGACTTTATCATCAGTGGCTATAACTTTGGGTTCACCGATAACAACATTTGACTTCCCTTTAGCAGCTTCAGCTTGTTTAGGCCGAAGTAACACCTTCTTGCCCTCGAAATCTAAAGTGTTCATGGGAAAGGGAGCCTTGTCAACTTGCATTTCAGCAAAACTCAATCGTCCATCATTAATAGCCGATTGGATCTGTCGCCGAAAAACATTACAATCGTTAGTAGCATGAGAAAAAGAATTATGATACTTGCAATAAGCTCGTCGTTTCAGCTCCTCAAACGGCGGTAAAGTATGTGAAATTTTAATGAACTTGTCTTGCAGCAAAGCATCAAAAATCTTATCACATTTAGCAATATCAAAAGTAAATTTCATCTCTTCTTCACGATTCTTGCGAATCGGCTTAAGAGCACTACAAGCATGTGGTTTGGCCTTTGAGGGCCAAATGAATTCAGCAGCATAGACATCAACTTCATCATCTGAACCTGAATTATAATCAATAACATGCATGCGAGGACGATCAGTTTTAGTCTTATAACTATCTTTAACATCTTTGCTTTGGTTCTCTTGAGCCAAAGCTCGCTGCAAGACTTGGTTAACAGTTAAAAATTCATAGCCTTCTAATTTTTCCTTAATGTGAGTTTTGAAACCATTAAGCACAAGATCAGCCAAGTCTCTTTCTGCTATCACAAGACTATAGCACCGGTTTTTAACATCTCTAAATCTTTTGACATAATCTGAAACCGATTCATCATGCTTTTGCCTAACCGATGTAAGATGTGATAGCTCGAGTTCATTATCACCGCTGTAAAAATGATCATGAAATTTTTGTTCTAGCTGCAACCACGTAGTAATAGAACCAGGAGACAAAGCAGAAAACCATGAAAAAGCTGTGCTAGTTAAGGATAAAGGAAATAAACGAACTTTCAGCTCATCCATAGAACCCGCTTCACCTAGTTGTGCAAGATATTGACTAACGTGCTCCCATGTAGTTTTGGTATCCTCACCATTAAATTTAGAAAATTCAGGAACCTTATAGCCTTGAGGATAAGCAATATCATCAAAATAGGATGGGTATGGCTTTTGATATGTACGTCCTCTAACCTTCGGCTCAATTCCGAAGGACTCAACAAACATCTTATGCAGATCATCCTTCATCTTTGCTAAAGCTTCTTCCATATTGGCCGAAGCTACATACGGTGGTGGCGAAGGACCAGCAGGGCTGCTAGTTACTGTCTGTAACCGTGGCATCGGCGATGAAACAAACTGTGGCAGGGACCTTGGTATGCTTGTGTTTGTTGCCGATGTTCCGAAAGGTGGTATACTCATAATAGGTTCAGGATATGTAGGCACTACCGTCAACTCACCTCCAGGTTTAGTTTTTTGTCCAGGAAAAAAATTCATCGGCATGCCAAATTGGGGTTGTTTTGTTGGCGTTTCAGTTGCCGATGAATTAATTGGCTCTGTTGTTTTTGGGTTTTCTACACTAGCAGATGTACCAATATGACCAATAGATGAAGTAGGTGTATTATTTTTAGCATTGATGATCTCTGAAAAATATTGGCATACAAGCTTGTTCCCCTTAGTGATATGATAATTAAGAACAACAGTTTGTTCAGGAGTAAACGGTCCACTTACAGGGATTTCTACCTGTTCCTTGCTGTGTAGAGGAGGGAACGTGATGTCGCCAACCGCTGTGATGTTGCCTAGACGATCCTGGTTGAAGTTGGCGAGATACCTGTTCATATCTTCCTCATCACGCTTCTTCTTGTATACCTCATAAGCTTGGCGATGCTCTTCGGACAATTCATCAAAACTAGGCTTGATGATGTTGTCGGTGCTGATATCCACAGGCTTTGGGATCTTGTTGCCGCCGGACATAATGGACAACGGCGTAGATGCACCTTGATTTTCTTCTTTCCCCAGCGGAGTCACATGTGCCCCCGGCGACGAGCACGATGCGCAAGACACGTCGCAAGGGGAGTCTCGTCGGGAGCGCGATACGCAAGACACGCCGGCGAGAGCTCTTGAAACCCGACACCACACGCTCCCGGGAGGGACCCCGTCAGGGAGAACGGCGGCGATGGGCTGCCCTTGGTCGGCCTGACCGCCCCTAGGACCTTGTGCTCACTGTCGTTAACGAAGTAGACGGCAACGAAGAACAAGAAGCAAAAACTAGAGAGAAAATAGTAGATGCGGAATAATGTAGTAGATTGATCTGTTGATTGTGTGTTGTCAATCGGCCATCACCCTTATACATATATATATATAGGGCGGCCGGTCTTCCCTGCAATAACCGAACAAGACTTCCCTAATCCACTTCGACCACATCTCCTGGTCGTACAATCCTGTTCGGCCAAAACAAAGGAATCACGTGTACATATACATGTCCTTCCAAAAACAAACCGTGCCTTGCATGTATACGTATAGTCGTCTCTTTTTCCATCCAAGTATATATGCATATACGTGTACTAAAAGCCTTTGGACTCCCGGCGCCTCTTCTTTAATCAACGCATGAGTACTAGCTAATCCACCGGCCAACTTGATCTCCTGAACTGCTAGCATGACTCAGATTGCACCCAGGCAAGAAAATTTCCTTCTTTGCTAATCTTTGCCATATTAATTTCCTGATGAGTCTGCACTCAATTGTATTACCGTGAAACTCTTGTAGGCTCCAGACAGGATCGCCCAAAATCACTGCAAATATACCAGGAGCAGCTGTACATGCAAGAAAAGGTCCACGAAAACTTCTGTATGCTTCATGCAGCGTCCCAGATAAATAGCAGCTCCGCATATCAGTCCAAATAAAATTCTTATCAAGACTGTTAGGCTCAAATATACTCATGATGTCAAATTTGACCATCAACAAGTGGCTGGCTTGTTTTAGTTTTTGTGTCAATCAACTAGAATTAATTAAGAGTTCATCTGTCATAAAATCTAAATAGGCTAGCTAGCTCCAACTAATCTAACAGAATTTCTATAAGTAGTTTTTCATAATATGTATTACAGATTATGACAATCCCATGATCCGTTTTCTCTAGTTTTTTCCACCATTTAGCATTCTAGCTTTTCACATCATCGTTTAAACAACTCATATATAATACACAAAATAGAAACTTTTTAAAAAATAATACACAAGATAGCTTTAACAATCTCTAAGCCTTCCAAAATAAGGCCTTAGTTGCATACTGTAAATTGTAGATTGTAGGTATTTTACTAATAAAAGCTAGTGGAGACCAATTTTTACAATCTAAGGCCTAGGTGCGCAATCAAAATAGGCTGGTGTAACACCCAAAAATTTCAAAATTTAGAATTAGTGGGTTTTAAAGAATTTAGATAATAATTAATGGGGAATTAGGATTTAAAATTTTAGATAGAATATTTGATGATGCATTCATGCTGTTGCATTTATTTTATTTTGTGGTGTGGACTTTATTTTATTTGATTTGGAATTTTAAATCTCTTTAAATAGTTTGGAAACAAACAAATAAAAGAAACCTTACCTGTGCAGCCGGTGGCCTGGAAGCCCAGCCGGGCCGGCCTGTTCTTCCCCCTCTCTTGCTCTTGGGCCATCGGGCCGAAGCCGCCTTGTCCCCGCTCTTCCTTGCGCCTGCGTGGGCCGGCCCAGGAGCCGCAGCGGCCGCGCGCCCGCGCGCCCTTTCTCTCCTTTGGTCGCTGACGGGTGGGACCCGCTCGTCAGTCGCATCTCCTTCCTCTTGCCGTGACCGAGCCGGAGACCAATGCCGCCCTACCCAAATCAAATCACGTATCTCGGGATTCCTAACTAAAAACGATGTTGTGAAGCTATAAAAGGGTAGCTGCGTGTTCCCTCTTCCCTTTTTCCATTTAAAATATGAGCCAAATCGCGTGAAACCGAGCGTAGGAGCTTGGAAACCCTAGGATTTTCGATTGCTCGTCGTCGGGGCTTGCCGGTTGAATTGAGCCTCTCTTCTTCGCGTTGGTGAGCTCGTCGTCTTCTTCTCTCTCCCCATGCTCTTCTTTAGGTTTGTGGTGCTTTGAATCTCGAATTTAGGGAGCTCCAGTGGACCGGCAATGGCGCCGCCGCCTTCCTAAGCCACATTCCATCTTTGAACCGCCATAGCTTTCCTAAACCGCCTAGATGTGTTCGCATTGACCCTCTCGTTCGTTTGGTGTTGGTTGCGGGTCGAGCAGTGGTCGAAATCAGAGAAGCCAGAGCTCACCGGCGAGTTTTGGGGGATGGCCATGGCAGCCACCAGCCGCCGCTGGAGGAGATGACCATGGCCTCCCTCTCTTTTAACTAGAACCAATCTCAGCCGTCCGATCTTATATCTAGGGCCGAGATTAGGAGATATGCCTTCGCGGGGTAGTTTTTCAAAGAGTCCCTGGCCTTTTTCTTAATATAACCTGCAGTCCCTTGGCGTAATTCCCGAAAGACGTTTCCGTGTTTTGAAAGCGTGTTTCTTCTCGGTAAATCAAAAATATGTTTTCTGATATTTACAGTTTTGCCACTAAATTTGTTTTGGTCATAAAATATTCGTTTTAACTCATATTTGATCCGTTCAAGTTGCGTTAGGTTCGTATTTGCGAGCTCTACATTTTAGTATAGTTGTACAGTAGGTTTGGAAAAATTAATTTTCGAGTTTATATTTAAGTAATTATTTATCTATAGGAAATCTTGAAAATTCATAACTTTCACGTTTTAACTCCGAATTTTGTGATCTTTACGTCTGTGCGATTGTAGGAACGTGTAGAAGAGTTTTACAAACTTTTATTACTGTTTTGTTACTGTTGGTGTACTGTTCTAATTATATCTCTTTGTTTGCTTCGTGTATGTTTGCTCGATTGCATGTATGTTGTTGATTGGTGATCGAGACGGTGAGTAGTTTCTGGACGATCAGGAGTATTACTTTGAGCCAGACCAGCAGTATCATCCGGAAAGCTTTGATCAAGGCAAGTACAACATGGGACTATCCTTGTTACCTATTCACTATAATCAATATCATATGCATGTGTCTACCTTGATAACCTTAGAAATTATAACTTAGTGATTGTTATTTTGATTCCTTGTCAACCTTGGGAATGCATTTGGGTAGCTATTGCTAGTGCTTAAATCCTGAACAATGATCTTGTAATTTTGATTAATGGATTAAGCAATCAACCTTTAATGATGATTTTATTTGCTGTTGAAAAGGGGGCTAGAGCATGTGGGTTATTTTGATGCTCTGATTTCTCTCCATAAGGACTTATCTATACATACAGTATAGCTGTGAGGGCTATATGGCTCTGGCTTTAGTTGCTTAAAGGACCTTTTCTAGCTTGTTAGTGGTTACCTTAAATGGCATAAGAACGGCTTGCCACGTTGGGTGTAGGACAGTCTCTAGTCAATGAGTATAGCCGTGAAGAAAGTGTGCCATTTGAAAATGGGGGGTTCCTACATTTGCCTGCCGAGTGAATCTAATGGCCCTAACTTGTTAGACGAACCTTTAAGTGGCTTTATATGATTTATGGTGTTTTGGGGAGTCGCGGACCCATGCATTTGGAAGTTATGACTCACAGTGAAAGTGTACACTTCTGCGTAGAGTTAAAAACTGGTATAGTAGCCGTGCTCACGGATACGAGCGGCCTTGGAATATTTACAAATAGATGATCACCATGGTTATATCATGTTTAATTATTGTTGATTATTATTATGCTCATGTTAATGCTATTCATTATCGTTATTACAATTGATCATTGTTTCTTTAGTGGGAAGTGGATTACCTTGATGCTACTCAATTGCTAAGTATATGATGATTAAAAGCTAAACGCAGTCAAACAGTGTCTAGCCTTTTGTGTCTCATGAACCCTGTGTTATACTTGTTGAGTTCGACATGGACTCACCCTTGCTATTTCCACAATAACAGATGAAGATTATGAGAAAGATTATCGTAATGAGTACTAGTCTTGGTGTCAACCAGTTAACCGTGTCTCTGTGTTTGGAGTTTCCGCTGGAGATCTACTATTAGTTATTATTATTTATCGTTCAAGACTATGTGTTAAATACTTATTCGCTATGTAATAAGCACTGTGATGATAATATGTAATTTGTTTACTTGTGTGTGCGATCATGTCTTGGGGCGCACATGAGTCTTTTATGCATCCAATTTTTGTCCTTAAAAATGGGTGTGACAAATTGGTATCAGAGCCGTGTTGACTATAGGACGCAAGCCTAGTTAGAGTGGCCGTTATTAGCATCATGCTTCACTTATTTCATGCTTATTCCTTTCACCTTATTAATTACTAAATTTTTATGCTTCTTCTACCTTATTCTATTGCGAAAATACATTGATTCTATCTAATCTATGTCTAATTCTTGTAGATGCCTCCTCATCCTCGTCTGTCCGCTGCACAGTACATTGCCTGCTTCAAACCCTAGGAGCCCCATGTAGATGGTGACCAAGAGCTATCTGATGCTGAATCAAGAGTCGGTGACACACCAATAGAGGATTCAGTTATGGGGTGGACCACGAAGTTTCAGATCATGGTTCCTAAAGCCGATGCTTTCTTCCATGACATGCTGACAAGAACCTTGGATAACTACTACTACGATTGGGAAGCTACGTTGGAGTATCGCTACAAGGAGTATAGTCATCCATGGATGGATTCTTACTGGGAGATTGAGCTATGGGTCAAGACAAGGGATCCTACTACTAAGGAGCCTAAGGTGGAGTCAAAGTTCATCACCCGAGTGAGCCGGGCAACCGTAGAAACAAGCATGGAGGATATCGCCTACAATGCGTTTGTCTACTACCATGGTCTTTGCTCGGACAAAACATTACAGGGTGCACTCCGGTATTTTCCTTGTTTTTTTCATGACAAGGGTGTCTGGACCGTGCCGCTTGTAGATGATTCATCCTTGACTTTACAAGCTACAGTGGGACTGGTTTATGAATTGGCTCTCCATAAGGTGGATTTGAAGGATGAGTTGCTAAAGAAAAAAGAACTTAAGGAACAAGCTTACAAGGAGATCAACGAACTAAGGGCAGAGCTAGGCCATCCCAAGATTTATGAGAAGCTTTACTAAGATTAGAAAATCCCTATGTAATAAGAACGATAGTAGTTTGTGAGTCAATTTGAGTTTGGTATTGTCGAGTGTTAGTTTGTGGTGTGAACAATTGTGTGATTGATGAATTGTTATTATGATAATGTGTGATTTGGGTCTTTGTAATGTGTGCTGGAGTTTTGTAGACATGTCTACAAGTTCCATGGTTAAGAATATTAAGTTTGATCAAGAATATATAAGTTGGGGTTGAGGTAAACTTGGTTCTGCCTTTTGCTGATTTCTGGATCAGTCTGGGATGTTTTTGAAATAACTTAAAATCTGTTCATGGAAAATTTAAGAAATTTTACTGGGAATAATTAGACTTCTGTACCTTTCCAACCCCGCAATAATCACCTTATTATCTATTATGAGCTAAGAGATATACCTGTTCCAAGTTGGGGTCACCGCGCAGTCTGGAATTCTGAAATAGTTTCAGTTAAGTTTAGTTTTTGACTAAGGTCACCGCGCAGTCTGGAATTCTGAAATAGTTTCAGTTAAGTTCAGTTTTTGACTAACTTATTGACAGAATCAGGAAAAGTGTTGTGAATAAAAGTTGTAGATAATTTTGTAAGCTTTCCAACCATGTAAAGATCATCTTAATTGGACGTCTGTAACTCGAGATATGGCAGTTTTACTGAGCCGCTGAAATTAGAATTCGCGCAGAGAAATCAGATTTGCTTATCTGTTGAATACATCATCTTGGATAATACTGAGTCTCATTTTCTGTGTTTTGAAAACAGATGTCAGCCAGAGGCCGTGGCAGGGGTCGTGGAGGTGCTAACCCACCTATTACTATGGAGGAACTTATGAATACACAAAATCAGATGATGCAGATGTTCATGCAACACATGTAGAACAATCCCCCTGCAGGAGGACCACCACCTGTTCATGTGAGAGACAAACGTGGGGAATTTTTGAAGGGACGCCCTCCAGTGTTCTCTCATGCTGCTGATCCATTGGAGGCGGATGATTGGGTGAGAGCAGTGGAGAAACAGTTGAACATCGCCCAATGTAATGACCTGGAAAAGGTGTTATATGCATCTGGTCAGTTACAGGGGACAGGTCAGACTTGGTGGGAGTCGTATCAAGCTGCACGTCCTGACAATGCTCCTCCTATCACTTGGAATGAATTTGTTAGAGATTTTCGAGCTCGCCACATTCCTGAGGGTATAATTGAGCTGAAGCAGGAAGAATTCAGAAATCTTAGGATGGGACAGATGAACGTTAGTGAGTATCATAACAGGTTCACGCAGTTGGCTCGCTATGCTCCTAATGAAGTGAGGGAAGATGCAGATAGGCAGCGTCTTTTCCTCAAAGGAATTTATTATGATCTTCGTTTGCAGTTGAAGGGTAATAATTATGCCAGTTTCCAAGAACTTGTGAATAAGGCTATCGTGCTGGATAATGAACGTCGGGAGATGAACAGGAAAAGAAAGATGAAAGGACAAGGTGTTGAAAACAATATTCGCCAACGTACAAATTCTCAGCATGGCCCTCACCGTGCAACGACTCCGCCTCCTGGATGTTGCGGTTGTCGACCTTTGCTCGTCTTCATGCAAGGCCCGCTCTCGGACCCCGAGGCGGCAGACCTCATCGCGCAGCACGTCGACGTGCCCACCGGATACCACCGCGCGGAGTCACGCACTGCGACATCAAGCCTGACAACCTCATCTTCGACACCGGCGGCAGCATGCTTAGGATCGGGGACATCGGCGGCTCTGCCGCCTGGTTCTGGAAGGCAGGCCCATGCACTACCGGAGCTAGCTGCTTTGCCGAGGGCCCCAGGTTCTCTGCAAAACCTCTAAGGCCCTTGGCAAAGCCTTTGCCGAGCGCAGCTCTCGGCAAAGCGCCCTCGGCGAAAATCTGATCGGCAAAGGCTTCTTTGTCGAGAGCCATTTATCGGGCACTCGGCAAAGCCTTTGTCGAGTACCCGACACTCGGCAAAGCGGGAAATAAAAAAATACGAAAAAAACCTAAAAAAATTTTAATCGGGGAAGGGCCCACTGGCCATCGCCCGCCCGTCAAGTCGGGGCATTTTTCGCGCAAAATTCACGGCTACGCAGTCGGCGGGATTCGAACTCGTGACCCCTCCCTCACGCGATACCTCCTCTACCACCTGCACTATACACTCACATGCATCTATATGTCATTTCGGTTACTCAAATATTACACTAAACCAAGTGAAAATTGATTGTTTGAGGCCCTAAACGAACTCAAATCAAAAGGTTGTCAACTACAAAGTTTCATAACTTTTTGAGCTCTACATTTTTCTTATATAAAGTTTTTCCATCCGAGGTCTTTCGAAAAATTCAAATTTTAAAATTTTGAAATTCAAACGTAGTTTTGCATGACAAGATTAATTCAAATGAAAAAGTGGTCAACTACAATGTTTCACAACTTTTCGAGATCTACAAACTTCATTTAGGAAGTTTTTCCATCCGAGGTCTTTTGAAAAATTCAAATTTTAAAATTTTGAACTTCAAACGTAGTTTTGCATGACAAGATGAATTCAAATGAAAAAGTGGTCAACTACAATGTTTCATAACTTTTCGAGATCTACAAACTTCATTTAAGAAGTTTTTCCATCCGAGGTCTTTTGGAAAATTCGAATTTTAAAATTTTGAATTTCAAACGTAGTTTTGCATGACAACATGAATTCAAATTAAAAAGTGATCAACTACAATGTTTCATAACCTTTTGAGATCTACAAACTTCATTTAGGAAGTTTTTCCATCCAAAATTGTGGTGCTAACATTGTTCACAAATCTTATATATCTCTCTTGTAGTTTCGTGAAACATGAGAGACATAGATTTTATGAACAACGTAATTATTACTTTGTCGAATAAAGAAATGACCAATATAAAGTTTGTAGATCATGAGAAGTTATGAAACTTTGTAGTTGAAAACTTTTTTATTTGAATTCGTTTAGAGCACCAAAACGTGGTTTGAAAAATTGCTTTGCCGAGTGTTTTACTTTGGCACTCGGCAAAGAAGCCTTTGCCGAGTGTTTTTTTGCACTCGGCAAAGAAACTTCTTTGCCGAGCATTTTTTATTTGACACTCGTCAAAGCCTTCTTTGCCGAGTACAGAGGCTTTGCCGAATGTTTTTTATTTGGCTCTCGACAAAGCCTTCTTTGCTGAGCGCCAAAAAATAACGCTCGGCAAAGTCTTCGGCGCTCGGCAAAGAAGTGGATTCCGGTAGTGATGACCGGGCTGGTCGTGACAGCCTACTACGTCGCGCACGAGGTAGTGGCCGGCAAGGTCTACACCGAGAAGGTGAACGTGTGGAGCGCTGGGGTCGTGCTCTAGATGATGCTTTCCGGGACCGTGCCCTTCTCGGCGCCACTGTGGGGGAGATCTTACAGGCCGTTCTCCCCAGCAACCTGCACTTGATTTAGATGCGCCCGTGTCATCCGATTAATCCCAGCAGAGGGACCTTTTGCAGTAGAACTCTTTTCTTTGATCCGTACGCGGAGGGGCCTCGGACTCTGCTGAGGCACACAACGATAACATTCGTTATTTTTTAGGTGTGTAGAAGAGTAGATATTCTACAGGACATAAGGTTCCAAATTAAAAACCGAACTACGTATATGTGTTTTTTTAATTCCCGCTGCACCCATTGCATCACTTGATTCGTTGTCTCAAGCACAATGACGAGATACTCTGTATATGACGAGATACTCTGTATATGAATAGTTGTATCAAAGGTCGTGTGACTAGGAGAATCATGTATATATCAACTTTGGCACCCACGCTGATGGAGGAAGATTAAATGAGGTGATCTGTTTCCATGATAAAAACATGTCAAACTCTTTCTGTCTTCTTACTAGGGATAGTAAATGAGTCTCTGGCTCAACTGATTAATTTAAGAGGGTGATGCGTCCCAACAGCCAAGGTTCGAGAGCTCTTCGTCTGAACGAAAAAAACTCAAGCTTGTTACAGATAAGCCAAATCACTCATGAGCCTACTCCCTCTATCCTAAAATAAATACCATTCTCACTTCTCAAGAAGTCAAATATTTTTAACTTTAACAACAAATCATTTAAATTTATGGTGTATGATAACTATCATTAGATTATTTATTTAATATATTTTAGTAATAAACTTATTTAGAGATACAAATGTTGCTATCTATAAATTTAGTCAAACTTAACAAAGTTCAATTAGCATGGAACCCAAAACCACATTTATTTTTGGGATAGGGGGAGCACAAGATAACTATATCAGTTGGTTAACTGGGACAATGATGGCATTTGACAACCCATACAACTTGGTGTTTGAAATTAACATGTATGTGAGTATTACAAAACTCCTAAGGCCCTGGATGGATGCCCATGTTTGGTGTGGTTAGATGCCCTCAATTCATATGGGTTAGAGTGGTTTGGTGTGGAATTTAAACAAAATTCCACACTAAATCACCCCAGCACACATGGATTGAGGGGAATATATGCGCATCCAAAACAAGCCCTAACATGTTTGTGGATATATATTTGCAAGTGTTCCTACTTTTGGCGGAAACCGGCCATGGTTATAGTGCATACCAAGTAGTTCTTATCTTTTTTTTTTTGGTTTCGCAATTGATGATAGCACGCAGCAGACACATATATGTATCAGGTACATTGCACGAACTAGTCATACACATCCACATCCACATTCAAGTTGAGGCAAAAGTAGAGTAATAGATAAAATCCTCCGACAACATCCTGTATAAAGTCCATGCTCCCTTCTTTTTAGCAGGGTGTAATAATATATATGGAGATTTTAGAGGGTGAAGACAAGCAAAATTCAACATCTGGAACTGTAAATATATTTTGCAAAAGGCGTCAAATTAATTGCCTCAAGATGTGTTTGTGTGCAGATGTGCCTGGGTCCAAAATACAAGCATACCATTCTCTATATATATAGATAGAGCGTCGCGAGCATACTCAGCAACCACCTGCATCATCTTTCTATCTATATCATCTTGTCCCAGCCCACTAACCCTAGTTTCTAGCAAGCGCCTAGCGGCGAATACTACTACCACAGGTGACAGGCCGGCCGCAGAGGCTGCTCTGCTGCAGGCAGTACGCAAGCACGCACGCACGACAAGAAACCAAAGCGAAGAAAGCAGGCAGCAAGACTCCAGAGGGAGCAGGGAGCTGTAGCTGTAGCTCATCATGGGTATCGAGCGCATGAGCCCCACGGCGGCGGAGGACAGCTCCTCCTCTTCCACGCGTTCCTCGGTCGCATCCACAGCCACCACGGAGCCCGGCGCCGCGCAGATGCCGGCTGCTGCACCACCAGGCTGCACGGTCGGCGGAGACGTCGTCTCGCTGGCGGACAAGAAGGCCGTCAGGTCGCAGCCGTCGGTAGTGCAGCAGGGTTCTTCACGGTTCAAAGGTGTCGTGCCGCAGCCCAACGGGCGCTGGGGTGCACAGATCTATGAGCGCCACGCCAGGGTGTGGCTCGGCACGTTTGCCGTCGAGGAGGACGCCGCGCGCGCCTACGACGTCGCCACGCTCCGCTACCGCGGCCATGAGGCGGCGACCAACTTACCGGGCGCCGGGGCGTCGCCGCCCGAGCTCGCCTTCCTGGCGGCCCACTCCAAGGCGGAGATCGTCGACATGCTACGGAAGCACACCTACGCCGACGAGCTGCGCCAGGGCCTGAGGTGCAGCCGCGGCATGGGCGCACGTGCGCAGCCCACGCCGGCCTGGGCGCGTGTGCCGCTGTTCGAGAAGGCGTTGACGCCCAGCGACGTCGGCAAGCTCAACCGCCTCGTGGTGCCCAAGCAGCACGCGGAGAAGCACTTAAAGCGTGGGCCAGAGGCGGCGGCCACCGGCAAGGGCGTGCTCCTCAACTTCGAGGATGGCGAGGGCATGGTGTGGCGGTTCGGGTACTCGTACTGGAACAGCAGCCAGAGCCATGTGCTCACCAAGGGTTGGAACCACTTCGTCAGGGAGAAGGGCCTCCGAGCCGGGGACACCATCGTCTTCTCCCACTCGACGTATGGCTCGGAGAAGCAGCTCTTCATCGACTGCAAGAAGACCATGGCAGCCGCCACCCATGGGCCGCCGGTGTGGATGCCGGTGCTGCCACCAGCGGAGAAACCAAATGAAGCCTGTGTAGTCAGGCTGTTTGGCGTCAACATCGCTGGAGACGGGTGCCAGAAGCGGGCACGGCCGGTGGAGATTGCGTTCGAGCATGGGCCGCAGGAATTGTTGAAGAAGCAATGCTTGGCTTATCATCGCTGTCCTGACCTATAGGTGCCGTCTTGTTATAGCAGCGATCGTATTATACACTAGCTATATTCTTCGTCTTTGCAATAACTTGTTTAAGTGACTGCAAAGCTAGTTGTACGTACACCATTAGGAAGTCTTGAGTTGCTAGTACGTATCTAGTATGTAGTAGTCCTATAAGAACACGCAAGTTTGAGCCATCATCGTGTGCAGCAACAAGTTAATTCGATCTGCTAGAGACTAAACATGTGTCCTTAATTCTTGTTTTGATGTGTTGGATTCACTCTCATACAGTCTACCTTGGTTATTTTTGCTGTAGCATTTCAACACGCATGAATATTAAGTCGATAGATGTTGCACACTTGTAGTAGTTAGTAGGTTGGGTGTTATCTATCATCAAACAAAAAACACAATCGAAGTTCTAGATATTGAAAGCAATCAAAGTTAAAGATGCACAAAGAAAAGAGAGAGAGATTAAGAGTCTCTACATAGTAATTTTAGAATCTCCTGATGATTGTTTTGCAGTTCCTCAAACTATTGTGATACAGATTGATTTCCTTAATTCATTCACAGTCAAGGTGACTTTTTCATAATATATTGCTGCAGCTTCGTTCATTCAAAAGGATGACCCGTCTTATTTGTATTGACTAATCCATCAACCTGTGCTCTTGCATGGGCTAGAATTTTTGGAGATATACATATTAGTTATTGTTTAACACATATATGATGAATAAAGAATCACTTACATTAAATTGTATGTTTCTCTCTTTGTTTATTTTCTAACATAATAGGTACTCGTAGTTTATATCTAGTTATCAAAAATTTATTGATATTTTTTGTAAGGTACTGATCTAAATTCATTCATATTCATATTTTTCTTTACATGGCACCTTTGTACATTATAAATATGAAATTAGTTTGAAACCTTACCGATAACTATGGTGATTATTGTTGCATCATATATCTTGAAACCTTATCTAAATTTTGATTCAAATTTCATTCTTGTTGACTATTACAGATTCTTTTTATCCTCATGTTAAGTTAAAAACTTATGGTTATTGTATGTTTTATTAACTCTCTTTTCTACACTTTTTAGAATAAGGATTTTACGTAGAGTACCTTCTTAAATACTACAATTCCATAAGCAATCATTTGAAATCTGCACGATGTCTCTTAACATAAGTGAGAATTGTCGATGTTGTTCAAGGCAGTAACGATCACATTGGTCTTCCAATATGTTGCCTCCAAAGAGTGCTTGTTCTCCGCACAATAGTACTTGACAGTGGCATCAAGGTCTGGATAGTGCTTGGTGCATAGTTTTAGTTACTTTGTGCATAGTTTTGGAAAAGACAAGAAGCTAACGTAACACTTTGTATTGGGAACCTCGAAGCCTATGAAAATCTTGAGACCAACTATTTTATTACTATTAATTTGCTGTTTATATTCTTTGCATCTTTTTCACCTTGAACCCTCCACTTTTTCCTATTCTTTGCTCAGGATCGGGGACTTTGGTGGCTCTGCCGCCTGGTTCTGGAAGGCAGGCCCATGGCCGGGCTGGTCGTGACAGCCTACTACGTCGCTCACGAGGTACTGCCCGGCAAGATCTACACCGGGCAAGGTCTACACCCGCAAGGTTCTGGAAGGCAGGCCGATGACCGGGCTGGGGTCGTGCTCTAGATGATGCTTCCGGGACCGTGCCCTTCTCGGCGCCACAGTGGGGGAGATCTTACAGGCCGTTCTCCCCAGCAACCTGCACTTGATTTAGATGCTCCCGTGTCATCCGATTAATCTCAGCAGAGGGACCTTTTGCAGTAGAACTCTTTTCTTTGATCCGTACCAGGAGGGGCCTCGGACTCTGCTGAGGCACACAACGACGACATTCGTTATATTTTAGGTGTGTAGAAGAGTAGATATTCTACAGGACATAAGGTTCCAAACTAAAAACCGAACTACATATTTGTGTTTCTTAATTCCCGCTGCACCCATTGCATCACTTGATTCGTTGTCTCATGCACAATGACGAGATACTCTGTATATGAATAGTTTTATCAAAGGTCGTGTGACTAGGAGAATCATGTATATATCAACTTTGGCAACGCTGATGGAGGAAAATTAAACGAGGTCAGTCTCGATGATTAAAACATGTCAAACTCTCTGTCTCTCCATGTCTTCTGGATCAACTGATTGATTTAAGAAGGTCATGCGTCCTAAGAGCCAAGGTTCGAGACCTTTTTGTCTGAAAGAAAAAAAACTCAAGCTTGTTACAGATAAGCAAAATCACTCATGAGGCTATTCCCTCTATCCTAAAATAATGTCATTCTCCCTTCTCGAGAAGTCAAATATTTTTAACTTTAACAACAAATCATTTAAACTTATGGTGTACGATAACTATCATTAGATTATCTATTTAATATATTTTAGTAATAAACTTATTTAGAAATACAAATATTGCTAACGTTCTCTATAAATTTAGTCAAACTTAACAAAGTTCTACCAGCATGGGACCCAAAATGACATTTTTTTTTGGGATAGGGGGAGCACAAGATAACTATATCAATTGGTCAACTGGGACAATGATGGCATTTGAAAACCCATAAAACCTGGTGTTTGAAATTGACATGTATGTGAGTATTACAAAACTCCTAAGGCCTTGGATGGATGCCCAAGTTTCCCCTTCAATCCATATGGGTTAGAGTGGTTTGGTGTGGAATTTAAACAATATTTCACACTAAACCACCCCAGCACACATGGATTGGGGGGAATACATGCGCATCCAAACAAGGCCCGACATGTTTGTGGATATATATTTGCAATTGTTCCTACTTTTGGTGGAAACCGGCCATGGTTATAGTGCATACCACATAGTTCTTATCTTTTGTTTTTGTTTTTTTGGTTTCACAATTGATGATAGCACGGAGCAGACACAAATATGTATCAGGTAATTGCACGAGCTAGTCATAGACATCCACATCCGCATTCAAGTTGAGGGAAAAAGTAATAGATAAAATCCTCCAACAAGATCCTGTATAAAGCCCATGCTCCCCTCTTTTTAGCAGGGTGTAATAATATATATGGAGATTTTAGAGGGTGAAGACAAGCAAAATTCAACATCTGGAACTGGAAATATATTTTTTGCAAAAGGCGTCAAATTAATAGCCTCAAGATGTGTTTATGTGCACATGTGCCTGGGTCCAAAATACATGCATATCATTCTCTATATATAGATGGAGCGTCGCGAGCCTACTCAGCAACCACCTGCATCATCTTTCTACCTATATCATCTTTCTACCGCCGGCGAATACTACTATCACAGGTGACAGGCCGGCCGCAGAGGCTGCTCTGCTGCAGGCAGTACGCAAGCACGCACACACAACAAGAAACTAAAACGAAGAAAGCAGACAGCAAGACTCCAGAGGGAGCAGGGAGCTGTAGCCGTAGCTCATCATGGGTATCGAGCGCATGGGCCCCACGGCGGCGCAGGACAGCTCCTCCTCCTCCACGTGCTCGTCGGTCGCGTCCACGGCCACCACGGGGTCCGGTGCTGCGCAGACGCCGGCTGCTGCACCACCAGGCTGCGCGGTCGGCGGAGACGTCGTCTCGCCGGCGGACAAGAAGGCCGTCAGGTCGCAGCCGTTGGCGGTGCCTCAGGGTTCTTCGCGGTTCAAAGGTGTCGTGCCGCAGCCCAACGGACGCTGGGGCGCACAGATCTATGAGCGCCACGCCCGGGTGTGGCTCGGCACGTTTGCCGTCGAGGAGGACGCCGCGCGCGCCTACGACGTCGCCACGCTCCGCTACCGCGGCCATGAGGCGGCGACCAACTTACCGGGCGGACGAGCTGCGCCAGGGCCTGAGGTGCGGCCGCGGCATGGGCGCACGTGCGCAGCCCACACCGGGCTGGGCGCGTGTGCCGCTGTTCGAGAAGGTGGTGACGCCCAGTGACGTGGGCAAGCTCAACCGCCTCGTGGTGCCCAAGCAGCACGCAAAGAAGCACTTAAAGCGCTGGCCGGAGGCGGCGGCCACCGGCAAGGGCGTGCTCCTCAACTTCGAGGACGGTGAGGGCATGGTGTGGCGGTTCGGATACTCGTACTGGAACAGCAGCCAGAGCCACGTGCTCACCAAGGGCTGGAAGCGCTTCGTCAGGGAGAAGGGCCTCCGAGCCGGGGACACCATTGTCTTCTCCCACTCGACGTACGGCTCGGAGAAGCAGCTCTTCATCGACTGCAAGAAGACCATGGTGGCTGCCATTGACGGGGCGCCGGTGCGGATGCCGGTGCCGCCGCCAGCGGAGAAACCAAGTGAAGCCCGTGTAGTCAGGCTGTTTGGTGTCGACATCGGGTGTCAGAAGCGGGCACGGCCGGTGGAGATTTCATTCCAGCATGGGCCGCAAGAATTGTTCAAGAAGCAATGCTTGGCTCATCATCGCTGTCCTAACCTAGGTGCCGTCTTGTTATAGCAGCGATCGTATTATACACTAGCTATATTGTCGCATACTTGATCTTGAGTTTAATTTTACTACTAGCTAGTGTTTGTTCTTCGTCTTTGCAATAACTTGTTTAAGTCAGACTGCAAAACTAGTTGTATGTACACCATTAGCAAGTCTTGAGTTGCAAGTACGTATCTAGTATGTGGTAGTCCTATAAGATCACGCAAGTTTGGGCCATCATCATGTGCAGCAACAAGTTAATTCGATCTGCTAGAGACTAAACATGTGTGCTTAATTCTTGTTTTGATGTGTTGGATTCACTCTCATACAGTCTAGCTTGGTTATTTTTGCTGTAGCAGTTCGACAGGCATGAATAATAAGTCGATAGATGTTGCACCCTTGTACTAGTTAATAGGTTGGGTATTATCTGTCATCAATCAAAAAACACAATCGAAGTTCCAGATATTGAAAGCAATCAAAGTTAAAGATGCACAAAAAAAAGTGAGAGATTGAGGATTAAGAGTCTCCACATAGTAATTTTAGAATCTCCTGATGATTGTTTTGACCGTTCCTCTTATTATTGTTATATAGATTGATTTTCTTAATTCATTCACAGTCACGGTGACTTTTCATTGTATATCGCTGCAGCTTCGTTCATTCAAAAGGATGACCAGTCTTATTTGTATTAACTAGTCCATCAACCCGCTGTAACACCCTAAAATTTGCATCACTTGGAAATAGGAGAACTTGATTTATTTACGTATTTATGTGTGCATATAAACCTAGAGGAATAATAATTTTTGAAATAAAATTAACTATAAGGCTAGAAACATGTATGTGCATTCATGCTGGTGTATTTACTCTTTTGCAATGTATGGTTTTACCCAAAGGTGGAAGGGAATTCAAATTCTTTTGAAAATGGATTTAAAAAACTTTGAGAAATAAAAGAAAAAGGAAATTTCCTTCTCCTTTCCTTCCTCTTGGTTTTCGGCCCAACCAGCCCAGCTGCTCTTTCCCTGTCACACCCCAAAATTTTTTATTTTGGGTTGTGCATAGAAAACACAAATTAAAATAAATGTTTTGATATTTGGATAAAATTTCAAAGTTTAGTTTGAGTTAGCGTCAATTAATTATAGAAAAAAAATAAATCTTTGAACTTTTCCAAATTAATTTGACAGGATATTGCTTGATGTGATGCTTGCTTTTGGTGTTTGTGAGTGCAAATGGTTTCAAAGTACGATAGGACGACGTTTCTTTCGCTCCAGAGAAATTTTTCAACCTTTTCTGGAATTAAATTCCTTTTTTCTTTGAGCTTTATCTTTTTTCCCCGATCATCTCAATAATCTATTCATGAGCCCAAACTCATTTAGTTGAGTTCCTTATCTCTCCAAGAGTCTCCAGGATTTTTTTCCATGATTTTTCTGAGCTCCGGGCTATTTTTCACGGCCAAAAACGTAATTTTAGATTTTCTGAAATTATTTTATTCGTGGAATTAAAATAATCCCGAAATTAAGAAAATCCGAAAAGTTTCCAAACCCTACAACTATATATATGCTGGTGTTCTCCTCGACATGCTGATTGCAGATTAAAAACCCCATCACAAGCCACTGCTCGTAGTTCCCTTTATCTCTCGCTGAATTTTGTCATGTACAGCTTGCGTTCCGGCGAACTTCCGGCGAAGGTTCGACGAGTTTTTCCGTCCACGTTTCTCGCCTCCGGCGAAAACCAACACTACTGCAAGGTAGCCCTCATCGTTCTCTACGCCGTAGTATACTCATTGTCTCGAATCTATGTTCGTTTGATCGTGTTCCTAATTTATTCGTGCTCCAGTGGCCTCTCTCCCGTGTATCCTGTGGCCCCAGCCGGACCAGACGCCCCACCCTCGCGTGCCCTAGCGCTCGCGACCGCATGCCATGCTGCAGGCAGCAGCGCCGTCGCCGTTTGTGGCCGCTCGGCCTCCGGTGAAGGTGCCTAGCCAGCTCCGTCCGG
The DNA here is from genome assembly GCA_022457205.1 of Saccharum spontaneum. NCBI lineage: Eukaryota > Viridiplantae > Streptophyta > Magnoliopsida > Poales > Poaceae > Saccharum > Saccharum spontaneum. The sequence goes on along the minus strand of CM039595.1, from coordinate 74,536,473 downwards.
CAGCGAGGGCCCCTGTGACGCGCGGCCACGTGCCACGGTGCAGCTCGCCGGTCGGCATGTTGCGTCAAAGAGATGCTCGATATTTCATGTGAGCTCCTGGATACGAACTCAACATACACCAAATACCATGACTATCATTTTTTGAATCACTAAATTCATTATTTCATATACCTACAGTTCAAATTTGAAATATTCTGAAAAACTCAACGAAACGAAATAAACTAACAAAATATATTAAAAATTTCAAAATTGCACCAATTTTAAAATAGAGTTTCAAATACCGTCAAAAGGCTACACAAAAAAAATCGGGCAGAAAATCAAAAAAAAAATTGCCGAGTGCCACAGGGAACACTCGGCAAAAATTACTTTACCGAGTGCCGATGCCAGGGCACTCGACAAAATTGATTTTAAAAAAATAAAAGTATACTTTGCAGAGTGTAATACTAAGCCACTCGGCAAAATAGTTTTAAAAAATTTTTGCCGAGTGCCAGTGGCCTGGCATTCGGCAAAAATGTGTTTTAAAAAATAAAAAAAATTTTGCTGAGTGCCAAGGTGACGGCACTCGGCAAAATTGTTCTAATAAAACAAATAATTTCTTGAGTGCCAGCCCTCTAGCACTCAGCAAAATATTGTTTTTAAAAAAAGAAATTTTGACGAGTGTCTATGTGATGGCACTCGGCAAAATAGATTTTAAAAAAATAAAAAAATTTGCCGAGTGCTGGCCGTTAGGCACTCGGCAAAATTTGACGGCAGGTGGCCGCCGTGACAGCCCAGCCACCTTTTGCCGAGTGCAGGGTTTGCCGAGTGCCAAAAGGCCAGCATTGTCGAGTGCTTTATTTTGCCGAGCGCGACACTCGGCAAAATATTACTTTGCCTAGTGCCTCGATAAAAAGCACTCGGCAAAGTCCTGGTTTCTAGTAATGGGAGGCTGCACACTTAGTTCATCCCAACCGCCCCGCCCTCAAAATTGAATACTTTGGTAAAGAGGGTATGAAGAGGTACGTACCTAGCTTGTACCATGTATTTATTCGTTGTAAATTCCACCTAATCCAATTAACCTTGAGCTGCTCCACTGATCGGGTTCTATTTTTTTTTCTTTTGAAAAGCGTTACCTTGGGCGCGGCCTTCTGGGAGGCCAGGTGCGGTGCGGGGGTTGGAATCCCCGTCGGCTGACGATATGTTGTGATGATGATTCAGATTCAGTTGAGCCACGGAATGAAGAGGACAAGGAGGAGACCCAATGATGATGCAGGTAATATATGTGGGTACGTCTTTAAATATTTACGGCCATTGCTGCAACATGCAGATTGCAGAGTTTTCCTCTTTACCTTCATGTTGGCCCTGCTCACTTGTCTTATACTCCGTACTTTTCAGCCTGTTTTTTTAGTTGAAATAGTATTTTTCTCTCATAACAAATCAGCGAACAATACTTTCAGTCATGGCTTTTTAGCAAAGTGAATGGGCTGTTGTTCTCTTGCAGGTTCCGCGATGGGAGTTGCTGATGTGATGCAGGTTTGATTTCTGCTGTAATCGGTGGCGGAATTGCATGGTGTTCTTTTGGCTTCTTCTGGGCTGCAGGAGCTTCGACTCGGGCGGGCTATCATATATTGTCTTATGACGACGCTGGTTTCTACTACGACCTGTCTGGCAACACTAACTAGGCTCTCTGAATCTATTATCTATGCTCAGTGCACCCATTTGGTTTGATCATAAAGGTTTCAGTTTACTGCTACCTCGGACCTTCAATAAATATGTCAGCTGATGCTGAGCTGCTGGCTTGTTAGTTTTTTTCTCTCTCGCTTTTGTTGTATTATTATTATGCACGTGCGAATAAATTAGAGACAATATATAAATTATTTTGTGCTAAATGAGGAAGGCACCTGTGCTGTTTGCCATCGTTTTTTATTTCTGTTGTCACCAAAGGATTTGTCGCTTTTACCACATGCACTAGATACACATATTCTTGTTTGATTGGTATATGAATGCATTCTCCCCATAGATGTATTGGTCAGTCCGAGAAAGGACAAGGAAGACAGATGGAATTTGAACATCCCGCGGAGCTGCTCGCTTGCATATTATTTTTGTGCAACATAGCAAAAAATAGCTCACTTGTCACAATATGCCCATAGCGTGCCCTCCGAGCAGGACTGGGTCGACATAACATATAGATATCATTGCAGAGATGTCTTGGTTTGTAAGCAACGCCATGACAAACTTACGCGAAACCATCTCAAATTTTTATTACAAACTCCACATACGATATCACGACATCTTGTCAAGTTTCATGATTTTCGGACTTCGTTTGCTTTATATAGAATTTAAAACCAACTCGCCCACAAGTTCGTGGTCATATTTTGTGAACAAGATGTACAAAATTTCTGGTCTGTTCCTGAATACGGCCTCACTTTAGACTCAATAATATGAATATCATTTTATCATACATTAAATTCCATTATTCAATCCTCTTGCAGTTCACATTTGCTTTATCTAAAAAATTCAATTAAATGAAATAAATTAAAGAAATATAGCAAAAAGTCCGAGAAATATGCCAAATTTGAACATATAGTTCAAGGTACTATAGGACGACTACAGAAAAATTTAGGAGGTCAAAATCCAAAAAAAAATAATTTGCCTAGTGCCAAGGTCTGACACTCGGCAAAGGGTCATTTTGCCGAGTGTCACACCCTTGACACTAGGCAAACTGGACAGTTTGCCGAGTGCCAACTCGGCGGGACGCTCTAGGCGCACCCGAAAAACAGAACTGCGCGCTCTCAGCCTGTGGCATGGCCCACGTGTTAGAGAGAGGGGGCGAAAAGAATGGCGCGGACGGAAGTGCACCCCGCCCGAAATTTTCGCCATCTCCCCAATTTCTCCCCCCTCTCTCTACTCTCTCTCTCTCTCGGCAGACGGCAACGGAGCACGGCGCAGCACAGGCGAGGACGCCGCTGCTGCGTCCTTGGGATCCGGTGAGGCAAGCCCCCTTGTTTCCCTCTCTCTATCCCCTCTGATGGCTTCCCCCTCTGCATCCCACACAGTGCCGGTCGTTGGGGAGGATTTCAGATGTGGCAGATCCAGAAGCCATGAGCCGACGAGATTCCAACGAAGGTGGCCCAACGCAGGCGCGGTCGACACCGCCTTCGCTTCTCCGAGATCCAGCGAGGTGAGCCCCTGTTCCTGCCCACGCAGGTCCATGGTGTTGCGGCCACGCCGGAGGTACTTGACGCCCATGGAGGAAGAAGACTGGATCCGGTGGATCCATGACATGGAGGCACCACGAGTCCACGACCCCCGCGAGATCCGTCTTCAGTGTCCCCATTCAACAGTTAAGTATTTGGCCATATACGTGAGGGAAAAGTTCTTCTGCTTAATGATGTAGTAGTCTAGATTGAATTGATTTAGGTAATTTATTTACCCTTCTATACAATGCTAGTACACTGAATTTGGTTTGAATAAATCTTGCCTTTGACTGCAAGTGTACATGCAAGCATACACACTGGTATCCTCTTGTGTTTAGCCGCATTTTGTATTCAGCAAGCGCTCTTGCATAGTTATTGTTAATATGTGATTTCTGCACAGTTTTGTTTGTTTTGGAAGAAGAAAATGGCATGGTAAGATCAGGCTACCATAGGACGACTGAATATTCTTATTTTTGTGCTGTCCAGACAATCTTTTAAATCTAAACACTTTCTAAAGACAGGTTCTTGTGTGCTTTTGGTTCTAAAAATACTTTTAATTGGGAAACTATTTGCTGCAGTTGGAAGTCTTTTACTATTATGCATACAAGGGAATCCTTTTCTTAATGTCTGAAACTTCATGTCATGCAGACCTATAAAAATATCATAGCAGTATAGCACAGGACAGATTTACCAATATATCATTTTCCAGCAACTCAGAATTAGCGAGATGGTTATTTAGTACAAGAAGTTCAACTTGCTTTGTAGCTGTAACATTATCACAGAAAATGGATGCTGATTATTTTTGTCTAACATAGAAGAGCATGTTTCTTATTCTGAAAACGAGCATATCCATCAGTGTTTTAGATTGTCCAAACTATTGCAGATGTTTCTTTCTTGGCTTTGTTATAATACAGTAGAGAGAAAAGCAGAAGCAGGAACAGATACAGTAGAACTTTTTCTGAAAAATGGACCTTGCAGCAAGGAAACAATTCAGTGTTGTTTGAAAATCTATCTTGTGAACATTACACAGCAATGCAGCCATTTATATTGGTTTAACATACGAGCAGTTTTGTTTTCTGCAGGCTAAAAACTAAGGACATTTGGAAAACAGAATCTGGGTCCTACAAACCTGGAAGATGCAAAAATAAAAATGGCAGAGTTAATTTCAGAGGTATATCTCATACATCTTGCTTGAAAGTTGGATACCAATATTTTTTTACCATGTGCTACAGACATTTTTGCCTGAGGTATGTGCACTAGTTGTAGAGGGGAAATCATGGCCTGATGTTTGATTGAACTTGCTTCGTCAACTTAACTCTGTTCCAGTGCTAAACTGCTTTCAGTATTGAGAAATAACTTGAGTGCCTATACTAAAGTTGGTGCCATTTATAGTGTTTGCACAAGTATCAGATTGTCTATACTAAGATTGGTGCCACAATAAATACTGAATTTTATTGGAATAGTTTTGTTTCGGTGAATGGAATTGGGATATGAATACTGAAACACATCTAACTTATTTGTACAGCTGTTATTTAAAATGAGCAGCTTTCTGAAAAACATGTGATGTAGTGTACTGAACTCATAGGGATTTTCACTTCGGCTGCTAAAAACCTGAAAAACGTCTGATTCAGGATCAAACATCACTGCAGACCTAAGAAGTTCAGTGTCAGTGACATTGATATAGTGTAGGCAACTAGCCACAAATTGATGATGTCTTCTGTTTTTTATTATTATGAAAATATTTACTTGAATATACACATGGATGATGAAACTCACAGCAATTTGTGTGTAGATGATCAAAAGGAGCTCATTCTTTCTCCTTGTATGTTTGGTGTTTTCCTTAGATGTTACTGGTGATGCTTAGCGCACTAAAGAGAACTACTTACTTTCATTTTCAATTCTCCAGTGAGAGCATTTCTTATTGATTTTTTGAATGGTACAGTTTGTTAATTGCTTGTCTTGCCATTTGTTTCGGAACCAGGTCATGTGGTCTGACTAGAATATGGATTTGATTATTTTAAAAAATGTGTAAATTATATTTGAAACATGATAGTACTTTCATTCTAAAATACTATGGAACATTATTACGTTCCTCACATGTTTAGTTTTGTAAACAAAGATGCTTTGTCTCTTCTGAGCTAGAAAGTTGTTTTCATATGTAACTTATTTCCTTGTAATGCAATCAAAGTATTCTGATGGTGTTTTAGATATTTTATTTAAAGTGTAGATTTGGTATATGCTCTCTGAAATTACCATTACTCATGGTAATAGCTTAAAGATTGAATGTGTGTTTGTAATAACTAGCTGTCGTTTTGCATATACATCTCTTATTGTCGTTCGCAAAAGTGTTTCCTGGATTGTATAAATGCTCAAATACAATTGTGCAAAGTTGAACTATGGAAAAATAATTGGTTATTTTGGTTCTTTTCATGTGCTTCCCTAAAATAAAGCCGTGGCGTTGGCACATGCACTATACTAGTCTGAGATAGGCTGCAAACTAACACGGCTTACCTCATCGATGACAATATTTACAGAAATCTCTGTTGCATCTGTTCATATGTCAGGTTATGACTTTAAATAGGTATAGTATGGAAATATCCCATAATTATTCTAAAGATATTTAAGCAGCATGATAACAGACAGTTCTGTAAACTACTCAAGGGTTCATAGCTCTACAATTGTGGCTAGAACATGGTAAGCATCTCTATAGTATCTTGTCTCTCACACATGCAATCTGTTCTCCTTTGTGCAGAATCCATCGACGACATCTAATAGCGTGCCTCGTCACCTCGGAGATTCACCAGGATCGAATCATGGGCCTCATCAACACCGACAGTCGCCATGATGGTAGTTTGTGATGAACTTGTGGTTTATTTTGGACAACTATGATGGACTTGTGATGGACTTGTGATATATATTGTGTTTGTGATATATATATATGTGAATAAATGTGGCGTTTGTGATATATGTGAGATGTTTGTGGCGTTTGTGTCAAAGCCACGACACTAGGCAAACTGGGCTGATTTGCCTAGTGCCGTGGGCCAGGCACTAGGCAAACTGCACGGGTTTGCCGAGTGTCACGGGCCTGACACTAGGCAAACTGGGCCACTTTGCCGATTGTCCTTGTCCACAGGCACTAGGCAAACTGAGCGGGTTTGCCGAGTGCCTCGGGCCTGGCACTAGGCAAACTAGACGTGTTTGCCTAGTGCTGTGGACAAGGACACTCGGCAAAGTAGACAGGTTTGCCGAGTGCTAGGACTACGGCACTAGGCAAACCTGCCGTTAACGGAACCACGTCCGTCACGGCAAGTTCACTTTGCCGAGTGTCAGGCCGGCTTTGCCGAGTGTCAGGCCGGCACTAGGCAAAGTCTTTGCCGAGTGCCCGACAAATGACACTCGGCAAAGCGCCCTTTGCCGTAGTTTTTTTTTCCAAGTGTGGTTTGCCGAGTGTTACACTCGGCAAACCGTTTGCCGAGTGTTTTATAGGCTTTGCCTAGTGCCTCCGGCACTAGGCAAAGCCGCTGTTTCCAGTAGTGGCCGTGCAGTGCTTCTTCCATCAGATTTCAAGAAATAAGAACCTTATGTTTCCATCGACGACTTTGACCTTCTCCATCCAACTCTACACCTAATACACACCGAACCATGATGCTTGCTTTACAATTTGATAGTGCCAAGTCGAACGGACACAAAGTCAAACAAGCCAGATACTGCGGCCCCGACATTTTATTTTATTTTATTTTATTATTATTATTATACTGTGCAATAAATAATGCTCTCATAAGGTTTTTGCATGCATAGAGTTGGATGGGCGATCAGTGGAACACGACTCAAGCGCATATTACTCATCAATTTGGTTGTAGGATCTTCTATTGTATTGTCAGGGTTGCATCACCTCGGCCGACATTTTATTATCGTGCTGTAAGTAATGATCTGATTACGCTCACGCAGGTTCTTGCGGCTAGCCTCTTACATGATCAACGAGATATGGCGGAGCCAATACTTGGTCAGTTGTTGCTAACAACAAATCTGATTGGGTGGCTGGTCAGCTGGCTCACGCAGGTTCCTGCGGTTAGCCTACTACATCACGCATCCTTAAACGCACGTGTTCCTGGTAGATTCGATAAAATCATAGAATACTACCGGATGAAAGCTATAATGTTATCCGTATGCTTGCACATTCCTTTGTCGATGTTAGGATAGTGTTTGACACCGGAGGGTGTTCGGATCACACCCTAGCCAGGGCTAGCAAGCCCAAGAGGTTGCACACAACTTGCAATGAAGCTAGAATGCAGCGTGATCTACGAAACTAATCTAGAGACGGGTTATACCGATGTTGAGCCCGTTCTCGCTTGGATAAACTCCCGAACTTCTCCCAGGAAGACCCGTTGGGGCGGTGCATGTGGAGGGTGTCCTAGGACAAATAAAGCCGCTTAGAATACTATCAAATCTCGTTGGGAGACGTGATGAACACCAAGAGGGGTTGGATGAGTAAAAGGGTTGGTAGATTGATTTTTTTAATGGTTGGATTGATGGGATCTCAATCATCTGTCATCCTCTCATATATATAGAGGGGTGGTCTTATCCCAATACAAAACAAGTCTAAAATGTGTTCTCTAAGTTTCCTGTGTCAAAAACATACCAAAAACTGATTTGGAAACGAATTAATTTAGAATAACATGGGGAGTCGGCTAAGCCGACTTTCACTGGCCTAGGCAGGTAGCTTCGGCCAGCCAGAGAGGGAGTCGGCTTAGCCGACTCGAGCAATCGGCTAATAAGCCAACTGGAGGGGGCAGGGTCAGTTGAGCCAGCCAACTGGCTTAGGGCTCGCATGGCTCATCGTCATATCCACACGTTTCTTTTGTTGTTTTGATGCAACATTTGGTTTCCAACATGCATACAACGTTTATAACTTGTTGGTGATGCCCATAATCTTCTGTGAAACACTTTTGGGTGTCAACATATGCCCCCTATTTTTAGATGAATGAGGCATGAACATGAAAACATAATTCAAAACCAGATAGCAACAATACCAATCTCACCGGCTATTCAGCAGCTAAGGGCAATGTATACATTGACCATTTTTTTCTAGGGGCGATACATGTGTATAGGCCATTGTTTGGAGAGCACTTAGGCTTCTTGCCAAAAACATGGAAAGTACTTCTTCAAGTACCTTCGGTTAATGGCTCTTGGGAGACTAGCCGTTGGGCTATGTCAGAACCGAACATTGGAGACCTCTTGTCTGGTTCCTGGTGCCCGGTGCTACACCGGCGACAACTGGTGCTCTTCTATGCCTTCTTCAATCACTGCAACACTGTCTAGATCCCATGACTGGTGCACGAAACAGGTGCACACTGGCATGACCGTTGCCCCTGGTTGCAGTTTCTTCACGCTGCAGCCTCTTTGGACTCCCTATCCAGTGAGGCAACCGGTGCAACACTGGTCATCACCGATGCAGCTGATTCAGCTTCACATCCTTCATTTCTTCGCCCATTGATCGTTCGGGCTTCTACCTTCTTGTGTCTTGGATTCTTGTCTCCTCTTCTAGATTGTAAACACATCTTCTAAAGTCTTCTTTTTGGTTTTGATCAACTTCTTTTCGTTCCAAACCAATCCAAGTCCGCCATGCATCCTACTGAATTACAAAACAAACACTTGCAAATTTATTTGTCCAATTTGGTCATGTTGATCATCAAACACCAAAATCCAAACTAAATGGGCCAAGGGTCCATTTTCCTTACACAACTCATTTTAACTTTAACAACTTGATCGAGACATACATTACCATCTAAACAATTTGATACTATACTAGTTGGTTTCCAGTTTTCTACAAATTTGGTATTAAAAAATACTCCCTCTGTTTCAAATTTAAGTTGTTTTAGGTTTTTAGGTCAAACTTATATAGGTTTGACCATGTGTATATGTAAAAATACACAAACATCTATAACATCAAAAAAAGATTTAATGGATATAATATGAAATATATTTTTGATAATGCATTAATTTAATATTGAAATTTGAAAATCACAGAGTACATTAGTTGACTTAAGACGAAGCCAAATTGGGGTGTTAAAGTCTAGGACAATATTTCATACTACTTTAAATTGGAAATAATATCAACCAAAACTCTGTTTTTTAGAAGAAGATTGAAAATATTATGTTTTCAATTTTATCACTGTCCAAGGTATACGTCTTTCCATTGTTTGCAAGACAAAATTGTTGAGTTTAATTTGTCAAATACCTTTATCAACAACTTATATCGTCCAAATAACAAGGTCTTCGAGGAAAGCAACAGCTAGGTTGATCAAAACTATTAGCGTTTCATCTTTGGTTCTAGATTTTTATCATCATATTTGGATTGGGCAAGCAATCTTGACCACTCAAGTTCTACATTGAGAGTAGGGCAACCTAGAGAGGAGCGAACCAGCGCCAGGGAAGCAACCTCACTGTTAACGAGCCACCGGATAGCACCTAGCTATCCCCTTCCAAATCTCTTACACACTCTTGCTATGACCCCCCGATTTGGGTGCTCTCGAATATAAACAACTACTACTCCTAGACGTAGGGCCGCGATAGCCCGAACCAGGATTCATCGCCGTACCTTCTCTGTGTTCTTGAGTCCACCCGAGCCAACAGAGACTCACACTCAGGGACAGCTGATGAACAACATTGCTTGCCACAGTTTCGATCTCGCGACAAAGTCCATTAGGGACTACAAATATAGGGCATTGTAACTATTCCAGGCAGCTGTCTCTCTCTTTGTTCCAAGCAGCTGCCGCCCCCTCCTGTTCCTGCGCCTACGCCGCCACATGGCCCCGCCTCCATCCACCCTAACACCACCGCATTGTCCTAGCCACTGCCCCAACCTCCCCCCGAAGAAAGGATCACTACACCAAACTAACAACTCATTTTAACTTTAACAACTTTATACATTACCATCTACACGATTTGATACTATAGTAGTTGGTTTTCAGGTTTCTACAAATTTGGTCAAAAAACACTCCCACTATATTTGAACTCCGATGTAGGTTGAACCAGTTGTGAACTTTATGTAACATGTGATGTGTGTATGCTAAATCATGTACGATCTTGGTTTGTATGTGGCTTATTTCGAGATCCTTGGCGATACTCGACGGACTACCAGATTTATATGTGCTCAAGTGTGAGAGTGCGACTGTCTTTGCAGCTGCCACTGCACTTGTGCTCTTATAAATAGGACAATTCTGTGAGACCTGGCACAGGGAGTTTGGGCGCTGACTTCATCAAGATACGATAGCCATTCTGTTATTATTTTCATGTAACTAACTAGGAAACATATCTGCAAACCGATCACCATCTATGTAACCCTACCCCATGGAGTATATAAAGCCGGGTAGGGGGCTCTCGATCGGTAACTCGGGCACGCGAGATAAAGAGATCTACTCCAAACTGAACTAGTATAAATATATGTCTCATGTGCTACCTTTCTAATTTCCTACATTGATCTTCATTGGTGGTGTCGAAAACTGCGACAGATATGGTTTGGAGGATGGAGATATTTGTCTTCCGACATGGGGCCCACATCCACAGTAGCGCAGGACATAAACGTGGTCCTGATTTTTCCATTGTGAATGCCCACATCCACAGTGGAGGCTTCTGTCGGTTCAATACCACAGGAAAAAGTATTTATTGTCGGTTTTCTTGGATTGGCAGGATCTAGTGTTTAGTTCCAGCTGATAGGAATAATATAGGTCTTTCACGTCGGTTTTGTCCGTCTGACAGGAAGTTAACTTGTTCTTGTCGGTTTTTAGAAAACCGTCTGGGATAACCAAAACCGACAGGAATGATCCTAAGTCTAGCAGCGTGAGCAACTGAATTTACAATGTTGATCTTCCTAGTTGTACTTTCCTTGTGTGGAAACTGACAGGGAAAAACTTTAATCTAAAGGTTCCAGAACGGGAACATGCAAAATAACTCTGTGAGCCAACCGCCAAAAAACCACTCTTAGGAAAAATATTTCTGTCAGGAAATTGACATGCATATTAATTTTTTCCGTCAAGCTATCCTTGACGGTATTTGCCTGTGGGTTGACTGATAGAAACAATTTTCCTATGGGTTCTGTCAATTTCCTTGATGGTGTTTAGGGCACACTGGGAAACGGTTTCTAGTAGTGGAGGAAATATGTCCATGCTTTGCAATGCGAGTAAAAATCTCTCATGGTTGTATTTTAATTTGATATAGAAGTAATAGATTGTCAACATTAACTTAAATCGTGGATGTCATAATCATTATAAAATAAAACATACATGATTAAAAAATTATAACCCTTAAATTTCATGCAAAGGGAAAAAATAAACTGATACATAGTATTTTCCTTTCTCGTTTTCCATAAACATTTGATTGTATTTTTTTCCTTCCATTGCAATACTTGAACATATTTGGCAGTAGATAGACAACCACCCAGGGTAAGATGGGAGTCGTCCTTTGGTGTGCGCATCATCAGTGCTTCTTCCTGGAAGCTGCACTGATGGGCAAATAAAAGATCTGATGAGGTCTTGAGCAGGTGTCTGCCAGTACGCATCATCAGTAGTTGTCACGGGTACTAAATTGACGATGAAGAAAGCTGCATTGAACAGTCTCAATTGTTGTTGTAGAGAAACAGTGGAAGAGATAAGCACCATAGACTACGACTTTGACTAGCTCGTCTCTTGACTCGAAGTCACGGTCACCCCAACCGAGCCAGTCAATAAACAAAAGGCATATAGCCATCCAATCCAAGGGGATTGGGTCTCGCAGTGCACCATATGGGAAGCATTCTTTTCTTGTCAAGCTCCAACGATGGCTTACGCGAGCTCAGCAGCCCCCTTATATTCTCTCGCTTTCATGTGCCTCTTCTACTGCTTCTTCGTGCTATGCCTGCACGTACATTCATCGTCTTCGGTTTCATTCAGCTACAACTTCAGCAACTCAACTGATGACCCCTGCAGTCTCGACATCGTGTGCCATCGTGATGCCGAGTTTGTGAGAAGCAGAGGTATCGAGCTGACAGCGAACCTCCTATCCGAGTTAATTAACAACCGCACAGGTCGAGTGTGGTACAAGTATCCAGTGCCGCTGTGGGACGAAGACAGCGGCAAGGCGCCAAGCTTCACCACTAGTTTCTCCTTCAACATCACCCCGACGAACTTCAGCCAGTACCAGCAGTGCAAGAACTGGTCATCTCAAACGGGCGACGGGATGGCCTTCTTCCTCGCGCCTTGGCCTTCTAACCTGAGCAGCGGCGGCGTCGTCCTGCCCAATGCAGACACAACGTTTGGCGGGTACCTCTACCTTTTCAACAGGAGCAACTATTTGAATGCAACGGGTGATGGTCGGGTTGTTGCCGTTGAGTTCGACACGTTCTCTGGCGGTAACAACTGGTGGGACAACAGCTCCAGCCAGCACATCGGCATCGATATCAACTCCATCATGTCCGTGGCGACCACAGACACACCGGGGATGAACAACCTCACCTCCCCCTTCACCAAGGCCGCCATGATCAGCTACAACAACGTGACCAAGAAGTTAGCCGTCGACGTGCATATCAACGGCAGCACCCCATACCGCGTCAACGCAAACGTCAACCTGACAAAAAGCTTGCCGAAGACAGTGGCCGTCGGCTTCTCTGCATCAACCGGAACCTTCGTCGAGCTACACGAGCTCCTGTCATGGTCCTTCAACTCCACACTCCAAGGACCCAAGGCGAAGGCGGTCAAACCGGAGCCATCAGCGAAACTACTACTCCGGGTACTAATTCCTGTAGCATCTCTCCTTGTTTGTGCTGCAGGTGTGGGTCTTCTCATATGGAGAGAGATGCGTGCAAGAAATGCCCAGTCACCCCAACAAGGGGCCAACAGCGAGGAATCCGATGAGCCAAACAATGGTGAGGTGGCTGCCGCCTTCGAAATGACCGTGGCCGGGCCAAGACGTTACCACTACCGTGATCTCGCCGCTGCAACCGGCGGATTTGCGGAGGAGAATTTGCTCGGGCGAGGGTGATTTGGCAGCGTGTACCAGGGCAGCCTCCCCAGTACTTCTAACGAGGATGAGATCCAAGGACAGCAGCAGGTAGCCATCAAGAAGTTCTCCTCAGAGTCATCGTCTCAGAGCCGGAAAGAGTTTGAGGCTGAGGTAATGATCATAGGCCGTCTTAGGCATCGCAACCTTGTGCGGCTGCTAGGCTGGTGTGATAGCCGCAGAGGTCTCTTGCTCGTCTACGAGTTCATGCCCCAAGGAAGCCTGGATAAACACATCCATAGCACGGACAGAATCTTAAATTGGCCCGAGAGGTACAACATGTTGCATCCTGTCCTTATTTTAGTACTAATTATAATACCCGTTATAGCTATATCTTTTTGGCTTCACTATTCCATCAACCCTAACTCCTGATGAGCAGGGTTAGAGCATATATATAGTAGCAGAATTAATACTAGGCTTCATATTTACCACTTACAACTAATCAAAATTGTTGGTGCACGCACCGTGACCCCGAGCAGCGCCCATCCATCGCGGAGGCCATGCAGGCCCTGCAGTCTGAGGAGTGGAAGCTGCTGGCGCTCTCGCTACACATGTACAGCAAGCTGGGGACGTCACCATCTGCTGGCATCGTTGCCTCCACGGGCGTCAATTCTGGTGTCTCCGGCAGCTCCTTCTCTAGCGGCGTCCGCTCGGCAGACACCGCTGGGACGACGACAGGCTCGTCTGAATCGTTTAAAATTTAGCGGTTCCGCCACCGCATTCCACGTGGTAGTAATTGTGTCGCAGTTTAACTAAACAGCTTCTTGTCTCTGCTCCCTGGTAGGAGTCTACATGTACTGTAATGTACTGTATGTAGTTGATCATTCTCTGATGATACCTGTGCAAGTTTTTTTTTCTCGTTTCACAATATATCTGTTTGCAACAGCTGTGCTTTCTACTCCACGTACGTACTGGCAGATGAAGCAACTTTCAGCTTCGTTTTACTACTTGTGTCCTGCTCGATCCTGCTTGAACGGTTTAGCTTGCCCTTAGATCGCCGCTATGGTTATTATATAGTCCGGTTCATACACGTCTTTGTCGGACTTAGAACATGATTGAGTAGCACTCGAATTTACTTTTGAGTATGATACCATTCCTAAATACATTATATCTAGGAAGTTAAAAACGTCTAGGTAGCTGCTGCAGGGAACTTAAAAACGTCTTTTGTTTGGTTGGCTTTTGGTGCGCTTTTTCATTTCCATGACGCTGCGTCGGTCTTGCGGGATCGGAATGGATAACGCCGGTTGGGAAGTAGTACCAAGGTTGTGCGAGCCGACCAAAACAAACGGAAAACAAAAGAAACTGATGTTGCTGTAACCGACCACAGGCCAAAAAGGCCAAACCAAATGCCTCAGAGCAACTCCAGTAGCCCCCAAAATAGGGCCCCTACTTCTTAATTTCCTCTATTTTTTCACACACTATATGCATATGTAATCATATTATATAATAACTTATTTAAACTATAATGAATAACGATAAAAGCACCATACCTAAAATTATAAATAAAAATAGGAATGTTTAAATTTAAATTCAAACACAAATTTGGTCCGAATTTAATGATAGTCGATCACATCATAATCCATAACATGTTTGCAAATGAAATAACATAATCATGAAACATAAAGTCGAACAAGATAATTAACTTGCGCCATGTCGCGCCCACAAATGCTGCACAAGATCATTTCAGAGTTTCTCATACCCTTCTTTATCTTCAATCTTCTTGTGTATCATGAGAAACTCGGACATCACATTTGGATTGCGGCGTTGGTGTTACTCCTGCGTCAACTCCTCACCCCCATCTTGATCATAGTCATATCCCCCAACATCAGCGTCATCTCTCTCATTCTCAATTATCATATTATGCAAGATCACACATGCTATCAATATGTACCATAGCATATCCTTGCCCCAAAATCTTGCAGGACCCCTAATCATGGTAAAGCGTGACTGCAAAACACCAAATGCTCTCTCAACATCCTTCCTGGCCGCTTCTTAAGCTTGTGTGAAGTGACACTTCTTGTTACCTCGTGGACTTCTGAGCTCTTCACAAATGTAGCCCAAGAAGGATAGATCCCATATGCCAAATAATAACCCATAGTGTATTCAATTGGAGGTGAAGTTCCTGAAGTTAGTCGCTGAAAAAGGGGAGACCTTCGAAGTACATTGATATCATTTAGTTATCCTGGCAAACCAAAAAATGAATGCCAAATCCACAAATCCTCCGATGCAACCGCTTCAAGGATCATAGTTGGACCATCCACATGTCCTATGTACATACCTTTCTATGCAGTTGGGCAATTCTTTCACCTCCAATGCATACAGTCAATGCATCCAAGCATTCCTGGCCAACCCCTATTGTTGTTCATCTCTAGCAACCTTGCACTATACTCAACAGTGGGTTGCCTCAGGTATTGCTCACCAAAAACATCAACCACTGCTTGAACAAAGTGCTTGAAGGCCTCAATGATAGTGCTCTCAGCAATTCTCACAACCTCATCCATGGAATCTGCAGGAACATCATAAGCTAACATCCTAAAAGCTCCAACTACTTTTTGAAGGGCAGTTGCTCCAAGCAACCCTACTGCATTTGGCCTTTGCCTGAAATAGTCATCAAGTGCCTCAACTCCTTAGATAATTCTCAGAAACAATGGCTTAGACATTTTGAATCTTCTCCAAAAAAATTTATCATTGTAAATTGATGGATCTGCCACAATCCACAAGTTACCAGCATGCATGTCTCTTGGCACCACTTCACGACCAGGCACCGAACCACGGCGACGCTTATTATGACTCCAATCTTCAGCATCAGCAAGAATTAGCAATAGCTCCACCAAATCATCACCTCTCCTTATCTTTAACATGTGTGTGACCCATTGGTTAGTAGAATATATGTTTTAGAGAGGAGAGGGAGATAGAAAAGGGGAGAAAAAATTAAATAGATAAATATTTCATAGACAGGTGGATTCTAAGTGTCAAGAGGACATAAACTTTATATATGTGGCCCCCATAGGTAGGTCAGCGCTAAGTCAGCATGGTGTCATTGTACTAAGTGGGTTGAGTTCCGTTTGGACCCAGATGAGACACGAAAATAGCATTTTTAAAGTTCAAGGACTGACTATGATGTGGCAAACACCGGCACATTGATCCAGTCAAGTCCATAGGGGGGCATATATATAAATACCTTGCCTATTATTACTCTCATCTGAGTAAGAATATAGTTCTCGCCTCCAAATAAGTTAAACAATTTTAAGTTTATTCAAATCTATTAAAATAGGTTTTGACATATGATACCGAATAAAGATCTTTCAGTAGGAAGAATACATAATTTGGAAGGGTGGAACTATGTCCATAGCTGGAAGGAAAACTTTGATTGACTCCAGCCTCAACAATGCTCCTATCTATCAAATGTCAAATTATCTGCTGCCTAAAACAGTGGTATATAAGCTAGACAAGATAAGGAGAATTTTTTTCTGGCAAAAGATGGTGGTACTAAAAAGAAATACCAATTAATTAAATGACCTAAAATTAGCAAGAGCAAGAAAAAAAGGAGGTCTTGGCATTAAGGATATCAAGAAGATGAACCTAAGTCTATTATGCAAATGGGTTTGGAAGGTTGATAGGGAGGATGGTCTGTGACAACAGATTATTAAATTCAAGTATTTGAGGAATGATACCATTTGCTCTGTGAAACATAAGCAATTAGACTCTCCCATTTGGGTTGATTTGTTGAAAGTTAGGGACATATATGTGCAGGGAAGAAAATTTATTATTGGGGATGGTAAAAAGGTCCCATCCTGGAAAGATAGATGGTTATATGATCAACCTCTTAATTCTCTGTTCCCTGATCTATTCAAGATGGCACAACAACATGATATCACCGTAGCAGAGGTAAAGTGTGATCTTGGTAATCTCACCTTTTCCAGATGGCTGGTAGGTGTTTGGAACAAACAATGGGACTCCATCGTT
This sequence comes from Saccharum spontaneum, assembly GCA_022457205.1. Lineage (NCBI taxonomy): Eukaryota > Viridiplantae > Streptophyta > Magnoliopsida > Poales > Poaceae > Saccharum > Saccharum spontaneum. The sequence goes on along the minus strand of CM039595.1, from coordinate 74,519,299 downwards.
TTTGATATGTCTAATGTCCATCTAAGTGATTGTGCTGATGTAGTGACTTGGAAATTTAGTCCAAAAGGCATTTTTACAATTAAATTAGTGTATAATACTCTCACTTCTAATGATTCTGGCCCTTATCACAAGAAAATCTAGAAAGGTAAAATCCCTGCTAAGATTCAAAATTTTCTATGGTTAGTGATAAACAATGCAATTCTGACAAAAGATAACATGATTCGGAGAAGGTGGCAAGGTGACCCTGCTTGTTATTTTTTCCATATGAATGAATCTGTCTCACACTTATTATATCATTGTAATATTGCAAAAGCAGCTTGGGCAACCTTTGCAACTTGCATTGGTGTGAATGATATTCCCAGATCATTAGACCAATGTTGGGTGTGGTGTGAGAAATGGCTTCTTGGTGGGAAGAAATTTCACACATTGGGAATCGCGACCATCTGCTGGGCCATCTGGAAAGCGAGGAACAAACTCTGCTTTGAGGGCAAGATTGTTTAGAATCATATTTCCATTGTTTGTCACGCCTGCGCACTTATGGGTTACTGGGCAGGACCCTACTTGGAGAAAGATAAGGAAACTCTGGAAGCCGGCGTCAACGCGATGTTGTAGATAGCGTTGAAGCTGCTGAACAAGAAGGTGAGGCCGAACACGACATTGCTGCTAAAGGATGACTCGGACAGCCATCACAAGGATTGAAGTCATACGTGCGCTCTGTGGGGGTGGAGGTCCTCCTTTTGTGCAGCATGTCTGAAGACCAAGCTTCTTGTGTATCTCGTGTTAAAGTTCTGTAATGAGCTCTACTTTCGCTGGTACTTTTGTTCTAAACGGTAGCAGTGTTAAACTCCCGGCAGGTTGGTTAGAAGCGCAGTGGTAACGTTTTAGTGGCAGTTCTCTTAGATGTCTTGTCTTGTCCTGATGGCTCTTGTTACTCTGTTCGAACGATGTATTTCCGTTTAATTAATGGAAATGGGGGAAACCTCCGGTTCGGAAAAAAATATTTTACCACCAAGAACCATGGTTGGTGTATAGCTGCTCGACATGCATTAAGCTTTTTATAGCGACTAGCGTACACGTACTACTCGATTCGACCATTCGTGTCCTCCTCCAAACATGCATGGGTGTCTAGGCATCGTGCAACTCGTGGTGGTGACGTATCACTGCCCTTTTGTCGGCATTTCCATGAGAAAGCGCGATACTATTTAGGCTGCATTTAGTTCGCCAAAAGAAAATTGTTAGGTGTCATATCAGATGTGTCGGAAGGATGTTGGAACGGGTTTTCGGATATTAATAAAAAAACAAATTACAGAACCCGTCAAGAAACTGCAAGACGAATCTAATGATACTAATTAATCCATCATTAGCACATGTTGGTTACTGTAGCACTTAAGGCTTTTCATAGACTAATTAGGCTTAAAAGATTCGTCTCGCGATTTCCTCGAGAACTGTACAATTAGTTTTTTTTCATGTACGTTTAGTACTCCGTGCATATGTTTAAACATTCAATGTGATGGGTGAAAGCAAAATTTTTTGAGAACTAAACGAGCCCTTATACATGCAGGCATGGACAACATTGATTCACGCATCTCGTGATCATTTCTGGACGTTGTCAGCTCGGAGCTTGACACATGCACTGTAGTAATGTGAGGCCATGCTAGCTAGCTAGCTAGCCCCATACAGTAGTCATCCGTTAGCTCGGTCCCAATCCAAGAGGAGGAAACCCTTTCCATGAGACCGGCCACAGTGTGTTCATCGATGCCCAAAACCAACAGCGGAGACAAGCTGCAATGGGTAGGCATCGTGTAGAAACAGTAAAAAGCAACAACTGTAGGCAGCTTTCCTCTCTCTTGTGCAGCTTTTCCTCTCTCGTGTACATGCATGTTGTTAGACTCGGCACCGAGGCAGCAACATTCCACGATGCCAAGAAATTTTCTTCAGGCATCGCTACCCGCAGTGTGTACATCGATGCTCCGATCTTCTCTCTCATGTTTTTGGCATCGCAAAAAGCATACGTTGTGGCCGGTCTAACACTGGCTGCATTTTGCGCACGGTTTACTTTTGACTTCTTCTCCATGAATTCTTATCTTTCAAATAAAATGTTGTGATTATGATTGTGTGGGATAGTAATGCTGAGGTGCAGATTTGTAGACAAAAAAAAACTACTGGACACTGCTGTGTTGTGCTAGGATGACATTTCCACTGGCAGTGATGTGAACCTCCCATCACTGCCGGTTTAGTAGTGCCGGTTCAAAATTCGGCAGCGAAGGGGGTAGTGTTATAATTAATGAAATTCCTTTTGGGGCAGAGGATGTACATGTATCCCTGTTCACTTCGCTGAAAAGGCAAGACTGAAAGTATTATTCGTTGATTTGTTGTGAGAGAAAAACACTGTTCATTCGCTGAAAAAGTACGGCTCAAAAGACAAGCGAACAGGGCCATAATTCCTAACTTCATTTATTCTAAGTCCAGTAGACAAAAAATAAACATTTGAAGAAGTCAAGATGGTGCGCAGTATCAATTTCATAGGACCATCTTTTATTCTTCATTGTATGAAAAGATGACAAAATGCATAAAATTTGATTGTGTGTGGACAAGATTGATAGCGGTGTTTTTTTTTTCTTGTTATGTACAACACTATAAAAGACAAGCAATAATTTCAGTCCGACATGTCGCTTTTCATACAAAAACCATCCACCATGTAGTATATCTAGAAGATCCATTTCAACTTTTTGTGTATTGTCTTCCAAAAAGAAAAATAATCAAAGCACCTGTAAATCACAGATTTTTTTACTACAGCTAATTGCCAATCTCAAGGTGGCATGAGATGCATAATTTAAACTCGACCTGTGGGGTGGTGGGGGGAGGGGGGGTGAGGCAGCCCGTGGGCATTGTGCTTAAGAAGAAGACCTTCTCATGTAGGTCGAGAAAACCCTCAAACATCTGTCCCACCCGAGATTTTTTTCAACACATAGATAAACTGCGCCGTCTTCGGCTAACAAATTCGCCCCTAAAGAGGTTTGAACTCTGGCCGGCAGGGTGCAAAGCGCACAACTACCAACTGGTCTAGCGTTAGCGTGAGATGCATAATTGAGAGCTTGATATTTGTAGTTGCAAACGATACTAATTTCTTTCTTATAGCTTCTTAGTATACTCTGTCGTGTACTTGTACGCCACTCTTTATTAATTACTGGTAACCCTGTACATGCAACGGATACTAATTTATTTCTTATCATAGCACCATAGTGTACTTGTGTGCTGCTTTTTAATTACTCGTGTATAGCAATTTATATCTGGGACGGGCCGCTGTGCACACTGTGAGCGCTTACCATAGATGAGTAAACAGTGTTACTACACTATTGCCTCGGTTCCAAATAGTAAGTTATTTTGACTTTTTTATCTATATTATTTTTCAATGTATCTAGACATTAACACATATCTAGATGTGTACTAGAAAAGACAAAACAACATGCAATTTGAAACTGAGGGACTAGAATGCATGGCAGCTCCGTGCACCATAATTTTACTCTTTACTGTGCAAGATACGCATAAGGATATAATAAATTTAATACTGACACCACCTTGCCTTCGCCAGCAATCTATAGCACCAGTAAAGTCACAGATTCTTTTTTTCAAAATCAGTAACAACACTGATTGGTTCATTCTAATCACCTACCTAATTAAAAGTGTATTTTCTTCCCCAATTATAATTTAGAGCCATTTCACTTTGTGTGTACTGTCTTCTCCACACTACCGGAATCCGCTTCTTTACCGAGTGCCAGAGGCTTTGCCGAGCGTTTTTTTTCGGGCGCTCGGCAAAGAAGGCTTTGCCGAGAGCCAAATAAAAAACACTCGGCAAAGCCTCTGCACTCGGCAAAGAAGGCTTTGCCGAGAGTCAAATAAAAAACACTCGGCAAAGAAGTTTCTTTGCCGAGTGCCAAAAAAAACACTCGGCAAATGCTTCTTTGCCTAGTGCCAAAATAAAACACTCGGCAAAATAATTTTTCAGATCACGTTTTGGTGCCCTAAACGAATTCAAATAAAAAAGTTTTTAACTACAAAGTTTCATAACTTCTCATGATCTACAAACTTTATATTGGTCATTTCTTCATTCGACAAAGTAATAATTACGTTGTTCAACAAATCTTATATGTCTCTCATGTAGTTTCATGAAACTACAAGAGAGGTATATAAGATTTGTGAACAATGTTAGCACCGCAATTTTGGATGGAAAAACTTCCTAAATGAAGTTTGTAGATCTCGAAAGGTTATGAAACATTGTAGTTGACCAATTTCTAATTTGAATTCATCTTGACCTAGAGACTACATGCTCCTCACATTGTAGGAAAAAATTTAAAAGTTTGTATTTTTGATTGCATGAAAACCCGGGTTGTTACACCTACTTGGCACGCCAGTTGTCGCGGGGTCGAAACCACGAAAAGCATGTTGTTCGAGTCAGTGTCAGAGTATGAGGTCTCCGGTGGCTCGGGTGGACTCAGGAACACAAGAATCACGCAGAGAAGATGCAACGGTTTATCCTGGTTCGGGCCAATTCAGTCCCTACGTCCAGTATCTGCTAGGTATCTGCTGATCCTTATACTCAAGAGCATTCAAAATCTGGGGGTTACAACAGAGTGTAAAGGATGAAGAGGTTTGGTAGGGGGTTAACTTGGTCTAATCCTAAGGTTTTGCCTCACCGCTGGTGGAGTCTCCCCTTCATCGGAGAGGAAGGAGATGACGGGATGGCCAAGGAGCTCTCGGTGCCCCTCGGTGGGTTGCCTTGCTCTCGATGCAGAGCGGAGGTGAATGGAATGGAGTCTGGTGATTGATCTGGGATCCTCTCTCCTCTAGGTCTGACCTTATCCCTTATATAATGAGATAGGTTGGGTACAAGGCGGTTTGAGGGTTCTAGTCAACGGTCTACGTGTGCCGGAGTCTAGGAGGGTCTTGCAGCGGTGCGTCGTGGACCGTCGAGGTGTCTTGGAGCCGAAGAAGCCTTGGTGTTGTTCGGCTACTCTATTCTGACATTCTGCGTGTCAGGCTATGTCGGCTTGGACAGGCCTCCCCCAGGTGGGACCTTCTGGAGTCTTCTTGGTGGCGAAGGAGGTCGGCTCCAGGGGCTGATGCACAGGCCCGGAAGCCCCCGAGCCCCCCGGAGGCAGTTGGGAAGCTTTGTCTTCTTGTGTCACGCCCCGGACATGACCCTGTCGGAGGAGCAGCTGGTAGGGGTGTGGTTGGAGAGCGTCGCCGAGGAGCTCCCGGGCATTGGTAGCCTGGGGCTTGTCTTCTTGTGTTCGGGCCTTAGCTGTAATCGTTAGCCGGGCAAGAGCCAAGAGTCGGGCGTGGAGATGCCATAGATCGGGTGCCCAAGGCTCGGGGTAGCCCCCAAGCCCCAAGCGGAAGCTGCAGTCGAGTCAGGCTCGGCCGGGTCTTTTTGCTAGAGGGTGTGCGCGAGCGTGTCCGATGGGCATAGCCCCCGAGCCCCCACGCGATCCAGGAGGGAGCAGTCGAGGGGTCTTTCTTCGATCGGGAACCATTGGACCCGAAGCTTAACGTACCCATATGTTAGGATCTTGACATGCGGGCACCTGTCACAAGCGACGCGGTTGCCAGGGCCACGCGTGGCCACCAATGGCGTGGCTGCCGGTGTCCTGCGTGCGGGGGATGCTGCCTTCGGGGCATAGGGCCGGGACCATCGCTACTGTCGGGACTGGGCACAAGGCTGGGCCATAGGGGCATGGCCATCGAGCGGGACTAGGGCACGGCCGCCTATGAGCTCGGGCGTTTTCCGTCGAGCTTTTCTTTTTCCCGTGGCCATGGGAAGAAGATGGTGAATAGAGAAAAAAAGGGGAAGGCTTAGGGTATTATGGTCTTTACATACCAGACGGGGTTAAGAAAACAGCTCAGCTTCACCAGCAGAGCTGCTCATTGAGCTAAAAACCAAAAGAATGATTTCATTGGTGAAGATGAGCCGTGCCAAACTGGGCCATAGCCTAAAACTATTTGTGTTACGAGAGGAGTATAATATATAAGTCACATATACGGACTCTGTCTCTATGGAGTCCGTATATCATGGCCGTTTGAGGACCACAACATATCTTGGCCATAGATCGAACCTGGTATCCTAGCAACGGCTGGTTCTAGGAGAGGAAGAAGATACAATGTTCAGCAGAGCCACAACTCTCTCGCCTCTTCCCTATCTTTTTTCCACACGGGAACCACCCATTTCCATTACGATGAACGGAAATACAAAAGCATTCAGAGAGATTACCGACAGAATGGATTGCATTCCTGGGCCTAGCAGTCCTCGTGGGCTAGCTTCCTGCGGCTATGATCTGCTTGGACTGTAGTGTGAGGAGATATAATAACATTTAGGTACAACAAAGAACAAGCCCATCAGTTTGTGGTTTGGTTGGTGTCAACTGTCAAGAGCGTTATTCACCCCAGACATACAAAGCACACCCAACCGTGCCCAGCAACGGCGCCGCGCTACTGGGTATTGGTTCGTCGCTTGGCTTTCCGAACAAGCTGAGTCCACTGAAGATAAGTCCTTTCGACCTTTCTCTTCCGTCAAGGAGAAGGATGACGGTGACTGCCATCAGAGAGAATCGCATGCCTCATGTCTATTGTGACAGAGAGAATCGCATGCCTCATGTGTATTGGAGAACATATTCTTTTGCCTTTAATTATGCCATCAGAGATGACGGCCGGGCCTGCATGCAGCTTTATCTGCTCACTTTGTCCCAGCACACACCTAACGAAATGCATGGTTCAAGCTGCTCCTGCCAGGCTGCCACCAATTAAAATGCCTGACAGTCACGTTGCCTAGCTTGTACTAGGAAATTGTGCTTTTGGAATACTCTTAACATTAATTACGTGGAGTTCTCTGATCTTATGAATGTTGAGAAAATCTTACGATGAGTACATACATTGCCCCCCACTGCGCCACCCCCCCCCCCCCCCCCCCCGCCCCCGGTTTCCAGCAGTGTGCCCATGTGAAACGGCACGACCACAAGAATGACAGGTCAATGGAAATAGCTTCTTCCAATGCCACAGTATCACTGCTATAGAACAGACCTCCACTGTCGGTTGATTATGAATCAGCAGGGATAATCCTTCCCTGCCGACTCCTAACATAAAAATCCGAAAATGATTGGGGTTTCCACGAACCAGCAGTGATATATCAGTGCCAACGGTGATAATGAAACTTACCGGTGCCGGCAGGTGGCTCAAACCGGTAGTGGCATATCACTGCCGGTTCATGGCCCAAACCGTCAGTGATGTTGAGCCCATCTTTGCAAATTTTTTCCCCGGCAGTGAAACTTATGGAAGCAATAATTGAAGATCTCCACCGTTGCTTGCACCTACCACCGCTGCTCTCGCCATCCAATGCTTCTCGTGCATATAAAACCGGTGTCTGGTTGCGCCTCTCCACGACCAAAACTCATATTATTTGGCGTCTCCACTCTTCTAGCTATTATCCGCATATTTATGGGCTCTATGTGGAAGAGAGTCTTCCACATACAAATTTTAATATGATCCAGGGTTTCCTCTGAACAAGCTGAGTCCACTGAAGATAAAAGTTTCGACCTTTCACTTCCATCAAGGAAAAGGGTGATAGTGACTGCCAATTGCTTACCCAACAGGAAATTAAAGTAGTACGACTTGCTCGCCGTCATCATTGTGACAGAGAGAATCGCATTCCTCATGTCGTTTGGAGAACATATTCTTTTGCCATTAATCATCGCCTGTGGACCGATTCTATCCAATGTCTAGTGCTATGGATGAACTCTATATAATATTTGGAACTGTGGACTTATTTTATGTATGGATGGACTTTAATATTTGGCCTTTCATCATCTTTGGATAACACTTTAGACTCCATCTTTGTTTAATATTAATTTAGGAGTGTGTCTTTGTATAATATTTGAGACTGCATGTGGTGAAAAAGACTCCTCGTACTTATATATCAATGAATTGGTACTTTACTGTATAGTTTTATTTTGGATTTCAATCTAAAATGGTTTAGAAATTATGTATGTGTTTTCCTGAACAAAATGAGCTATTTTTTATAAATTTTGTCCAAAGTAATTTTGTATCGCCCAAAAATTTCCGATATATCTGATATTTCTGTTTATCGGTGACCACCAAGACTTTTAGAATACCTATAGAGTAAACCCTGGATCTTATTACATATTTATATTTGAATTATGATACTAGCATAGGTTATTGTAGTTTCATGTATACACTATTCTTTTGGATTTGTCGTGAATCTGGTTATCCTGGTTATTCACTACCGTAGTACCTGGTACTTGGACAATCGTACTGTGCAATTTTATTCTCCACACTATAACAAATTTTTGTTATGCTCTAGCAGCAAGCTCTGTTTCTTTGCACATTTATCTGGAGACTCTGGTCTCTGTTTCCTGAAAACACCGATGATTATCCCTAGAAGCAATTCTGAGTTATCTTTAGCGATGCGCATGTACCTGAAAATGGTAACTCCTAGTTCTACGATGTCCCAGATTGCGAGGAGATCCACCACTTCTGCCATGATAGGAGAGCACCAAAAGATGCACGCCACTAGCACTCCACTACCACTGGTTCACTGCACCTTAAAGACGACTTGCAGCACTAGCGGGACCTATTACCACAGAGATCATTGTTGAATGATTCTCCAGACCCCCACCCACATCATTCCTGAACACCCAACTTCCCACAACTGTACTGCCCCATCTCGCCTACAACCTACAGGCTTCAGGAAACCTTGGTGAGTCAGGGATCTGTTAATTCGGCTTGTCTTCTTTTGTAATGGTTGAATATAGAACGATGTGTCTGTTTTAGTTCGATTGGATTTGTTTCCATCGGTCTTGTGCTTGTTCCATTTTGATTCATTGCGTTTTGAGCTGCTGCTGATTCTCTTCTTATTCTTCATTGGATGAACACTGCTTCGATCTGCAATCTGATCTGGACATCGTTCAACCATTTTCTGATATCTAGATCTGGATCCTTGTACACATGTGCTTCTGCTGCTGCTTCGTTCCCTTATTCTTCAGCGGATGAACATTGATCTGCTTCTGCAATTTAATCTCCCATCATTCAACTCTTTTTTTTTCTGATCCTTAGATCCATGTTCACATGTGCTTTGGGAATATCACTAGTCAGTAGTGACCTTGGGAACAATGGAGTTTGCGACAGGGGCGCTGGGCACCCTGCTTCCGAAGCTCAGCCAGCTGCTCCATGATGAGTACAGCCTTCAGAAGGGAGTGAAGAAGGACATCGAGTTTGTCACAAGAGAGCTGGAGAGTATGCATGCTGCCCTCCGTGATGTCGGAGAGGTGCCACAGGAGCAGCTGAACAATACAATCAAGATTTGGGCTCGGGATGTTCGGGAGCTCTCCTACGACATGGAGGACATAGTTGACACCTTCCTTGTGCGTGTTCAGGGCTCTGAGCCTCCCAGCAAAAGGAGCATCAAAAGATTCATCAAGAAGATAACTAGTATTGTGAGCAAGGCCACAACTCGCCATGAGATCGGCCAAGAGATCAAGGACATCAAGGAACGTGTCAAGGAGGTGGCTGAGCGACGTGACAGGTAAGGGAACACCGCCGCATACATTGCATTTGAATCTCACTCAAATTTGATCTTATTCGCTTCTTTGTTCCTGTTTTTTCATCTCTCTCAACAGGTACAAGGTTGATGCTTTTACTCCTACCAAAACCTTGGTTGACCCTCGCATAACTGCTCTGTACACTAAGGCAGCTAGCCTTGTCGGCATTGATGAGCCAAGGGAACAGCTGATCTTGAAGTTGACAGAGGAAGATGGTGGCATATCAACCGCTGAACAAAGGATAGTCTCTATCGTTGGCTTTGGAGGCCTAGGCAAGACAACGCTTGCTAAAGCAGTTTATGACAAGATTAAACCACAATTCGATTGCACAGCTTTTGTATCTGTGTCTCGTGATCCTGACATTACAAAACTTTTCAAGGATATGCTTTATGAGCTTGATAAGAAAGAGTACAAGGATATTCACAACGCTGCATTGGGTCAACAGCATCTCACAGATCTTGTCCACCAATTCCTCAAAAATAAGAGGTTTGTGTCATCTTGTGCTAGCTCAAAAAATAATCATGCATGGTATGAGTTCCATGGATGGAATCCTCTCACTATTATTTCACACACGTATGAGTTCCAACTGTAGAATTCTAGGTTAATGATAGGTTACAGTCAATGAGAAATGTGGCGTCTTTGTATGTGTATCTTCTTTTCACGGTAAAAATGGCAATCAATTTTTAACTTTCGCTTGTTCAAATTTTCATTTGAAATGAATACACGACTGACTGCACACGAGTATCAGTGCCTTCATTTCTCTTCCCCGTACTTTATTCACTTTCAAGAGCATCACATTGAGTTGATAAATGGTCTCAAAACATCCCCGACCTCTACAAAGCATGATGATTCATAGGGCCTGATTGGATCCACTAGTGCTAATAGTCAGCTAGTAGCAAATGAAAGCCAGGTAATAGCTTTTTATTAGCAGTTCTATTAGCTAACCTATTAGTTGAGACATGTTTAGATCCACCATCTAATATTTCCTACCACTTTTTTTTGGAGCCAGTTGATAACTTTTTACTAGAGTGGTAGTACATCTTGAGCTAGCTATTAATTGGGCTATTAGATATGGTGTTTGGATCCGCTAATGCTAATTTTCGCTACTAACAATTAGCTCTATAGATCTAAACATGCCCTAATAGCTATCAATTCAACAACTAAATTCCCTTCCATGTGCTCAGGAAAACAGAACCATTGCCACATGTGCCAAATGGAGTGAAGATGCCATAAGTAAATGCTATGAAGCCGTCTTCTATATTAATATTATAGACTATGTATACAGCCAGTGGATAACTGAGTAGATAGCTTGCAAAAGGATAGAATTTACACAACTGCATTGAAATTTGCCCAAACAAAACCACCTTATACCAAAACCGGCTGCCATATCATCCGAGTAAATACCAAAAGCCAGTGGCTCTGTATTTTGTGCGGTGCTAACTGTATAACTTTTGGAGTTTACCGGAGAAATCATAAAAACACAAGAAAAGGGTTAGAATCAGTTACCTCGATAATGTATTTATGTTTGCCAAGCAAATTCTTACTTAGCTAACCAATTTTTTTACTGGAATATGCTTATATTACAAATCATCTCTGTAACTATACTTCACATGACGCTCAATTGCCGCATACATACAGGTACCTCATTGTTATAGATGATATATGGGATATAGAACCATGTGAGATAATAAGATGTGCTCTACCTGAGAATGGCCTGAAAAGCAAAATAATCACAACTACCCGCATAACTGATGTTGCTGAGCATGTTGGCAGTTGCTATAAGCTGAAACCTCTTACTCACCATAACTCAGAAGTATTATTCTATGGGCGGATATTTGGCTCCAACAGCGATTGTCCTAAACAGTTTTTTGATGTATCTCAGAAAATTTTGAAGAAATGCGGAGGTGTGCCATTAGCTATTCTTACAACATCTAGCTTGCTGGCTAATAAGTCAAGAAATATAAAAGTGTGGTATGATGTGTGTGAATCAGTTGGTAATGGACTAGCAAACAATCCTAGCATTGATAGTATGAGGAAGATATTGCTACTGAGCTATTACGATCTGACTCCCAATTTAAAGACATGTTTCCTGTACCTAAGTATGTTTCCGGAAGATTATGCCTTTGGGTGGGATCGGTTGATAATGAGGTGGATAGCTGAAGGATTTGTCCAACAAGGAGATGGGAGGAAAAGCTTATTTGAAATTGGACAAAGTTACTTGAATGAGCTTTTAAATAGAAGCCTGATCCAGCCTGCAAACATGGATGAGAATGAGTTGGATCCTTTTCATTACCGGGTTCATGATATGGTTCTTGATCTCATTTGCTCCTTGTCAAGAGAAGAAAGTTTTGCTACCACTATAACTGGTGACTGCAAGCAAATCACATCTTCTTTGGAAAGCAAGGTTCGCAGGCTCTCTATCCATAATACAACTTGGCCTACAACCAACATATCAAAATTGAGGTCCCTTACTATCATTAGTTACACATTCATTAACACTATGCCACCCCTTTCATGCTTGTGTCTTCTACGTGTATTGGATCTTGAAGATTGCAATCTTAGTAATCATCCAAGTCTAGATTTTGTTGGCAAATTATTTCACCTGAGGTATCTGAGTCTAGCAGAGACTGGATATGCTGGTGAGGTCCCAAGAGAGATAGGGAAGCTACAGTTTTTACAGACATTGGACATGGCTGGAACTGACATAAAAGAAGTGACATTGAGTATCTTCGGGCTGAGACAACTAATGTTCCTTGGTGTTGGGGACAATACAAGGCTGCCAACAACAAGTGGGTTGAGAAATCTATCATCTCTGGAGCTACTACGGTTGAATGTTGATTCTGCATATATTGCAGAAGAGCTGGGCCATCTGACGCAACTGAGAGTGCTAGCGGTTATGCTCAGAAAGGACAAAGAAGGCAGATGGGATGAAAGCATCTGCAGAGTTCTTGTGGGGTCCCTTGGCAAACTGCACAAAATCCAAATTCTTGTAGTAGTAATCTTAGATGACGTGGAAGTTGATCTTGAAGGTTCAGTGGACTCCCTGTGGAACCTGTCTCAGCTTTTTATTTATGGAACCAGTCGGTTGCCAACATGGATCGATCCCGCGTCATTTCTCTTCCTATCCTACCTGCACATAGGGGTGCACCAATTGCGAAGTGAGGACATCCAAGTCCTCGGCATGCTGCAGGCTCTTCGTGTTGTCAAAGTGGGAGTGGCAGGCACCAAACAAGTGTTTGAAAGGTTCATGATTAGCACTGACGCCTTCCCATGTGTGACCCAGTGCAAATTCTCTGGGTTTTCAATGGTGCCATCTATGTTCCGACTTGGAGCTATGCCCAGGCTTGAACATTTTAAGTTTGATATCCGGCCAGAGGATTTCAGTGGTAGTGAATTTAATGTTGACGACCTGGCCTTAAGCCACCTCCCGTCCCTTCAGACTGTTCTGGTTCGCCTTGTTGGAGAGGATACAGTCAGTGAAGAGTTGGCAATGAAAGTAAAAGAGGCGCTGAGGAACGAGGCACGTGCCCACCCCAACCATCCTGATATTGCAATCAGCATCCATGATGTGTGGATCCAGCTGTGCATGTACGTACTCCTTTTCCTTTTTTCTGCTTCTTACTGGAAGCCCCTGTGTTCACCCCTAGCTTACCATGACAAATAACCTTATTTATGCTCCTATATTATTCCAGTTTAATGTCTCTAAGAATCCTTTACGTTTGTTATCATTTTTATTCATTTGCACAGTTAGACTCTGTCTGCATATTCCGAAATCAATGTGCCTCTCCCCTCATAGAAACTTCGAGTCATTCATAAATGATGCTAATTCTTTGTGGTGCACATGTACCAGGTAATGGCTGGATGTACATGGGCTACGGTCTCAGCCACTACCTACAACAAGTTCATCTGTGATATCTGCGCTAATAGCCCACACCAGTGTGTCCATTGCAGTAGAGTCAGCAACAAGCCCAGCATTTTCCACTGTTTGCGATCCATCTTTACTGTGCGATCGAGATCATTGGCCATGCCTACACTCAAATTGTTCTTGTGTATTCGATCATGCTCTCTGAATATCTGTAGATCTACTTGGCTTGCTCAAGATTTCAGTTTACTTCTGCTCTTTAGACCTTCAGTAATACTTCATCACGCTGGGCTGCCGTTTCTAGTTTTTATTCTGTCATGTACTTACAATTAAGCTTGTACCATATACTATGTTGTGCAAAATTAAAGGAGGCACACTCATATGCTGTCATCATGGTTTTTAACTTTTTATTGCTGTCACCATATCATGTACACATCATGCATGTTGTAGTTTGTTTGGTACGTTTGGATGACAGCGGATGAGCAGACGCACAGACTATATCGGCCACAGTGAGTCCGATCCCAATAAGCAACTAATGAAAACAACAGGTTGTTGCCACAGTGCTTAACCACTTGATTTAAATCTGCCACCATGGTCCGAAGAGCCCAGAGGCCACTTTTCTGTGCGAAATGATTCTAGTCGCCATGAAGAATCTTTAGCGCAATAATGATCAGATTGAGAAAAGATCCAGCCAAATTCAGAAACTTAAAAAACCTTATAATCACTACCAGAAACAGCGTAAAAGCCGAGTGCCTAAGGCACTCGGCGAAACCCAGAAAACACTCGGCGAAAACCACTCGCCGAAAAATGTGCTGGCAAAGCCGGCTTTGCCGAGTGCCTTTTCTCGGGCATTCGGCAAAGAGTTTGCCATGTGCAACTTGGCCCTCGGCAAAAAAAAGTAACCATGACGGAGGGGAAACGGAGAAAAAATAAAGCCGAGTGCCGCATCAGAGAACACTAGGCGAATTGTTTTGTTTGCCGAGTGCCACATCAGAGAACACTCAGTGATTGTGCTTTTCTTTATTTTTTAAAAAATATTTTTGCCGAGTGTCGCCTCGGCAAGCACTCGACGAAGTAAATTTTTTATTTTTTTAAAACCTATTTTGCCGAGTGTCTAAACACCAGACACTCGGCAAAGCATCACACTTTGCCGAGTGCCATGGTACATACACTCGGCAAAGTGACATTCCCAGGTTCCCAGCTATGCAGCCTTTGCCGAGTGCATGTGCCTTGGCATTCGGTAAAGCCTCCCAAATTTGATTTTTTTTGTTTTTTTGTGTTACATTTCACAGCACACACACACACACATATCGCATACATCATAAGTGCCTACAATGTTCCACAATTGGGCTCATATGCCATGTCCACAATACAACATAAGTGCCACAGCTAGCAGCAGCAGCTAGCAGCTAGCTTAGATAAAAAAAAACAATTTGGCAGTCATTGTGATATACAATTTTATTCAAACAGCTCACCAATTTCTGTTTTTCATCATGAAAAGAAGCAGATCACCTATTAGACCCCGGCGATTGCTGCGGTGGGTCACGAGGTACATCGTTTGATGCCGCCGATTGACCCTGCACAAAGAACAACAACAACAACAACAACAACAACAACAACATAGCCTTTTGTCTCAAGCAAGGGGTAGGCTAGAGATGAAACCCAAAAGAGACGAGAAACAGAGAGACATATAAAGGGACTGACACTGCATAAAGAAAAGAAGTTTTTTTATTAGCTGAAACTTCTTTATAACAAACTAATGAGCAATAAATATAAACTCGATCAATGTGAGATCCTGTACATGACTGATTAAAAACGGCCATAAATTAAGCAAGTTATGTGAGTGTGTGCTGGTGTGCGAGTGTGTTTGTGTGCTGGTGTGTGTGTGCTGGTGTGTGTGAGTGTGTGTGCTGGTGTGTGTGTGTGCGAGTGAGTGTGTGCTGGTGTGTGTGTGTGAGTGTGTGTGTGTGCTGGTGTGAGTGTGTGCTGGTGTGTGTGTCTGTGTGTGTGCTGGTGTGTGTGTGTGAGTGTGTGTGTGCTGGTGTGTGTGAGTGTGTGTGCTGGTGTGTGTGTGTGTGTGAGTGTGTGTGTGTGTGTGTGAGTGTGTGTGTGCTGGTGTATGTGTGTGTGAGTGTGTGTGTGCTGGTGTGTGTGTGAGTGTGTGTGAGTGTGTGTGTGCTGGTGTGTGTGTGTGAGAGAGAGTGAGTGTGTGTGCTGGTGTGTGTGAGAGTGAGTGTGTGCTGGTGTGTGTGTGAGTGTGTGTGCTGGTGTGTGTGTGTGTGAGAGAGTGTGTGCTGTGTGTGTGTGTGCTGGTGTTCTGAGTGTGTGTGCTGGTGTGTGTGTGCTGGTGTGCTGGTGTGTGTGTGTGTGTGTGAGAGTGGACATGGGGATAGATGTACTCACAGGAGTGTCTTCAGGAGGACGAGGAGGAAGGAATAGCGCTTGTGGCAGAGGTTCACCCATCTTCGCGCCTAGACTTTGCATCCACAAAAACATCTGCTCCTGCCTCTGCTGATCAGCATCAATCTTCGCCGCCAACGCTATTCTCTGCCTCCTCTCTTCTTCTAGCTCGGCCTACAAAATTTCACCCCAATGTTACAATAAAAATCAAAGGTACGTAAGAAACAATGAACGATGAATAAAAGAGTAATAACCTGCAAAGTCTACGTGGCGTGCTGTGTACTGGTCTGCCGTGGGCGTATGGGCGGCCTCTGGCCCGTGTCGCTTGCTCGGATCTGGGAGAGAGTGGGAGTAGTGGCCGTGTCAACAACGTTGTTGCCAAGCCAGTATCTGCCATGCTTCTTGCCTCTGCCCACCCTCATGACAAGGTCCCCTTCGAAATCCTAGGTGCACGGATCATACTCCGGCCCATGGACCGACTTGGCCGCCGTTGTGTACTTGATGAGACAGTTGTGGATGGAGGGATTGCTGTATGCCGAGGGGGGGTCCTCCGGGTTGAAGTCGACGGTGGACGTTGCCTTGCCCTTGTGGGCCATAGCCCATGCCTTCACCAGGGAGCAAGGTGCGCCACCATGTGACGCCGACTGTGAAACAAACAGTGAGATCATTAGAAACTATGCAGAAGCAAGCATTAGAATACATAAATGAAGTCATGTACCCATCTCTCCACATACTTGGCAAGGGTAAGGTTCCCCTGATGGTGTGGTGCACCTGTCATCATCAAACGCCGCTCCCGGCAAGCGGCGTGTGTCTCCGACCACTCCGGGAAGCACCACTTGTCCACTATCCTCCTCCAGCAATCGTCTTTACCGGCTACCCAATTTGGAGGCACCTACACATCAACAAGAATTTGTCATATAAGAAGATCGCCGTAAGTGTACTTAATCTCATGAAGAAACAGTATTTACCAGCATGTATTGCTCTCTGGTCAGCGTCAAGGTTCTTGCGAGGTCTTTGTCGATCTTCACTTCCTCGAAGATAGCTTTGTATTGTTGTACAGCCAGGACACCGCCTCGTAGTGCATGTCCTTCACGAGCTTGTAGCAGGCTTTGTGAGCGTGCCTCTCGGCCCTCTCCTCCTATCCCTCGTCAGATCTGTAGAAATCCTGCATATAAACATTATGTATGTAGTCATTATTTTCAAG
Source organism: Saccharum spontaneum (assembly GCA_022457205.1). Classification (NCBI taxonomy): domain Eukaryota; kingdom Viridiplantae; phylum Streptophyta; class Magnoliopsida; order Poales; family Poaceae; genus Saccharum; species Saccharum spontaneum. The sequence goes on along the minus strand of CM039595.1, from coordinate 74,502,225 downwards.
GATGTGATAGGAATGCAATGTATTGAGCAAGATAGTGCGGGGAAGGCTTACCCACAGCTCTTTCACAACCCACTGCGCCTTGTTGTCGAATTTCCTGCCTTCCCGATCTCATGCATCGGGGGCAGAGGCATAGTGCCCGAACGTGTAGGTCGGCTCCACCTCCCCGCTGTTCTCCAAATACACGTCCCGGTAGGGAGATTGTGTATCCAGAGAACAACAGGGAGATGCTGCCGAAACTCTGCTTCGGAACGGAGTAGACCACGGAGACTAACCCCACCTACGCATCCTAGCGCTGTCCAAAAAACGTGGACAATTCGAAACAGATACGGTTATCGATATGCAAAGAGCTGCATATTTCCAACCGTATCTCTTTCCAACGGGAGACGCCTAACTAGGTTACATGATCTACAAACATGCATTATACGAAAAAGAGGGGTGTTTTATGCCTCACCTCGCTGTCCTGCAAAGTGACGAGTCGAGGACGGTGCAAGCTCCAAGCTCCCAGCTCCAAGCTCCACAGGAGAAGCAGAGGATCGCTCCAAGCTCCACGGAACGGCAAGCAATAGAAGAGGGTCGTGGACTCATTGTGATTGTCAATAAAATGGATCTCCTTAGAGATAAACAATCGCTGTTTAACAAGGTTATGGACGCTGTTCCTAGTGAAATTCAGACGGTCATTCCTCAGGTAATTGTTGTATTTTGTTAGTTCACAATGAACCTTGAAGACATGATTACCAATCACAGTGAAGGGCTACTAATAACTCTCCAAAACAGAACTGCACTCTCTCTAAAACGGAACTGTTAAATGTTGGGTTCCTCTCAAAATGGTTTACTAACTGGAACTTCTCTTAAGCATGCAACTGGGGCAAAGCATCCTGAATATAGAGTATGCTTCAGAGGAAATGGGCCAACATCATTCCAGAGGAGATATGAAAAATAAATAAATTATTTCAGCAGACTAAGTACCAAGAAGAATACATGAATTCGATCACTTTCCCAGGTTCAAGTAAATTGCAGTAGCTAGCGAGGGGAACAAAATTACCGTCGAGCTCCTAGGGTGGAGACAGCGGAGAGGGTGGGGAGCCGGCAGGTCTCTGGTGGCAGCGACGGAGACCTGAGCGGCACGGCGGTGGTTCCTTGGAAGTCGCTGGCGGTGGCGGTTCCTCAGAGGTTGTCCGGTGGCGGCGGTTCTTTGTAGGTCGCGCTGTCGCAGGCAGGTCGATGGTGATGGTGGTTCCTCGGAGGTCGTATCATCGTGGGTGGCGGCAGTGGCTTGGCGACGCTGGAGGGCGGGGGCGAGGGCAGGGGCGAGGCCGGAAGGCGGGTAAGCGGCGGAGAGGTGCGGGGCCGAGGCCACCGGGCGGGCGCGCGCGCTCTAGAACGGCGGGCAGGTGGCCGGCGGCGAGGCGCAGGGTGGAGGTGCGGGAGGGGCGCGGTGGAGGTGCGGCAGAGGCGCGGGGTCTTGTGTGGGCTGGGAGCGGTGGAGGAGGCGCGGTGGAGGTGCGGGAGGGGCGCGGTGGAGGAGGAAGGGGTCTCGGGCACGCGACGTCTTGAGTAGGCTGGGCCTTGTTTGCCGAGTGCCGGCCCGATGGGGCACTCGGCAACCATTTTTAAAAAACAAAATCTTTTACTTTGCCGAGTGCTAGACGGATGGGGCACTCGGCAATATTTTTTAAAAACAAAAACTTTACTTTGCCCAGTGACGGACCGATGGGGCACTCAGCAATCTTTTTTACAAAACAAAAACTTTACTTTGCCGAGTGCCCGATCGATGGGGCACTCGGCAATCTTTTTTTCTACCGAATAATTATGTACCATAAGTTCTAAAAAAATCATCAGGTTTTAAAAAAACATTTTTAATCCTTTGCCGAGTGCCTCCTATTCTAGCACTCGGCAAAGCTAGCTGTTATTTCATGTCCTACCTTCTCTATTCTTTCTAAAACTCTATTTTTCCCAAATGAACTTACAAAACACCTTGTTAAATTCACTTGATAATTTATGTTGGATGCTTTTATAATTTTCTAGGTATTATTTCATGCGGTTGTAGCTCAAATTGAATTTATCACAACTAAAATTCAATACTTGCAGCGAAAAAAATAAAATTACGAAATGGGTCCAAAAAATTGCCAAAATTTCACAAGAAACGATCTTTGTTCTCTATTGCATATACAAAAAAATTTGAAGTGAAATTCCAAATCGACATTCAAATTGTCTCCAAATCTTATCGAATACTTCTCAAATCTCAGAAACTTCTTCGGAGATGATCCGATTTGTAAGCAGCGTACGTGTCAACTTTGCCGAAACACTCTCAATTTTTTACCATAGCCTTCACGTGTGATATCATGGCAACTCGACGAATTTCGTGATTTTCAGACTTCGTTTGCTTTTTATAGATTTTTCAGATGTTTCCACCACGCGTTTGTGCTCATGTTTCGCAAACACAATGTTTGAAATTTCTGGTCTGGCCCTGGGTACGGTCTCATATCAGACTCAGTGACAAGAATATCATTTTTGCATTTACTTTTTTCGGATGGTCGAAGCACTTGTAGTTCAAATCCAAAAAATTACCAAACATTCATTTAACTAAAATAAATTGACGAAATATAGTAAAATCACTCAGAAATGTATAACACTTTAACACAGAGCAACAGGTATTGTAATACAACAGTACAAAAAGTTTAGGGGGCAAAATAAAAAGTAGTTTGACGAGTGTCTAAAGGGAGCACTCGGCATATAATAAATTTTGCCGTGTGTTATAAGTATGGCACTCGGCAAATACACTGTATGCCGAGTGTCTGCCTATGACACTCAGCATAAAGTTAACGGAGGGCCAGGCGGCAGCTGGGACAGGCCGTTGCCGAGTGTCGGCTGGTGACACTCGGCAAACATCGCTGTTTGCCGTGTGCCGGTTGTGGAACTCTCGGCATATTAAAATTTTACCGAGTGTTTTATATTTGCCGAGTTCCCTGGCTTTGGACACTTGGGAAAGCATGTTGACGCCGTGAGCGTGTTGGTCGCCGAGTGTCCTTTTTATGGCACTCGGCAAAAATATTGTTTGCCGAGTGCCCGATATTTTACTCACGGGAAACTACGGGACACTCGGATTTTACGCTGTTTCCGGTAGTGAATATCAGAAAGCTGCATGACACAAGTGAAAGAAGCACATGGTTGTCACGATACCTGCTTAAGACACTAGTGCTGCCAAGATGAGCGTTGGGTCAAACCAAGATGATGGGCTAGGCCACAAGTTGGGGAAGCGAATGGGCCACAACAAAGACTAACGGCACTCACAAGCCCAATCTCGGTTCTGCAGGTTTAGAATGGAGGAAGTAATCTACGCCCCAACAAGGAAAAGTCAATATGATCTCCATTAGAAAACTAGACTTTTTAGACACTCTAAACTTTAAACCATGGGATTTACCTCCCTGAGTGAATTTGAAAGCGGTTTTAACTGACATGGTGTCATGTCAGCTAAAATTGTTTTAAAAATTATCCAGGGAGGTAAATCAAACAATTTCATTTTTAAGAGAATATATTTTCAATAATCTGGCCTCCATATCCATGAAGGATATATACAGCAAAAAGGATACAAGTTGTCACACCTCAACAAAGAGGAGAACACACATCTAAAAACAGGAAACTATGACCTCGGCACATCCTGCTTCCTGACATCCTCTCATGAAACGGTCAAACTTGGTGGGGGAAGTCATCAAGTTTCCGCCGCCCCTAGTGTGTCATCGCTGTGAACTTCCGTTGGTGCCATCTTCATCCGCTTTAAGTGAGGTGACGCCGCGTGTCATCAGTTAGCCAACTAACGAGAGTCAAACATTGGAGTATGTGAAGTCCCCGGGAAGAGTTCCCGACCGATGGATCCCCGGACCGACCTCCCAACAAGGTCGCTCAGGGGCTCATGGGATTATACCCATCGGGTAGCACTATTACAGAATAGGTATTCAACGCCGGCTCCAGACCCCACTTCACTGACGGTTTTGGCTCTGGGCAGTAAAAGTCAGCGGTGATGCCCATTGTCATTACCGCCGGTTTCCTAACCGACAGTGATAAAAAGTTATCATAACTAGTTCTTGTTACGAGCCGGTGGTGATAGGGATTTTTTGAAATTCCAAAATTGGATTAAAAAATAGCAAAAAATATTGATTTAATCTCGGGAAGGCCCCACCAGCCACATGATTTTTCGCGTGAAAATCCGGGCGGTGCTAGGATTCGAACCTGGGACCTGTGCCCTCACGCGTAGCTACTCTAACCACTCCACCCCTAAGTCATTTATGTCCATACAACATGTATATTCCTTTAGTACTAACTTCTCATGATTTTAAAATGAATATTTAGAACCCTAAATGACTTCAGATAAAAAAGTCATCAACTACAAAGTTGTTGTTCTAATCGAGATCTACAACTTTGATGTTGGTGGTTTTGCCATTCGAGCTCATTTGACAAATTTGAATTTCAAATCGTCAAAACTTCAGCTATACTGTTTAGACATCAAATTATTTCAAATGAAACAGTCATCAACTCTACAACTTTGGTTTGGTTGATTTTCCATCTGAGGTCATTTGCAAAATTTCAATTTCAAAATTTTTGATATTCATATACAAATTTAAGACCCTAAATGATTTCTAATGAAAAAGTTGTCAACAAAAAAGTTGTATATCATAGAGAGATCTTTAACTTTGTTTTTGATCATTTTTCATCTGAGGTTGTTTGTATAATTCAAAAAAAATGAATTTTAAAATATTAGAGCTTCAAAAAGATTTCTAGGGCTGTAAACAATTTCAAATAAAAAAGTCATCAACTACAAAGTTGTAGATCTCGAGAATCTACAACTTCGATATAAAGTTTGTTTTCATCCGACTTTGTTCGAAAAACTTATGAATTTTATTGTGCTGTAGCATCACTCATGACTGCCGGTTTTTAGCAAACCGGCGGTGAAAGTGGCGGCGGTGATTACCCATTATGTAGTAGTGTAGGCTTGCTCACACCCCCTGGTCGTAAGTTAGGCAGAGCCCGAGGATGCCCACAGCCACTGTCAGGGTTCATGGGCTCGCCAAGGCCCCAGGCTCTCGAGCGGCAGCAGCCTGAGCCTGACTCCAGCCCAGCACCAACCGGAGCCAATGCTCGGGCAGGGATCCAACGACCCAAGTGACGGCCAACCTGCTGGGCATCCGAGGCCCCCACAGCTACAGAGATCCCACACTGGTGGCGCTGTCCGCCACTTCCTCAACAAGGTCACGCAGCCGGCGTGAGACAACAAGACAAGCAACTTCACTAATTACAAGGATGCGAGGCTCTAGGGCCCACTCGTCAGCCCCCAGCGGGGGCTCCTTCGCAGCCGAGGAGGCTTCGAGAAGGTTCACCCGGTGGAGGCCGGACCGCAGCAGACAACCCCTGACGGTCAAGTAAGTATGTTTTTTGAGCAATTAGAGGTAACAATTTTATAGCCAATCTTATAGATGGGCTGCTCTACAAATGGACTATGGGAAGTGCAGAAATTGGCAGCCAAAGTAGAGATGAACTATGAAGGGATGCAGGATAGATGGGCTCAACCATGAGAGAGGAAATGAGTAGGCTAAATTGACTATTAGGAAATAATAAAAAATAAGAAAATAAGGTTTTGGGCTGAATTTTGATTTCATTTGAAGGGACATTTCCTAAGATTTTTCTAAGGAGGTTTAAACCTAAGACCTATTGAAATTTCTAATTTTATTTTCACTTTGCGTCATATTCAATGTCGCATCAACAAAACACCTTTAGGTAGCTATTATCGGTTAATTGATATGGTCTAGAATGTGTCTACGTGCTACCGACAGTCCAAAGTGTGTAAGCCAGCGATCCAGCGTTCAGTACTAAATATTTAGATACAAACATATGTAATATATTAATAAAATATTAGAAGCAATCTATCTACACCAACAAACAAGATATACATACCGGGCTGCTTGTATCTACCCTACAAATTCATCATCTTTTTCTTTGCTAAGTCTACCAAAAAGAAAACCTCTCCCGCTGAGATGACCAATCTCCGCACACCCCAGAAAATAAACCTAGAAAAACAACTCTATAGAAATCAACCATCCAGATTGCTCCTGGGTCTTCTCTCCCCTTACTCACTTAAATCTGACGCACAGGATTGCGTGTATGGTCCTCCTCCATCCCACGTGCCTACCCTGCACCACTCAACTCTCTAGCCAGGTTCGATTCCCATCCCCGAGCATTTTCTCTGATAAAAAAAATTAAATGTCCTCTTCCAAAAATTGGCTAGATTCGATTCCCATCCCCTGCCGCGGCACCTGAGGAGGGCTCCTCCGCCCCCACCAGCGGTGGGCGTGACGGCGCCATTGCCCAAGGTCCGTCTCCGATCCCGACACCGCAGGCCCGCCTCACCGTCCCTATCCCTCCTGTTGTACCCACGGATATATGCGGCATCTATGTGGGGGCGCTGCCATTGGGGCGCGGCTGCTAGGGGGGCTACCTACCCCACCCTCCGTGCCGTCATGATCTTGATACCCGATGCGCTTGCGGCGGCGACGTCGCTGCTGGCCCAGCCGCCACCACTTGGCCGGGATCCTATGGGCGAGGTTCATGGCCACCTTCACGCGCACGTGAGTACTCCTTGGCCCAGATCGTTTCAGACTCGTGTGATTCGTGGTTATCCATTACGATGGATTCGTTTGCTTCATGTGATTCACTTTCCAATCCAGATCAATCTGTGTAGGAAGCCCCATGTGAACGTTGGCACCATTGGCATGTCGATCATGGCAAAACCACTTTCACAATTTCTCTGATTATGTGCTTTTGTTTATCTTTTTTATAACTAATCTTGTTGAAATTTATATGGTCTTGGCCCAATAACCAATTGTGAAATTCCTAATAAATCTCAAAGGCTCATTCATGTGAGCAAGAGGGATATGGGAACTCTTTAGTACCACATTACTTTTTGAAGTGGAGGTAGCCATACTTATATATGGAAGTCCTCTCCACTTCCTCAAGTCTAGTGTGAGGAGGAGAAAGAGAAGCCCACACGCGCGCGCTCGCTCACGCCTCGCCTCGCCGGGCGAGGCAAAGGGCGCAAGTGCGCGGCACCTGCGTGAATGGTCCGCTGAAATCCGGCTCCTCGCCTTGCGGGAGCGCGGTCTCCTTTTGTAGTTTTAGTTTTTGGTTTCTTAGCCTTCAAGTTGCAGAGTCCTAAACGGTTACAAATTAAGAGTCCTAAAACGACTTAGATCGTGATCGCGACACGAGGTCAGTTGGACAGGACTGTATAAGCAACCTACCGGTCATGCCAAAACATATCTAATTGAGCTAGAGTTTTTGCCTCTTCTCCCTGTTGCGCTGTCACCGTAGCTACTCCGGTCCGATCGCTTGCGTGCACCAGCGACCGGACGAGCCGGTCTCCGGAACCCTCGTCTTTGCAATCCTGTACCGGGAGAAGGCGAATAAGGTTTTTAGGAAGCGCTATCCGCGCAACTACTCCCAACTTTCATAACGGGTCGTCCTCCCTCCAAGTCAGGCGGTGCTATGTCCCGGTCTGTTAAGGTCATGGATTGGCTTACTGCCATGAAAGTTTTCTAGGTCAAAGATGGCTTGTTTGAGGGAAATATCTCTGATGAAGATATGAGAAAATTCTAGGAAACAAGTGATATCTTTGTGAGAGTTGTACGTAATGTGCTTTCAGATCATCTGTTTGATTCGATGATGCACATAAGAGACCCAAAGGCTATGTGAGATCATTTGAATGCTACCTATAGTGCTTCAAATGCAAGCAAAGAGTTGTATACCATGGAGAGCTTTAATGACTACAAGATGGTTGCTAACAAATCAGTAGTCGAGCAAGCTCATGAAATTCAGCGCCTGGCTAAGGAACTCGAACTCCTTAAATGTATCTTACCCGATGAGTTTGTGGCTGGGTGCATTATTGCTAAATTGCCTTCTTCATGGAGGAATTTTGTCACAAGTCTCAAACACAAGAGACAGAAAATATCAGTTGAAAATCAAATAGCATCTCTTGATGTTGAGGAGAATGCTCTGGCTAAAGACAACATTGAGAAGGGGAACGCGGAAAAAGCTAGCACCCACTTCGTCCAGAGAAACCATGGCACGAAAAAGGGAAAGCCTAAGCAACCTGCTTTCAATGCCAAATAAAATACTGCCTTCAAGAAGAAGAAAAAAGACAAAGCAGAGCTACCTTGCTTCACGTGTGGAGAGCTTGGTCATTTTGCTAAAGATTGTCCGGAGCGAGCGGACAAGAAAGAGAAAAAGAAAGTCAACCTTGTGACTGCTAGCAGCGCTAATGACGGGTATGGTAATTTTTCTACTGTACTTTCAGTGTTTCAATCTCCAAGTTGGTGGGTTGATACAGGTACTAATATTCACGTGTGTGCTGATATCTCTTTGTTGTCTTCTTACCAGGGGCTCCAAGGTTCCTCCGACCTGATGAGGAATGGATTACATGCTTCTGTTCGTGGTTTTGGCACGGTAGATCTGAAGTTTACTTCAGGAAAGATCGTGCAGCTGAAGAATGTGCAGCATGTCCCTACTATTCGCAAGAAACTTGTTAGCGTCTTCCTTCTTTTGAGAGATGGGTTTAAGGTAGTGTTAGAGTCCAATAAATTAGTTATGTCTAAGCATGGACAATTTATTGGTAAAGGCTATGATTACGGAGGCTTGTTCCGCTTATCTTTGGTAGATTTTTCTAATAAGTCAGTGAATCATATTTGTGGCACAGTTAATGATAGTTCGAGTGTTTGACATTCTCGTTTATGTCATGTGAACTTTGGTTTGATGTCATGTTTATCTAGCTTGAGTTGAATTCCATATTTCACTATTGCCAACGGTTCTAAATGCCATAGTTGTGTGCAATCTAAGCAACCTCGAAAGCCTCACAAGGCAGCGGAGGAGAGAAACTTGGCACCTCTAGAACTCATACATTCTGATCTTTGTGAGATAAATAGTGTGTTGACAAAAGGTGAAAAGAGATATTTCATGACTTTAATTGATGATGCAAATAGATTTTGCTATGTTTACTTACTGAAAACTAAAGATGAAACGCTAGACTACATTAAAATCTATAAGGCTGAAGGTGAAAATCAACTAGAGAAAAAAATTAAACATCTAGGGTCAGATTGTGGTGGTGAATATTTTCTTGTATTATTTGATGATTTCTGAGTGGAACATGGTATTATTCATGAGAGGACAACTCCCCATTCGCTCGAATCAAACGGAATTGCCGAAAGGAAAAACCGCACGCTAACTGACTTGGTGAACGCCAAGTTAGACATTGCTGGTCTATCTAAGGCATGATGGGGGGAAGCTTTAATGACTGCGAGTCATGTCCTGAAAAGAATTTTAAACAGAAATAAATAGATAAATCCATACGAGAATTTGATTGAAAGGAAATCATCACTTCATACTTGCGCACGTGAGTATGTTTGGCGAAAGTCAATGTTCCAATTTCTAAGAAGCGTAAGCTTAGACCGAAGACTGTGGATTATGTCTTTCTAGGATATGCTCACCATAGCACTGCCTACAGATTTTTAGTAGTAAAATCTGAAGTTCCTAATATGCATGTGGATACAATGTTTGAATCTCGTGATGCTATATTTTTTGAAAATATATTCCGTATGAAAGATATGTGTAGTAATGCTAGATTTTTCTCTGAGATAGCTCCTGATTTTACTATACCTATTGAGTCTCCTATTGAGTCATTTGAGCAATCACCTGAAGAAGTCCTTGAGGAGAATGACAATGAAGTTCCTACGAAAAACAAGAGACGAAGGATTGCAAAATCCTTTGGTGATGATTTCATTGTGTATCTGATGGACAATACTCCTACCTCTATTATAGAGGCATATGCATCTCTAGATGCAGATGACTGGAAAGAAGTTATTCATAGTGAGATAGACTCGATTCTTTCTAATGGAACTTGGGAGCTATCTGAGCTACCTTTTGGATGTAAACCAATTGGATGTAAGTGGGTGTTCAAGAAGCTTAAGCCTGATGGTACTATTGACAAGTACAAGGCTCGGCTTGTGGCTAAAGGTTATACCCAGAAGGAAGGCGAGGATTTCTTTGATACTTATTCACCTGTTGCTAGAATGACAACTATTCAAGTGCTACTTTTTCTGGCTGCCTCGTATGGTCTTCTCGTTCATCAAATGGACGTGAAGACAACTTTCCTTAATGGAGAGTTGGATGAGGAGATTTATATCGATCAGCCTGATAGGATTGTAGTAAAAGGTGAAGAGCAGAAGGTGTGTAAGTTACTAAAGTCTTTGTATGGCTTGAAACAAGCACCTAAACAATGTCATGAGAAGTTTGACACTACTTTAACTGGTGCGGGCTTTGCTGTTAATGAGGCTAATAGGTGTGTGTATTATCAACATGGTGGGGGCCAATCTGTTATATTTATATGTTGATGATATTCTAATCTTTGGAACAAACATTGATATTATTATTGAGGTCAAGTCTTTTTTGTCAAAGAGTTTTGACATGAAAGATCTAGGAGAAGCTGATGTGATTCTAAATATTAAGCTAATTATGGAAGATAGTGGGATTACCTTGTCACAATCTCACTATGTTCTTGTGCACCCGATGCATGAATGGTGTTCTCAGGGTCACTTACATTGTTATCATCGATGCTGATGTCGACATTTTCTTCCTCATTCTCATTAGTTGCTTCATCCACAGCAACTATCGCCAACTCATCAGTATTCGTCGAAGGAGCCGTATTACTCTTGAAAAATTTATCAAGAGATCCTCTCTCTGATTCTGTCAATGCATCCACAAGTCTTTTCCTTTTCCTTTTGGAAGCACCAGATTCAAACTTTCTAGATGACATTATGTCCCAAAATCCTAAAATTTAAATAAACAACACACAATTAATAGTTAAAAAGTGCAAGGGTATGTAAGCTACAATAAATAAATTAATCATCAATATGTTAAACCAACCGAACTGTGCTTAGCTATGGATGGGAATGTGATCTGCGAACGGATCATGGATGAGGATGATGGGAGTTGGGATCGAATGAGCCCTAAAAATTATTGATCTGCTTAATTACCTGTATCTACGTCCGGCAGCCTTAGAAGTGTACAATTGCTCCTGATGCGTTGCATCCGGCGGCCGCGGCACAGCGCATTCGTAGTTTGTTGGTTCGCATCGTCTTCTAACGAATAGGGCAACACCTGAGGTCCATAAGCCTACACTAGACCTGAGACATGTGCTACTTGCTGTGTTGGGCCATACGACTATTGGAGCCCAAGTATACGTATACATACAACATACTAGTACTAATCTACTATATGGGGTGAGGCCCACCTAAATCAGAGGCCAGGGTCAGCCGCACACCCTGCCCACCCCCAGGGCCGGCCCACCAGGGATGGACAACCTCACATCCCTTTCACCAAGGCCGCCATGATCAGCTACAACAACATGACCAAGAAGTTAGCCGTCGACCTGCATGTCAACGGCACCACAACTGCGTCAACGCGAGCGTCAACCTTACACAAAGCTTGCCGAAGATAGTGGCCGTCAGCTTCTCTGCATCAACCGGAGCCTACGTCGAGCTCCACTAGCTCCTGTCATGGTCCTTCAACTCCACACTCCAAGGACCCAACAAGACAAAGGCGGTAAAACCGGAGCCCTCGGCGAGATTAGTACCCCGGGTACTAGTTCCTGTAGCATCTCTCCTTGTTTGTGCTGTAGGTGTGGGTCTTCTTCAATGGAGAATGATGATGCGTGCCAGAAATGCCCGGCCATGCCAAGGGGCCGACAGCGAGGAATCCAATGAGCCAAAAAACGGTGAGGCTGCCGCCTTCGAAATGACCGTGGCCGGGGCAAGACGTTACCACTACCGTGGTCTCGCTGCTGCAACCGGTGGACTTGCGGAGGAGAATTTGCTCGGGCGAGGGGGATTTGGCACTTGGCAGCGTGTACCGGGGCAGCCTCCCCAGTACTTCTAACGTGGATGAGATGATCCATGGACAGCAGCAGCAGGTGCAGGAGGTAGCCATCAAGAAGTTCTCCTCAGAGTCATCGTCTCAGAGCCGGAAAGAGTTCGAGGCTGAGGTAATGATCATAGGCCGTCTCAGGCATCGCAACCTTGTGCGGCTACTAGGCTGGTGTGATAGCTGCAGAGGTCTCTTGCTCGTCTACGAGCTCATGCCCGAAGGAAGCCTGGATAAACACATCCATAGCACGGACAGAATCTTAAATTGGCCCGAGAGGTATAACATGTTGCATCATGTCCTTGTTCTATTAGAACTACTAATTATATATAATAACATTATATCCCTCGGTTATAGCTATATCTTTTTGGCTTCACTATATTCAATCAACCCTTACTCCTGATGAGCAGGGTTAGAGCATATCTATCGTAGCAAAATTAATACTAGGCTTCATATTTACCAGTTACAACTAATCAAAATTGTTTACCTTAGCTTTGCGCACACTTTCTCTCTATATTTTTACTAACACAACAATATAATACCCGTTAGATACTTCAAGATCTTTGTTCTGACCGAATACAAATATTTCATCCTATATTTTTTTAGACTTTTCCCTTTGCATCACACCACCATGTCGAATACATATCCATTGCCTATTATTTGTACAAGATATAGGACTGATGGCTCCATGTTTCTGAATTTTATGAGGATATATACGTGTAGGATTTACCATTTTTTTCTGTATGTATCTTGTGAATATTAAGTTGGAAGGTCCTCATCAACGAAGTAGTAATAGTAAAATTTTGCATGAACGCATTCACTGGTATTAACTAACCACAAAGTACAAACCATTGATGATATTTAAATTTATTAATATTATAGGTACAAGATCATTTTGGGATTAGGCTCAGCGCTGCACTAGCAAAAGCAAAACTAATCTCCCTCGTACTGACAACATCTTCCTTTTTCCAACAATTCAATTTCTTTTGGAAACGCTCTTCAACACGCTTCCAGTTCTTATTCATGAGCTGTCTATGATACATAGGAATACTCAGATACCTAAATGGAAATGAGCCCAAATCACACCCGAAAATTTGTGCATACTCATCTTGATTTGCTTTTGCTGCTCCGTAGCAAAGCAGTTCGCTTTTATGGAAATTGATTTTGAGCCCAGACAACTACTCAAAAGCACAAAACAACAACTTCATGTTTTTGGCCCTTTCAAGATCGTTATCCATAAAAATGACTGTCTTCTTCTTCAATGGTTCATAGCAAACCCACAGTGCAGATTAAAAGTACTATACTAGAACTTACGGTTGACAGCATTTTTTCACTTGAGCTGCTGCTGGTGTTTTGCTCTCTGGTAGCATGCGGGAGCCAGGAGTTGAGCTGCTGGTTCTGTTTTGCTGATATATGGACTTAGATAGCAAGCACCGAGGTTCATTGCTCTTTACACTCGATCAATTTCTCGCTTGTTTTAACAACGTCAGCCTACAAAGCGAGAAATTTGTTGTTTGTGGCACAACTGCAAAAAATAAATGCGCTGAAACAGAAAAAGGAACAGGGTTGTTAGTGGATCGGCCCAATGCAATTCAATCCTTCAAGCCGTACACTGTTCTTTTTGGCCCAGGACACGTGGGCTAGGCTGACTCAACCCATATAAGCCCAAGTTGTCGCACGGGCCGCACCCCCACAGCCCGGGACGGGCCTTGCCAAACGACTCGAACACAATGGCACCCCCACCATCTCTAGGAACGCCCTCTGCATGGACTTCATCGTGAAGTTCGCCACCATCTCTAGGAACGCCTGCCAGTCCTCTTGTCGTCTCTGGTGGCCCAGTCGCTTCTCCAACTTCTAGCCCAGCCAATCATCTTGACTTGCCCAACAACGCTGGTCTTGGAAGCACCGGTGTCATCAGCAGGTATGGTGAGCCGTGACAAGCATGTGCTTCTTTCACTTGTGTCGTGCAGTTTTCTGATGATATAAGTCTTATTAATTAAGTTTCTGAAATTGGCTTCGTCATTCCTCAATCTGACCAGTATTGTGCTGATGTTTCTTCATGGCGACTGCAATCATTTTGCATACAAGTGTCCTCTGGGCTGCACGTCAGACCATGGTGACAGATATAGATCAAGTGCATATGGACCGTGTCAACACTCCGTTGGTTTACTTTGTTCCTTTTGGGGACTCACCGTGGCCAGCATAGTCAGTAGGTCAGCTTATCACCTATCATCCCAACGTACCAAACAAACTGCAATATGTATGAGGTATACTGTACATTGTAATAAAACCCAGAGAACCTTTGCATCAGAAAATACATACAAGACACATAAAAGCGACGATTGCAGCACCAGGTGTCATCGCGAGACGATGGGAATGTCCCATTCTCCAATGCATAGAAGACAGCTCTAGCAGCGATGTACGACTGAGTCAACGGCGTATGGCACTACGTGAAAAATGATTTGTAAGAGTCAGTCCTATTTTACTGTAGGGGCGGTTCAATCACGAACCCTCCTTACAGTGGGCTGATCGGGGCCCAATAATCCAACCGCCCTTACAAATGCCTCAATAAAGGCGGTTGGTGATATCAACTGCCCTTACAAATGGTATGATTTTTAAGGGCGGTTGGATCACCAACCGCCCTTACAAATCGATTTGTAAGGGCGGTTCAATCACCAACTGCCCTTACAAATCCATTTGTAAGGGGGGCTGGTGATTGAACCGCCCTTACAAATGACGGCTGTATAAGTGGCTGCACCCACCTTCTTCCTCCTCGAGCCACACACTCCATCTCGTAAAAAAAGGTTGGGAGGCCTTGGACTCCTCCCAAAAAATTGCTCTACTAAGGGGAGGTTCCAACGCATCCGCAACTGTCGTCGATCACATACTGGTGCCAACTAGTTGCATCCTAGTACTTCCCATGGACAGGGGAGACACGTTTCTTGAGGTGGCAACGGGTGTGGCACATCCTCCGGGCGGCCGCTGGCACAATCGTGAAATCCCAAAGGACTACACTAGGGTTGAGGTGCATACCGTGAAGCCTGAGTTCGTGACATCGAAGATAGATCACCCAACTCCTGAGGGGCTCCGTGAGCTTGGAGCAATCATGAAACAGTTCATCCTCTGGCACAAAAAAGGACATTGCGTTGAATGTTTCTTCGCCAACTCCAACTGATGTACATTTGGAGCGAGCTGATCAAGACGAGGAAGTGTATTCACCGGCCCATGGAGACCACATGCCTGAGGTGGCACATTATTCCCTGCCTCCTAGGGACCATGTGGTTGATGAGCCACAGACTTCTCTAGCTCGTCGAAGCGAGCAAGGGCATGATGAGATGCCACAACACTCTCCAGCTCGTCCTACCGAGCAAGGGCATGATGAGATGCCACAATGCTCTCCAACTCGTCCTACCAAGCAAGGGCATGATGAGATGCCACAACACTCTTTAGCTCGTCCTACCGAGCAAGGGCATGATGAGATGCCACAACATTCTCCAGCTCGTCCTATCGGGCAAGGGCATGAAGTGATGCCGCAGCCTTGTCCAATCGAGCAAGGGCCTAAACAAGGTCTACCTTCTTAAAAAAAGAAGTTGAGCACACGCCTGTATCGGAGGCCCGAAAGAAGATTCCCATCCATACGAGGCCAATGTTTGAGTCAATGAAAACCGTCCCCTTGATTGACAAGTGGTTTGCTCGTGACCAGTACAAGCCTGAGAACCAAGTTAAAGATGTCTACGCACGTCCTTCTGAGCCGCTCGACACTAGCAAACTACACCAACCGGTAAAGAAGTATCCAAGTGTTGAGGACATCAAATGGACAAATGATTGCCCGAAGAAATATATAAGAGGCAAGAAGTTCCTACCAAACAGAATCATGGAGTGCATGCCAATTGGAATGAGAAAGTTTCATGATTGGTACTTGCGTGCTCAGTCGACGGGACTAAATGACATAAAAGCTACCTTTAGTGAATACACATTTGGAGGCGCAGCTGGGAAAATATTATTTGACTTCCAAGACATGCAGGAATGCTTTCACCTCAGAATGATGGAAATGGGTCTAGTTCGCTTGTGGTGCCTATAAGTCCTTACCCTCTCGATATAATATGAATGAAATATTTGTATTTTGTTGTAACTAACCACATTGTGATTTGTAGAATACAAACACGTATTGTGAAGAAAATGCCAAGTCTAAGAGCCGGGTATATAGACCATTGGTTGATATGCGCATCAAATTTCCAATACCCCAAGCATTGGAAATTGGATGGCGAAGAACTAGCTGCCGGAGAGACCGTTGAGGAGAAAGAGAAAATCCGGGAAAATAAGATGTATAGAGGGCCTTAAGGTTGCATGCCGGATTGCCAAATGTCTTAAGAAACTACAGCATAATGAAATGGTTTGGTTACCATACCACTTTGGGTAAGTTCGACTCTATACTTAAATAAAGCATTGTTCGATATACTTAGTTCGATGTAAAAGAGCTTATTTGTTTCTTCAATGATTAAATTCATGCAGGGCGCACTGGATTCTTGTAGGAATCGATGTTGGGATGAGCATGGCAGTTGTCTATGACTCAGCAGATTATGCGCTTGAGTCATACATGAACTTCATAGCGATTTGCAAGACGTACATATCGACAATAATCCTCATTAGCTTATATTAGTTTGTATATATACTTGTAAACTTCGCTTTTTGATACTAACAAGTTGCATTTGCTAAAACCATTCAAGCAGGACATTCAGGCACTATGTGAATAAACATAAAGGAAGGCATGATCCAGTAAGGGGAGACGATTTGGGTATCAAAACTCTATGTCCGGTACGTGTAACTTACATCGGTACACTCCATTACGTGCTTTGTCAATAGCATTACTTAACATTTCATATGTGAAACACACAGTGTCTCAAACAAAGGCCTGGGAGTCTACATTGTGGATACTATGTATGTTGTATGATGAGTAACACTAGTGCCTACAGGAGACACCCCAATTTGGTTAGTTTGACACTTTCTTCGCTCATAGTATGAATACTTAGCTTATGCTATGAAATACTAGACCTAAACTTGTTCTCTTGTAGTGGAAAGAAGAGGTTGACCAGCAAAGGGACGTATACAAGGATGATCAACACTTGGAGCTCGTCGGCGACCTTTGCAACTTCATCATTAACCAGGTTGTTTCTTCCAGAGGCGATTACCATGATCGATCATCTGACTTATGTCGTAATCCTATGTACCAACACCTCTGTGAGACTCATAGGTTAGCTCTAGGCCGTTGAGAACAATTTGGACTTGTGAAACTTTTGAACTTGTGATTGTTTGGACTTGTGGACTATTTGAACTTATGAATTATGGCTATGTAATGTGATAATGGACTTTGTGAATTGGACTTTTGAACTTGTGAATTATGGCTTGTAATTGTGGTTTATATCTTGCTCGTGTGTTTGTGGATGTGTATATTTGGTCAGATTTGAATTTGAATTTTTATTCTATATTATATTCTATGGTCAGAAATGTATTTGATTTTGATTTTTTTTATAGAAAATCCACTGTAGGGGCGGTTCTAGATCCTACCACCCTTACAAATGGTATTTTTAAGGGGTGATCCAACCGCCCTTACAAATACATTTGTACATTTGTAAGGGCGGTTGGTGATCAAACCACCCTTACAAATACATTTGTAAGGGCGGGCTATGCCAACCGCCCCTACAGTGGGCTGATTTGTAAAAGCCCCCTGGGAGGGGCGGTTGGGCCACCCGCCCTTACAGTGCCTTTTGACCCGTCCTTACAGTGCCTTTTGACCCGCCCTTACAGTGCCTGATTGTAGTAGTGTGGATCCCGTGCGCGCGGGGGGTCTGGTTGGGGCACGCGTGTGAGGGACTCCGCTCTCTTCGTCACCCAAGATGTCGAGTGCCTTGGCCTGGAAAAGCAAGGAAGTCACTGGATCTATGAGGAGCAAGGGCGCCTCAGCGGTGACGGCAGCGGCCGAGACCCTTCGTCGTGGTTGTGGTTCGGCGGTGGCTCCTCTCCCACAGCTCTCCCCTGAGGTCAAGTTCGAGATGGGCCACAACGGCCATGTGGCGAGCTCGCTGGTTGCTGCATACGCGGCCAGGGGCAGCGAGCGTCCTCAGAGACCCTCGCAATGATTGATGGTTATGTGTAGGCTGCTCATTTCAGGGAGGCATTGGAGATGTTCCATGAGATGCAGCATAGCAATGTGAGTGCAGAACTGCAGATGAGTTCACCTTGGTGAGCATGCGTGATCACAGCCTATGCAAAAGCTAGGTGAGAATGGGTACATGAACAGGCAAGTGATTAAGATGGATGCTTCATGTGTCAATAACGCGCTATTAGACATGTATTCCAAATGTGGCATCGAGTGAGTGCATCGGATCTTTTCAAAGACAAGTAACACAAAGATAAAATGTATTATTTATATTGACGATTTTAAAAAGTTTTGTAATGGTGTTCATCTTATTTAAGCTTATTTATTTTATATCAAATATCAACACAATGGTACACAAAATAGTGTTAATTATCGAAGCCTATTTGTTTTTCTATCCAATAGAAACACAATGGTATATAAAATAGTGTTCATGATTGATCTGGGCTACATATACAGAGCATTAAATAGCTTGCAGACACTAAGTGCACTGTCTCGTTACCTCTAGCATAATGCACGACGTTTGGTGGAGCAATTGAATTGAGACCTACCGTCCTCTGTGGTCTGTGAGTGCAGCCTTTAATTGTCAGCCACGATTATTCTAAAAAAAAATTGTCAGCCACCAAGCAGTAACACATGCAGGGGAGACGACCCGTGAGCTTGAGTCGTTCGCCGTCATCGTCTCCTCATTCTAGCTACGAGGAGGCCGGCTGATGTACAAAATTGCACGACTTTTCGAGTAGTAGAACTTCAGTTTGGCTCATTTCTCTATTCGAGTATTTGAAAAAAAAATAGAAGGGGCAGCAAAATCTTTGCCGCATTTTTTATTAGACGATGAAAAGGTGTTCCTGCGTGTACCAATAGGAGATGCAAACAGTTGTCACGGGCAGTAAACTGACGATGAAGGAAGCCGCATTGAACAGTCCCAATTATTGCTGTACAGAAACAGCGGAAGAGATATGAACCATAGACTACGACTTTGACTAGCTCATATCTTGACTCGAAGTCACGGTCACCCCAACCCATTGGACAAAAGGCAGAGTTACCTGCCATATATGTATAGACATCCAGGCTGTGTTTAGTTGAGAAAATTTGGGTCAAAAGTTATTGTAGCACTTTTCGTTGCTATTTGGTAAAATTTGTCCAACCATAGATTAATTAGACTCAAAAGATTCGTCTCGAACTTTACAGATAAATTATGCAATTAGTTATTTTTTACCTACATTTAATGCTTCATGCATATGTCTAAAGATTCGATGTGATAAGTGGAAGAGGAAATATTTTGGGTACGCATAGCAAGTGAACGCGGCCCCAATCCAAAGGGACTGGATCTCGCAGTGCACCATCCACCATACGAGAAGCATTGTTTTCTTGCCAAGCTCCAACGATGGCTTCCGCGAACTCATCAGCCTCCTTATATTCTCTCGCTTTCATGTGCCTCTTGTACTGCTTCTTTCGTGCTATGCCTGTACATACCTTCATCGTCATCGGTTTCATTCAGCTACAACTTCAGCAACTCAACCGCTGATGACCCCTGCAGTCTCGACATCGTGTGCCATCCCGATGCCGAGTTCGTCAGAAGCAGAGCTATCGAGCTGACGGCGAACCTCCTCTACGAGTCAATTAACAACAGCACAGGTCGAGTGTGGTACAAGTATCCAGTGCTGCTGTGGAATGAAGACACCGGCGACGTAGCAAGCTTCACCACTAGTTTCTCCTTCAACATCACCCCGGCTAACTCCATCCAGCCAGTACCAGCAGTGCCAGAACTGGTCATCTCGAACGGGCGACGGGATGGCCTTCTTCCTCGCGCCTTGGCTTTCTAACCTGAGCAGCGGCGGCGTCGTCCTGCCCAATGCAGACACAACGTTTGGCGGGTACCTCTACCTTTTCAACAGGAGCAACTATTTGAATGCAACGGGTGATGGTCGGGTTGTTGCCGTTGAGTTCGACACGTTCTCTGGCGGTAACAACTGGTGGGACAACAGCTCCAGCCAGCACATCGGCATCGATATCAACTCCATCATGTTCGTGGCGACCACAGACACACCGGGGATGAACAACCTCACCTCCCCCTTCACCAAGGCCGCCATGATCAGCTACAACAACGTGACCAAGAAGTTAGCCGTCGACCTGCATATCAACGGCGGCACCCCATACAGCGTCAACGCGAACATCAACCTGACACAAAGCTTGCCGAATACAGTGGCCGTCGGCTTCTCTGCATCAACTGGAACCTGCGTCGAGCTACACGAGCTCCTGTCATGGTCCTTCAACTCCACACTCCAAGGACCCAAGGCGAAGGCGGTCAAATCGGAGCCATCAGCCAAACTACTACTCCGGGTACTAGTTCCTGTAGCATCTCTCCTTGTTTGTGCTGCAGGCGTGGGTCTTCTCATATGGAGAGAGATGCGTGCAAGAAATGCTCAGTCACGCCAACAAGGGGCCGACAGCGAGGAATCCGATGAGCCAAACAATGGTGAGGTGGCTGCCGCCTTCGAAATGACCGTGGCCGGGCCAAGACGTTACCACTACCGTGATCTCGCCGCTGCAACCGGCGGATTTGCGGAGGAGAATTTGCTCGGACGAGGGGGATTTGGCAGCGTGTACCAGGGCAGCCTCCCCAGTACTTCTAACGAGGATGAGATACAAGGACAGCAGCAGGTAGCCATCAAGAAGTTCTCCTCAGAGTCATCGTCTCAGAGCCGGAAAGAGTGTGAGGCTGAGGTAATGATCATAGGCCGTCTTAGGCATCGCAACCTTGTGTGGCTGCTAGGCTGGTGTGATAGCCGCAGAGGCCTCTTGCTCGTCTACGAGCTCATGCCCCAAGGAAGCCTGGATAAACACATCCATAGCACGGACAAAATCTTAAATTGGCCCGAGAGGTACAACATGTTGCATCCTGTCCTTGTTTTAGTACTAATTATAATACCCGTTATAGCTATATCTTTTTGGCTTCACTATTCCATCAACCCTAACTCCTGATGAGCAGGGTTAGAGCATATATATAGTAGCAGAATTAATACTAGGCTTCATATATAGTACAAACCATTGGTCGCCACTTTCTCTCTATATATGTTTACCTTTGCGCCACTTTCTCTCTATATATGTTTTTACTAGCACAGCAATATAATACCCGTTAGATACTTCAAGATCTTTGTTCTGACCTAATACAAATATTTAACCATATATTTTTTATAGACTTTTCCCTTTGCATGACACCACCATTTAGAATACACATTCATTGCCTATTATTTCTACAAGCTATAGGACTGATTTTTTAGATAATGGAACAAAATTCTAGCTTCTACCATCCGTGGATGGTACACAGCCGTAGCTATAGGACTGATGGCTCGATGTTTCAGAATTTTATGAGGATATATACGTGTAGTGTAGGATTTACCTTTTTTTTTCTGCATGTATCTTGTGAATATTAAGGTGGAAGGTCCTCAGCGAATTAGTAATAGTAAAATTTTGCATGGACGCATTCACTGCTATTAACTAACCACAAAGTACAAACCATTGGTGATATTTAAATTTATTAATATTAGGTACAAGATCATTTTGGGATTAGGCTCAGCGCTGCACTATCTTCACCGAGACTGGGACCAACGCGTTGTGCACGGTGACATCAAGCCGAGCAATATCATGCTTGACTCGTCCTACAACGCCAAGCTGGGAGACTTCGGTCTCGCACGCCTCGGTGACCATGGCACCGGCCCACAGACGACGGACCTCGTCAAAGGCACCATGGGGTACATCGATCCAGAGTTCGTCAACACGCACCGCCGGAGCACCGAGTCAGACATGTACAGCTTCGGCGTCGTCCTGCTGGAGATCGTCTCCGGCCGGCCACCCGTGGCCCGCTGGGATCCGTCTTTCTCGCTGCTCAAGTGGGTAGAGACCTTGTACTGCCAAGCCATCGGCCTCGGCCGCATCCTGGACGCGGCTGACGCACGGCTGCGGGGAGACGAAGCCCACGACCGGCAGATGGAGCGCACTTTGCTCGTGGCGCTCTGGTGCACGCACCGTGACCCCGAGCAGCGCCCATCCATCGCGGAGGCCATGCAGGCCCTGCAGTCTGAGGAGTGGAAGCTGCCAGCGCTCTCGCTACACATGTACAGCAAGCTGGGGACGTCGCCATCTGCTGGCATCGTTGCCTCCATGGGCGTCAGTTCTGGTGTCTCCGGCAGCTCCTTCTCTACACTACAGGAAAACGCCTCTTTGCCGACTGCTTACCCTGGTCGGCAAAGGCATAAACCCAGTCGGCAAAGCCTTTTTGCCGACTGCTTTCGGAGTTGCAGTCGGCAAAGAAAGAATTTTTTTTTGAAATGTTCTTTGCCGACTGCTTTCGGAGTTGCAGTCGGCAAAGAAAGAAATTTTTTTTTTGAAATGTTCTTTGAACATACAAGCGTTCCTGGCAGTTCCTGGGACAATATGTTGTCGCGCATAATATTCATGGCAGTTCCAAATATTTCTAGAAATTTACAATATGTTCCTGGCAGTTCTAAATATTTCTAGAAATTTACACATAATATGTTCTTGACAGTTCCAAAAGAATTGTAGAAATGTACACATAATATTCAGAAAATATTGAAATCACCAAGAAAAATCTAAAATTAAGTAGGAAATGAAGAGACACAATGTAGCATTATGGAGAGGTTCTTAAGTTTTTTTTAGGTACAACCTGCTTGGAAATTGCATACAATAGTAGCAAATTGAAATCTATTAGATTAAATAGAAGCAAATTGAAATGCACTGGCAGACTAAAGAAAAAACTGTGCAAAGAGGGATTCTTAGGTACAACCTGCTTGGAAATTGCATACAATAGTTAAGATCCTGCATTATTACCTGTAAAGAATATGGTAAAATATTAAAATGTAGTTCCCAGAGGTTAAATTTAGAAGGCAGCTAAGATAGCTACAATCTACAATGCAAATTGGGAACTGGCAAGATTAATTCATAGGAACTGTGACCGAACTACCTTTCCTTCCATGCTTGCCTCGTTATACATCTGCTGCTTGTCATGCACATTGGACGTTCTACCGCAGGTGGCTGTCCTTGCCATCTACAAATTGTAGATTGATCAGACAACACATTACCTCAATCAAGAATCTAAAAAAACAATGTCCATGATCAAATTAGTTGCTGCTAGGTGGAGAGTATCATACCGTAGCTTGCTTGTACTTCAGGAATTGATTGGTAGAGGTAAAAAATAGAACAAAAGATTCAAGGTTATCATGGCCTGAGCTGTGATGGTTAATTTTATCTAATGTATGAGTGCCATGCTCATAAAAAAAGTATGAGTGCCATGTAAAAAACATCTCATTTTCCCTATGGGAATGAGGTAAAAATTTTAAACAACAACGTGAAACTCGATGGCCTGCCATCCCGTCTGAGTTTCATACGATACTTTGGGGGACAGGAGAGGCTAAACTATTAGCTCCAAGCAAGCGATTTTTACATAACTTTCAAGGACAGAACTACAGCAAAACGAAATAACTAATGTGGTCCACAGGTGGCCTTCATGTATTTGGTGAATATTAATGTTGGCTGCTTTGTGTGTATGCTTACTTGTAGATGGGAAAAATACTACCAAGAAGTGAAAGAAGAGAGAAAGATCTGTCGAACGCCCGCAGAGGAGGCGCGGAGGAGGAGGAGGGCGCTGAGGGCTGGCGCCGCCGCCGTCGAGGAAGAGGCAGCTAGGGTTCCGTCGAACGCCCGCAAATGGCTGCGAGGATGCAGCGCAGGGGAAGCCGCGACGGCGGTCATCGGGGCTCAATCGCGCCGCTCCGTGGCCGTGGACGGCCACCAGTAACGCACGCGGCGCAGGCGCGTGCTGAGGGCGTCGCCTCTCCGGCCATCCGATGTCGCTGGGCCTGGCCGGGAGAGAGGAAGACGGAGAGAGGGAGAGGGCGGGGAGAGGGAGGAAGGAGGAGGACGGCCGCCGCCGCTCCGAGGACCGGCTGCCGTCGCCATCGTCGTCGCCGTCGCTCTCACGAGGAGAGACGGAGGGAGAGGGAGTGGAGAGCAGGGAGAGAGAAGAGACGAGATATTTCGATGAAGCCTCTAGAAGCTAAAGCAGAAGCCGAATATATATTTGTTTTTCCCGGATTCTGATGAGAAGCTGGGGAAAACGATCATTACACAGCGAAGCAGGTAAAAGCTAAACAGTAAAACCAGAAGTTGATCCGGTAGAATCGGACGGGAGAAACCTAAGCCGTCGTTCGTGCAGATCCAATGAAATTGGGCATCTTGACTGTTTTTCTTGCAAACACTTCTTTGACTCTTCCAGCATCAAACATTATAGCTCATTAAGTTTGTTTAGGAGACATGCAGATATGTAAAATGGAGGACCACTAACAAATACAATTTTTTTATACATCTAAACACTCCACGGGTTTATTATAGTTATATTATAGATGTGTGAGCATATGGCCATGAGTTGCATTTTAATTCATTCCTATCTGAAAGGATACACATCTACGCCCTCAAGTCTGAACCTTGAGCCTTACCTACAGAGAACAAAAAAAAAGAAACAAGAGAGCAAGGTCGTGAACTTACTGATATGTGGTTGCTGCCTGTATCAATGGATGGGGGCTTGGCGAAGTAGTCGCGAATCGCGGGAGGAGCTGACTGTTGAAGCGCCGCCCTGGCACTGAAGTGAATCGCGGGAGGAGCTCGTGCCGGAGGGTCGTGTGGGGGCTGCTCGTGCCGGAGGGTCGCGCGGGGGCTGCTCGGGGGTCGTCGGCCGGGGGCGTTGGGGGCTGCTCGGGGGACGGCAGCCGGGCGCGTTGGGGAACCATCGGGTGGCCGTGCCGGGGAGTCGCTGGGGAGGGGGAGCGCCAGGGGCGCTGGGAGCAGCCGCGCCGGTGGTGCGCGCCGGGGAGCAGCCGAGCGTGCGCGTGGGGTCCGCAGGGGATCCGCAGGGGGGCGTGTGTTGGATCCGCAGGGGGCGCCGAGGAACTGCGGGAGGTGGGGTGCGCCGGGGCGCCGCGCTGGGGAGCCGACGGGTCGCGCTCTCGGGCAGGGAAGCGGGGGACCGAGAAGATGTGGCGGCGGGGAGGAAATAATTGGAGAGGCAAAGGGTTTTCGCCAATCTGATCTGACAAGTGGGTCCGCTAAATTTTAGGCGCCATTAATTAGAGAGCGGCGGCAACTCTTTTTTTGTTTTAAGAATAGGTGGCAACTCTGCTGGTCCTCTAAATCGTAGGCGCGAATCGGTGGGTGCAGGCCCAATTCAATATGCCGACCGACTGACGGACCCAGTTAATAAGCTATACCGACCGATCGACGGACGCTAGACCACAATAAAAGTAGCGGCCAACTCTCGGACGCAATAGTAAGATATAGCGGCCGACTGTATGTCACTAAGTTATACTGGCCGACCGTCCAACGGGATTACGATATTTTTACCGACCATCTGTTGGACGCTAGTTTGGGCTGTGGTATAGTGGAGGCTACAAGTTGGCATTCAGATTGCAGCCTCATATATAGCACAAGTGGTCAGATCGAAAGATGGATCTAAAATATGCACACAAATCATCAGTTCATGAATTAGGCGGGCGAGCGGGTTATTTGGGGCAGGCAGGCGGGATTTTGGGGAGGGGAGAGCGGGCCGAGCGGATAAGGCGACGCTTTTCTTTTTTTTTTCCCTTTGCCGACTGCCAGCATGTGACGCAGTCGGCAAAGGTCTATTATTTTTTTTTCAAAAATTATTTTTTTTAATTTTTTTTTAAAAATAGTTTGCCGACTGCTCTGCTCCTTGACAGTCGGCAAAGGTTATTTTTGATTTTTTTCTCAGAAATTCTTTGCCGACTGCTATCCTCCCTGGCAGTCGGCAAAGGCTCTTTGCCAACTGCCACTGATGGCAGTCGGCAAAGAATTAATTTTTTTTTGATTTTCGATCCTAGTTTTTTTGTGTTGCCTTGCTAAAGTAAGTACATGATATATTCCAAGTTTGGGGTCATTTTGATTTATTTTGCTATATTCCATTGATTTTTGCTGTTTCTTTGATTTTTTCCGGCACCTCCAGATTTGAACTGCAGGTACATGAAATAATGGAATCCGGCGATTCAGAAAATGATATTCATGATGTTTGGAGCATGTTGAGGCCGTGTGCGGGGCCTCGCGTGAAATTTCGACCGTGTTGGTGTCGGAACACGCCGAGGCACGCGCGTGAAAAGTGTTTTTAAATTTTATAAAATCGAAACGGAGTCCGAAAATGACGAAACTTGACGACGTGTCTTGTCATCGCATGCGGAGGCTGTGGTAAAAATTTGAGAAAGTTTCGAGCAAGTGGCGACGTCGGGTAGCTAAAACCTGGACATCTCCACATGTGATAACATGTTAGCCACCCGACGTTAGTCCAGGTTTTAGCCACCCGACGTCGCCACTTGCTCGAAACTTTCTCAAATTTTTACCACAGCCTCCGCATGCGATGGCAAGACACGTCGTCAAGTTTCGTCATTTTCGGACTCCGTTTCGATTTTATAAAATTTAAAAACACTTTTCACGCGCGTGCCTCGGCGTGTTCCGACAACAACACGGTCGAAATTTCACGCGAGGCCCGCACACGGCCTCAACATGCTCCAAACATCATGAATATCATTTTCTAAATCGTCGGATTCCATTATTTCATGTACCTGCAGTTCAAATCTAGAGCTGCCGGAAAAAATCAAAGAAACAACAAAAATCAATGGAATATAGCAAAATAAATCAAAATGACCCCAAACTTGGAATATATCATGTACTTACTGTAGCAAGGCAACACAAAAAAAACTGGGATCGAAAATCGAAAAAAAAAATAATTCTTTGCCGACTGCCATCAGTGGCAGTTGGCAAAGAGCCTTTGCCGACTGCCAGGGAGGATGGCAGTCGGCAAAGCCTGCAACTTTGCCGACTGCTGACGGAGTGGCAGTCGGCAAAGGTGACGGTGTGGATGGCGTCAACCATAGCCTGCCTTTGCCGACTGTAATTCTTTGCCAACTGTCTGGCAGTCGGCAAAGCCAGCAAAGCCATGGCTTTGCCAACTGCCTGGCAGTCGGCAAAGCTAGGCAGTCGGCAAATCCTGCTTTGCCGACTGCAGGGAATTCCAGTTGGCAAAGGGACCTCTTTGCCGAGTGTCGAAAAAAAACAGTTGGCAAAGAAAATTGTAGTCGGCAAAGAGCCAGTTTCCTGTAGTGCTAGCGGCGTCCACTCGGCAGACACCGCTGGCACGACGACAGGCTCATCGGAATTGTTTGGAAATTTAGCGGTTCCGCCACCGCATTCCACGTGGTAGTAATTGTGTCCGGTTTAACTAAACAGCTGCTTGTCGCTGCTCCCAGGTAGGAGTCTACATGTACTGTAATGTACTGTATGTAGTTGAGCAATCTCTGATGATTCCTGTTCAAGTACTTTTCTCGTTTCACAATATCTCTGTTTGCTACGGCTGTGCTTTCTACTCCACGTACGTATTGGCAGATGAGGCAAGTTTCAGCTTCGTTTTATTACTTCAGTCCTGCTGGATCCAGCTAGATCAGTTTAGTTTATCCTTAGATGGCCGCTATGGTTATTATATATACATATTTTGGAACAATGGTAGGAGCTTTGCCCCTCAATTAACACGAAAGAATTTATGTAAAAGAAAAGGTAACCAAATGCCAAACACAGAGCAGCCGAA
Organism: Saccharum spontaneum; assembly: GCA_022457205.1. Classification (NCBI taxonomy): domain Eukaryota; kingdom Viridiplantae; phylum Streptophyta; class Magnoliopsida; order Poales; family Poaceae; genus Saccharum; species Saccharum spontaneum. The sequence goes on along the minus strand of CM039595.1, from coordinate 74,474,449 downwards.
AGGCTAACCTACCCAAGAGATGAGGCAGAGTACTAACACTGTCACGAGTCATCATTGCCGAGCATGGCTGCATAGCAACCAGCAGCTCCGACTTTCCATGGCAGACCACACACAACCCACCCTCCAATAGGCCCGAAGCAAGAGGCCGCTACAGATCATCATTGCCAAGCTCAAGCATACCACGAAGAGCTGTTCTGACTTCCTATCTCGATCCCACGCCTCGCCCCCAGCGGTGGCAAACCTTCCAAGTAGAACCCCAGACTTCGAAGAAGGGGGGCTTGCCTCATGTCATCGCTGCCAAACCACGTCCCTGACGCAGCAGCTCCGATTTCACGCTGCAAGCCCGCCTCCATACGTCAGCCAGGTGCCGAGAAGCGAAGAGCAACCATTAAATGCGACATCGAAGCCACGATGATTTTCCAACAGCGACACCTTCAAGATGGACACGACACCGATGGCGCCACCATCGCTCGTCCAAGAAATAGACTGGGCTTTCACCCTTGGAAGACAATGCTAGAGGGGAAACGACGCCCCTAGCAGGGAAAGTGACGCCCACAGGCGTCACCGTCGCCAATCCTTTCACCCTTGGAGCCCTCTAGCACAAATGTCGGGCCAAGATGCCAAACCCCATGCCTGCCACCACTGCCGTCGTTGCTGTCCTGCTGCCCCACAGAAGCCTGTTCAGAGGCTTGTGCGTCGCAGCTGTCGGAGAGCTACATCGGTCGCAACCCCATCCGACCGGGCAACGCGCGGAGCCAGACCTGACTTTGCCGCACACCTAACAACGCCGTAGGCCGAAAGCTGTTGCTGGCTGCTGTCGCTGCTGAGCTCCGCTACCAGCCACCACCAGGCTCGTGCGCCATCACCGCAAGAGCCGCCACATGTCTTGGGGGCGCCGGATCCGGCCGCAAGTGCACCGGTCTCAGCACCCCTGGCCGACGCCGCCGCCTCTACCATGGCCGACGCCGCAGGCACCAACCCTTGCTTGGGCGTGCCTAATCCAGCCGCCAGGGCTTCACATCTGGCCACCCAGGCACTAGATCTGGCCGCTCGGGCACCGGACCTGGCAGCCCGGGCTGGCAGCACCGCCGCCACCATGACTGTGGAGGAGGGGACGAGCAGAGAAGAAGATGAATCCCATGACTTAGCAGATGGAGCGCGCTCTGCTCTTGGGGCTCTACTGCACACACTGTGACCCCGGGCAGCGCCCATCCATCGCTGTGGCCATGCAGGTTCCGCAGTCTGAGGAGTGGAAGGTACCGGCGCTCTCGTTATACATGTACAGCAAGCTGGCGATGCCTCCAGCTGCTGGAATCGTTGCCTCGACGGGCGTCGACTCTAGTGTCTCCGGCAGCTCCTTCTCTAATCTCTAGCGGAGTCCGCTCGGCAGAGACCGCTGGCATGACGGCAGCCTCGTCGGAGGAATCGTTTGCCAGTTTACCAGTGCTACCACCCCATTCTACGTGGTAGTAATTATTGTTGTGTACTTTTCAAACTTTGATGCTGTTTGGTTGGCTTATTTTGCACGGTGATCGGATCACACCGCAACTCCATTCCGTTAGTTATTGTTTGTTTCACGTGGGGTGTAATTGGATTCACGGAAATAGATATGGCTGTCCCGCACGTCGATTACACCCGATCCTAGGCGATAACCGCTTACGCTCACATCAGCGTCGACAAAACAAACTTGCTTCCGATATCTTCAGGGGTAATGTTCACGCTTCAGGGGTTTTCTCGTTTCCCAATATCTTTGTTTTCTACGGTTATGCATTCTACTCAACATGCTAGTGTACATATATATTTTTTTGACGTTCATATTTAGTTAGGGACAGCTGCAAATAGTCTCGCACTTTTTTCGATACCAATGTCACCAACTCACCATTGCATCTGACAGAGACTTTGATAGACAAATAGTTTGACCAGCCCCCCACGTCGCCCCTTGCTGTGGCACGGGCAGCATGCAGAGCCGCCGCCGCTGCAGCCCTGTTCGCTCCTACCGCCTTGCCGCCGCCAAAACATGTAGCCAGAAGTCTGCTGTCACACCCAGTTTTCCGAAGAATATCAAGCGTTAACTATATGTATGCCCAGGATGTCCACACAACACATATAGAGACAAATATAGAAATTATCAAAGACAAATGCTTTATTATATATCGTGATCATAGTTACATCAAGACTTAAATCTATTACAAAGCGTAGCAGAAACTATTCTATATCTTCTCTTCTGGACTCCATACTTCACAGAGACGATTGACTGGGGGAGCACTCGCCTAGTACTCTTGGAACATCTCATGTAACTCATCAATTGAATCCGCCATCTGGTACCCATCCGGGATTTTTGTTGATTGTATGTAAAGCAAGTGTGAGCGCACCATACTCAACAAGTATAACATGAGGGGATGCAAGGCTCAAAAGGCTAGATGCGGCTGAACTGTGGTAAGCATTTTTAGTTGGTTATATTTTATTATTTTAAACCTGAGTAACTAAGTTATGCTTAAGCTGCCAAGGTAAGACGGTATAATAGTTATCATCAAGATTGATCACCACCCGAACCATCCATAGAATCAACTATCTCGAAAGGGATCCAGGCCGCTTGTGTCCATGAACATAGCTGATATAACAGTTTTACACTCTGCAGAGGTTGTACACTTTCACAAGTCATGATTCCCATATGCCATCACCTCTTCCAAGGGAGTGTGGTAGGGTACACTATGAGACCATCACATGTCCGACTAATAAGTAGCAACCCGCTAAGGTTTTCCTATCAAGGAGTAAGACCAATAAACCTAAGAGCACCCTCTTGGTAGGCCGAAATCAAACCAATCAGAGCCCCTCTTACGCCTTTTCGGTAAGCTGCCACAAACTAATAGAATTCTGATACAGGGTCGAGATTCAGTTCTTACGGAGGGCAGACTAGAGCACACAAAAAGGCCCAATGCACTAGCCCGCTTCTATCCATGTTGCTAAAAAGCATCATTTTAACATTGATTCCACAAATCATTAATCAAAATTAACACTGTAACGTTTGGTTACTGCAAGCTAAGCAGAACTACCCAAACGCACAGACCCAAGGTAACAAGGAATATAGGGTAGTACAACAGTTCTAGGTAAAATCCTTAGGGGTTCATCAAATTAAAAACATGCACATGAAAAGGTGATTATAAAGTTATTAGGTACTCATGTTACACTTGCCTTCCAAAAGCTTGCTATCCAACTTCTTAACTCTTCTGGATCATCCTTGTATAGCTCCACCGCTAACGATAACAATCAATCGGTACGCCAATCATTACAAAAGCATACTATAAAGATAACATGTACTACTCGTTGTTACAAAGTTTCATGGATTATTTATAAATTAAAAAGAACCTTTTTAAATACTTTTCAAAAGATAGATGAAAATATAAATTATTTTGACATCAAAACTATTTTATAAAGGCTAAAAGGTCTTTTATCATTTTTAGAATTAACAAAAAAACATTAATGACTTCATAAATGGCATCATTAGTTATTTATAAAAGCAAAATATATAAATCATTTTATAGTACTTTTATAAAGGGAAAACGTATTAAAACATCTTTATAGACATTTTGTATTCCAAATTTTATTTATTCCAACATTAACATTTTTCATAAAACAATACATATATAACATCATTTCAATGAAATCATCTCTGTCCAGGGCCAAAACATGATTAAAGATGGAGTATAGGGGCTAGCGATAAGTCTCACAAGGCACAAAGAATAGTGAAATATTTTCGGGAGATCACAGGGGTTAGATTGAAAAATAACATTGACCGAGCTATTGACTGGATGATGTGGCGCTGACTGGACACGTGGCGATCGATGATTCGTTGGAATGATGCTGACTGGGTTATACCTTTGACTTCGTTGACCCGGTCAAGGATGAATCTGGGCCGTTCATCAGGAGACAGACGGCGAGAGGAGTTGCTCCTCCTTTGGTCACCCCGAGCAGCAGGGATGGCGACGTGGGGTGCTCCCGTGTGGCGGGGGCTCACCGGCGTCGACCGGGTTGCGGCTCCGGAGGCCGGGGAGGCGCGGCGACAGGCGGAGAAGTACGCGGGGATCACGGCAAGTTGATTGGCAGTAACCTCATCGGCGCAGTGAGAGCTCGGAGATTACCGGCATCGAGACGAGGCAGACGACGGGCGGCGGTGTACGGCGGCGCATCGCCGAAATGGCGAAGGGTGGGCGCCAAGTCCATCACCAAGTCCAATCCAAACCCACAAGTCCATCACCAAGTCCAAATACGTAACACAAAGTCCATCACCAAGTCCAAACCCCCAAGTCCATCACCAAGCAAAGCAAAGACAACTACCGAGATCCAGGAGCTCCCCACTGACAGTGTGGTGTACCATGAGCTGCATCATTCGAGGGCCCGGGAAGTGCATTATTCGAACTCGCCAATTGAGGCTGCACAAAGAAGACATTACATGTCTCAGACAAGTAGTGTTGTGGTTTGACTCTAAGTATGAACATACAAACTTAAATAATCATACTCATAATTACAGGAGTAGCGTGCACGAGAAGTGTAGGTGGAGGTGGTGGCATAGCCAATAGCGAAGCTGGCACATCTACACCCGTTTTTTAACCAACTGCTTGCATATACTGGAGAAACTCCGCCATCTGTTGCTGCTGCCATTGCAGCTCCGCCACACGCTCGACCTCCATCACCTCCAGCCTCAGTCGCTCCTCCTCCTTCCGAGCCGCTATAGTGGCCCCCAAAGCCTGGACCTAGGCCTGCAACATTTCACCACAATGTTTGTACAATGCAAAGCTATGGTATATAAATATCAATGTATGACGAATAGAATAGGAGTAACCTTGAGTGCCTCGACCTGAGCCAGTGCAGGGCTCGGCCATGGGCGTATGGGAATGCTTGCGCCCGAGCTCTGTGCTCGAATCTAGGAGAGGGAGGGAGTAGAGGTCGCGTCGATAATGTCGTCGCCGAGGTAGTACCGCCCATGCTTCTTGCCTCCTCCAATCCTCATGACAACCTCTGAATCAAAGTCCTAGGAGCTCAGGTCGTAGTCGTCTCCATGGAGAGTCCTTGTCGCCGACATGTACTCACTGATGCGGGTGTAGGCGGTCAGGTTGCTGTAGGCCTCGGGCGGGTCGTCCGGGTTGTAGGAGACGTCGGACATCGCCTTGCCCTTGTGGGCCATAGCATATTCCATGAAACCGGTGCACTCCCGGCCCCCATGTGACGCCGACTACGAGAAAGATAGCAAGATGATTAGGACTCAGATAGAATTAAGCGTTAGAATAAAGAAGTCGATTCGAGTACCCATGCTTCTGCGTATGAGGCGAGGTTGCGACTGCCTTGATGGTGCGGTACACCTGTCATCAGCGCATGCTACTGTCGAGCAGCGTTGTGCGCTTCGGTCCACTCGGGGGTGAACCACTTGTCCATCATCTGCTGCCAGGCTCGCTATACGAGGAGCACCACCATGGACACATCTACACGTCATCAAGTATTTGACACATAAGAGGAACAAATTAGGAGTACATAATCTCAAAAGGAATCAATACTCATATTCATTATGTACCGCTATGAACTGCTCCTTGGTCAGCATCATTTGTCTTGCTTCTGGCTTCTTGATGTCCTCTCCAAGGATCGACCTGTGATAAGTGACCATAGCCTAGGGGCGCGCCTCGTAATGCATGTCCACGATGAGCTTTTTGCAGGCTTGTTCAAGCACCGCCTCCTCCCTGACCTCAAATCTCTCCTCGCATTTGAAATAAAGCTGCATACAGACACAATGTATCAATTCATTATTTTAAGAAATCTTCAATCCATGCGATGTACTGAGCAATATGGTGTGATGAAGACTGACCCAAAAGTCCCGCATCACCCGCACCGCCTTGTTCGCCACCCGGTCGTCGTCGCCGTTGTAGTAATGCTTAAAGGTGTACACCAGCTCCCTCCTACCGGCGTAGTCAACTATGCCAGGGAAGTGGGTCTTCAACAGAAGACCCAGGATGCCATTAACATGGTGTGACTTACCAGGACCCGACACAATCCTCCAGTTCCTGCATAAGTGATTAAGACAAAATATTAGTTGATACTTCAATTTTCAGCATATCATATGAAGAAGTACGGATAACATATAAAGTTACTTACTTTTGCCCTTCGGGGCGAATCACCAGGTGTTGATGTGGAGGCGGCGGATCAGGGAGGGTCGCGGGACCTCGCAAGTAGACACGCGACGAACTAGAGGAAGCGGCCTCTAGCTCCTCCGCCGCCTCCTCGTCGTCCTCGTCCCCACCGTCCTCCTCGTCCGCCTGTTGGGCCAGCTCCTCGTCCTCGTCCCCGTCCCCATCCCCGGCCACCTCCTGCTCCTCCTCCTCCTCCACCTCGTCCTTCGTAGCGTGGGGGGACGACGCTGCGGCCTCTGGCTCCTCCTCCTCCTCGTCTCCGACGGCTCCTCTTCTGCATCCGCCACACACTGTGTCCTCCGGTAAATAGAGAACACGTCCCTTTGACGACCGCCCACCATCTTTGTTCAATCACCTGCAAGTGGAAAGAATAAACAAGAGCTAATTAGAAATTAAAATGAATAAACAAGAAGTAATTAGAAATAGATGCAAAATAAAGATAACATAATTACAAAGTAAAGTACTATTACATGTATTAGAAATAATCTGCATGATCGGGATTAGCGGGATCATAAGTCTCAACATCACTATCAACCATGTCGAAATAATCAACACTAATCGAAGGAGGAATGTTGTCTTCGAAGTCATTGTCTAAGCGTAATCGCTCAAGCATTGCTAAGTCCTTCACATTTTGCACCTCATCCCCATCGTCCTCGTCATCAACCCAATCATTGTCTACATCCATTCCTATTGCTTCGGTTAAGTCTATCTCAAATCTCCCTTGTAGCCCCTCTTCTTGATAGAACTCTCCGTCATATGTGGTTGTGTTGAAGTTGTAATCTTCATCGTTCGGGACAGGTAGTCTACCGTGTGGCGATACCTTGTGCACAATATTCCAACCCTTAAGATGCTCTTTGGTGTGGCATGCATAAAAGGTATAATAAACCTGTGTGGCCTGTTGAGCCACAATATAGACATCATCTCCTGGATAGATAGAATCCTGTCGAATCTCGACTAGCCCAATATGAGGGGTCCGTCTCGTTACTCCAGGATCAAACCAATGGCATTTGAATATGACAGGACGCACAGGTTTCAAACCGATGTCCTTAGCAAATGAAAGTTCGTATATTTCTTCAATTCTTCCATAATAGTCGTGGCCATCAATGCAACCTGTCTCAACTTGCCACTCATAGACGCGTCGGTTTGGGCCTGCAAGTTGGTACAGGATAGATCGTTATATTATTCAAACGTACGAGTAACTTCAAAAGTCAAACATAGTATGAGCTTAATTGGAATGTACCTTGTTTTGAATCAAGAAATGAAATCGGGCCTGCCCGGTCCCGCACCCTTTGAAAGGAGGGTATCAGTTTCCTGCGGGGTAGGATCCCTCAATCGATTCCAGAAGTGATGAAGAAATTCCCTGTACCAACGTGAAACAAGGAGTTGGATGAGGAATAGTGACGACGTATTGAAACAAGCTCATTGAGAACTTACCCCATGTACGGCGCCACCTCTTCAAGGTTGTGCAACACATATAGCATGATGCAGCGCCACTCTTCATGTGTCAAGGTCTTAGTGGTCCATGCACTTGCGCTTCCGAGTTGCCCTTGGAAAAGGCTGAGGTTCGATTCATCTTCGCTAGCATTGTAACGAGGTGGTGGATTATGCAAGTTAGGAAGGTTCTCGCCGTAATATTTTTCTGTGAAGTTTGACACCTCCTCTAGAATGAAAGCCTCTGCAATGGAAGCCTCAATTTTGGCTTTGTTTCTGCATTTTTTGTGAAGAGTCTTCAGACATCTCTCGACTGGATAGCACCAACGGGCCTGCACAGGCCCCCCATTCGTGCCTCATACGGGAGGTGCAATATCAAATGTTGCATCGAATTGAAGAAGCCAGGTGGAAAGATCTTCTCCAACTTACCGAGCAGCACCGATGCCATGTTTTCCAAGTCCTCAACCACTTTCTGAGACAACTCCTTGGCACAAGGCTGGCGGAAGAAGTAGCTCAACTCTGCCAGCGCTAGGCACACATGCTTAGGGACATAGCCTTAAACCATCACCGGAAGAAGCCACTCAATCCATACGTGGTAGTCATGACTCTTCATCCCATTGACTCGCAGAGTAGATAAGTTCACTCCCCTCCTCAGATTCGCTGCATACCCATCAGGGAACATTAGCGTCTGGATCCGTTCAACTACTTCCTTCCTGTGTTTTCTGGCCAAGACGAAATCTGCCTTAGGCCTTGTCCATTTCTTGCCGCCTCTAGGGGGCTGCATCTCTTGCTTTGGTCTATCACATAACGTTGCCAAGTCCACTCTAGCCTTAGGGTTGTCCTTTGACTTTTCAGTTTCCATGAGGGTTTCCCAAAGTGCCTCGGCGATATTCTTTTCAGTGTGCATTACATCAAGGTTATGTGGAAGAAGGAGGTCATCAAAATAGGGGAGCCTCGTCAAGCCCGACTTATGAGTCCACATGTGTTCCTCACCATACCCCACAAAACCACCACCTTCTGGTTTGGGCACGAGAGCATCTATCTGAGCATGAACCTCGGCACTAGTGATCATCTATGGTGCACGGTCTTTCACTATGACACATTTAGTAAAGTTCTTGATGTCTTGTCTGAATGGATGCTTAGGAGGGAGGAATTGACGATGTTTGTCGAAGGCCGAATACTTGCCACCCTTCTGCAACCAAATGAACCTCAAGCCTTGCTTGCATATTGGGCATGCGAACTTGCCGTGAACACACCAGGTGCTTAAGAGCCCATACACTAGGAAGTCATGCAGGGAGTACTGGTACCAAACGTGCATCTTGAAGGTTTTCTTCATAGCTCGGTCGTATGTCCATACCTCTTCCTCCCACGTACGGACCAATTCATCAATCAAAGGCTCCATGTACACACCCATGTTACTCCCCGGGTGTCCAGGAATTATCAAGGACAAGAATGCGTTATAGCGTTGAAAGCAGACGCCTGGGGTAGATTGAGGGGGATAACGAACGCGGGCCAACATGTGTATGCGGCAGCCATCAGTCCATAAGGATTGAACCCATCTGTTGCCAGCGCAATACGTTTCAGACGTTTCAGATGCTTGTTTCAAGTGTTTCACCTGTCTTTTTTTTGTGTGCAAGTGTTGCATCTAGATATTTAAAAATTAGATCATAGGTCGTACATGGGATGTGCTTGGGAAGCGGCTGGTGGCGTAGGTCACATCCGGGCATCGCGGGCGCATAGATGGTGTGCTCACTCACTGTGCAAGCATCATCCGGACAGTTGTGCTCAGATCAGACGTCCAGGCGCTAGCACGTCCCCACAATTATCGGTACCACATCATTTCTCATCCTCTCCTTACCTGAACATAAAGTTGGATCAATTACACAAGTGCGAACGCAGAACATCCAAATCCTCGGCATGCTGCAGGCTCTTCGTGTTCTGAAAGTGGAAGTTATTGGCACCAAACAAGTGTTTGAAAGTTTCATGATTAATGCCAACGTTTTCCCATGCATGTGTGACGCAGTGTGGATTCTCTGGGTTTTCAACGGTGCCATCTATGTTCCCACCTGGTGCTATATATGCCCAGGCTTTAACGTTTGATGTTTCAGTCTACTTCTGCTCTTTAGACCTTGAGTAATACTGGACCCTGCCGAGCTGCAGGCTTGCTAGTTTTTATCGGGTCATGTACGTATTCCCTCCATGTTGGTAAAAGAAGTCGTTTTGGACAAGATTTGAGTCAAACATTAGGAATCTAAATCAAGAATAACTTTTAATTTGTTGAGTTTCAAACTATGAAAACCACATGAATAGATTTGTCTTAAAAAAAACTTTCATAAAAGTATACAAATATCACTTTTAGATAAATATTTATATAAAAATAAGAGGTCAAAGTTATGCTTTGGAGACCGTGTTGCTGGCCAAAACGACTTCTTTTACCAACGTGGAGGGAGTACAATTAAGTTTGTGTCCTATACTATGTTGTGCAAAATTAATAGAGGCATAATATTTGTCTTATGTTTTTAAATCAAATGTTTTTTTTTCTGATGCAAAGCTTATCTTGCTTTTGCTTTAAACAGTTGTATTTTACATTATACATATTGCAGTTGATGACAGCTGATGAGATGCCCCACTGACTCTGCTGGCCACCGTGACTCGCAATAAACAACATATGAAACTAACAGAGTGTTGCCACGGTGCCTATGCACATGGTTTAAACCAGTTACCGTGGTCGATCTGAAGAGCCAAGATACCACCCGATCCAGTGCAATATCATTCTAGCCGCCGTGAAGAAACTTTTGGCACACTGCTCTGCTTCTGCCAACGTTAAGCGAAATTTAGAAACTTAGAAAACCTTATTAAGAGATGAGAGCTGCACGACACAGGTGAAAGAAGCATATGCTTCGTTCCCACGATACCTGCTGAAGACACCGCTGCTGCCAAGACAAGCGTTGGGCCAAACCAAAATAATGGGCTAGGCTAGATGTTGGATAAGCAACAGGGGGCCACAAGAGAAGGGAGGACTCGCAAGCCCAATTCCAATTTCAGAGGCCCAAAGAGGAGGAAGTAGTCTTGGCCCGAGCAACAGTAGCACCCTAGGTGTACTCTTCTTCTCTAAGCAAAGCAAGGCTCGTAGGATGGTGAGTTGGTGACATAATGATGTGTTATTATATACTAGCAAAAGTGCCCGTGCGTTGCAACGGGTCCTCTTTTAACTTATAATAACATACTAAAATGAAACCTTGAAAAGGACCTCACGGTAAGTCACACTTACATCTTACATCTCTTATGTACGTTCTTATGCTTTGTAACACCTCGTTGTTATCCTTTTGCCTACTCATCCTCTCTTCTACGTCTCTTCTAGTCCTTTGCAGCTTTCTGTCCCCACACAAAGGCCACCAGCGCTTGCGGCATGCTCGGCATGACGGCACCTCTTCTATTTCTCTTGACTCTTGAGGTCCTAGATATGGATATTCTCCAGAACCAAGCAAACTCCCGAAGCCCAGAATCTTCAAATCAACGGTACACAACACACAGGAGCAATTTTGTTCTTTTGCAATGTTCCCATTTAATAATTCTCGAGCACAAGTAGCAATAGCTTTCCCTAAAAAAAAAGTAGCAATAGCATCTCCTTTGGTCCTCTTCCTTCAATTTACTCTCCCTTCCCAGTCAAGCAGGTCCGTAAGGTGCAGGTCAAATATAGCCCTAATCCTTTCCATAATTGATTCGAGACAACATATTGTGGAGCTCGCATGAGATGTAGAGTATATGCTGAGAAGCTTGGCCCCGGCGCCGTCGAACATACCATGATGTGGCTGCGCCAATGCGTCCTCGAAACACGAGGTTGTAAATTGTTAGGTCGACTTCGAGTATGCCTGCGATGACGGTGTTGCTTGAGATTTTTTAATCTCGCTACATGAGTCGACAAGTGAACGGGCGCGTGGGAGAAGAGAATGAGCACGTCGCATGACTTCTTGGCACGCGTGAGCATGGCGTTTCAGGCCGGCAGGTCATGATGCTGTGCCGCACTGCCGCGTGCTGGCGTCAAACATGGCGCGCATGGAGATCGCCCTGCCCACACGGCCGAGGGAAGCAATCGGGAGGTTTGATTCCAAATCGTTGTAGATGACGCCGGCGAATGAGATCTTGAACGCGTCCATGCCAGTCCAGCAAGCCTAGGCGGCGCTGGCACCATCTAGAATGTCGCCATCACCCCTTGCATCCTTGGTGTGACCTTCAGCGAGAGCGACTAGATGGTTTTCGAGGCCGTGGCCAAATTTGCATACTCCTTTGCCGCTTTCCTCGCCCTCCCAGCAGTTCGGGAGCGGCAGTGTTCGCAGTCGGCGGCCGATGCCACAGCGGTGAGCCAGCTCGTGGAGCTCGCCGACGTGGAGGCCAGGCTGTGACCGCTTGTGTGCTGGAGTACGCACGTCGCCGGGGCCGCAGGGCGTCTACGTCCTAGGCGCGTCCGGCGCGGTCGAGGACGTCGCCATGCGTGGCGCCATGGTGCTTCCCCGCGGGCGGTTCGAGACTTCGAGCTCGTCTCCGTGACGGGCACCGTGCTGCCTGTCCGCGCGGCCGAGGCGTCCGGCCTCGCCATGCTGGTCTCCATGCGATATTTGAGGAGGGATTTGATTGGGGTTAAGGCTGGAAGAGTCCAGACTCTGTTGCACCCTACGATGATGTGGTGAGGGAGAGCGATGCACAATTGCTACCAACACAGTTCACGAATTCATATTCGTATGGCATATGGAGGGTACGGAGGGCAGTTTATATCTAGTTACGAACTGGATTCAAACTCGGACTCTCACCACATACACGAACAAAACTGGCCAAAAAATTCCGAACACGCGAACCAAAGCCAAATACAAACTGGACTCACTCCTGGACTGAAACCCGGACTCTCGCCAATCACCATGTACACGAACAAAACTGGACTTACGCGGCCACTGGACGAAAATAAAGATTAAGATTCCTATATTCAGCTTATTTGGAATCAAGATCTATTTGGATTTGGATTTGGATTCGGATTCGTGACTATTCAGAACCTATCATATAAATCAGGAGAGGTATAGACAGACCAATAGAGACAGTTTTCACATTCCCAGAGTTAGTTAGGGGGAGATGGACGAAAAAAATGGATGGACGAATAAAAAGAGCCTGAAATTTTGCCTCTTTAGTATTAGGTAATAGAAATAGATGTATATCCTCAAACAGTATGTGTTACCAGCTGAGTATAATATGTAAGACATATATATACGGACTCTATCTCTATAGAATCTGTATATCTTGGCCGTTGAGGACCACAACATATCTTGGCCGTAGATCGAACCTGGTGTATATCCTGGCAACGGCTGGTTCTTGGAGAGGAAGAAGATAGAGTCTGTACATTGTTCAGCAGAGCCACAACTCTCTCGCCCCTTCCCTATTAACATCCATTAAAGCTTAACGGGCTTCAGGTACTGCATTGTGAGCCCGGGAAGAATGGATTTGCATTCCTGGGCCTAGGGCTCCTCGTGGGCTTCTTGTGGCTATTATCAGCTTGGACTGTAGTGTGAAGCGATATAACATTTAGGTAGAACAAAGAACAAGCCCATCAGTTTGTGGTTTGGTTGGTGTCAACTGTCAAGAGCATTGTTCACCCCAGACAAACAAAGCACACCCAACCGTGCCCGGCAACGGTGCCGCGCCACTGGGTATTGGTTAGGGCACCGTCCAGGCTAACACTTTTAGTAGTTCTAATACAAATAAAATGATTCACATAGATTGGGAAATATTGAGACTACTATCCACACAATGCAAACTACTATTATTTGTGGTTTGTACAGAAACTTTTTTCTTTCATCATGCATCACCTTTATTTTCTCTCCCTCTTCTTTTTTAGCATAGACCACCTTCTCTCTCCCCAAGCATATATAGCTTCTGCAAGCCACTATGATAAGTGTAGAGCACCTATTTTTTTATCTGATCCTATATGACCTTTCAGCCTACAAGTAAAAAAGCAACGTTGGGAAGACCTTAGGCCCTGTTTGGTTGAGCTGTGGCATTTACAAAAGCTGCTATGGCATAGTTGAAAGCTTGTTTGGTTGAACAGCTTTGGCTTTTGAAAAAGCTTGTCTCACTTACGAGCTGGCCCTATATGTCATACACATAATGGATCTTCTTCCTCCTCTCACCAGTGCTCGCTGGAGCAAGTCGCGCCCACTGGCCAGGGCAGGCCGCGCCGTGCCTGCCGGCTAGGGCTAGCCGCGCCGCGCCCACCGAGAAATCGAGGAAATCGAGCACTGGAGTAAGGGAAATCAAGCAGATCAGGATTGAGCAGATTGGGAAATCAAGCTCGAGCCCACGGCCGGCCTTGGCCCGCTGCTCAGAGGTGCTCGACGGCGCTGCTCAGCTCGCCGGCTCGCCTCGCTACGCTGCTCAGCGTCTGGGGCGACCTGCCTCGCCACGTTGCTTGGCGGCAGGGCCTTCCTGTATACATGGCCACCTCGCTGCTGCTCGGAGGTGCTGGACGGTGGCCGGACCGGAGCTGAGGAGGAAGGGATCGCACCACTGCTCAAAGGTGCTCGACGGCGTGGGAAGGGGGCTCGCTGGACGCCGCCGCGCATGGGAGGGGGGCTCGCTGGGGAGGGGGGGCTTGCCGGCCACCACCGCGTAGGGGAGGGGGCTCGCCGGGGAGGGAACTCGCGCAGGGGAGCCGGGTCGGATGCGAGGACGAAGACGCTCGGGTGGAAAAAATGCCCGCGAGAAACATAAGATCGAAACGGTATGTACATAATTAATGGCAGGTGGGTAATTTTTTACCCCAAAAGCAGCTGAAAGCAGAGGTGAAGGTGCTTTTGGTTTTGTACTGCAGTGAAAGTTGCTTTTGGGCAAAAGCAGTTGTGGCTTTTGGGTCCTTTAGTTGGCTTTTGACTTTTGCAAAAACAAAAACATGTTCAAAAGCCCAACCAAGTGCCTTAGTCGCTAGGCTTTCCGAACAAGCTGAGTCCACTAAGGCCTTCTCCAACGCAACAGCGTGGCGAACTGCCCCAATGTCTAGCTTGGCAGTAATCCACCATGTCATGAGCAGTGGTAGCCCTGCAGGTGTGCAGAGATGCTTGCAGAGGCGTCGACAGCCTCGTCTGCCAAAAGATGCAAGCAGCAGCGCAAGAATGCGCTCAGGTTGAGAGGAAAGCATCTGACAAAAAGCTAAAGGATGAAGTGACCGTTTACTGTAGCTATATTGGTTTGGGTTGTAAAATCGATAGTACTCTGTGCTACCTGTCTACGTGTCCTGATGGTTTTAGTCGAGACATACACTCCTCGCCGCCCGCGTTGGGGCTGCCCTCAAGATAAGTTTCGACCTTTCTCTTCCACCAAGGAAAAGGACAAAAGGCTGTCAATTGCTTACCCAACAGGAAATTAAAGTAGTACCACAACTTGCAAAGACTTGCTCGCCGTGCGTCCTCATTGTGACAGAGAATCGCATGCCTGCCTCATGTCTATTGGAGAACATATTCTTTTGCCTTTAATTATGCCATCAGTGATGACGGCCGGGCCCGCACCTTTAATTGCACATTTACTTAGAGACTCTGGTCTCTGTTTCCTGAAAACTGTCTCCGGGCTCGTGCAGCAAACTCTGTTTCTTTCCGCATTTACTTTGAGGCCTTGTTTAGTTCGCAAAATATTTTGGAAAATGGTACTATAACACTTTCGTTGTTATTTGATAATTAGTATCTAATCATGGTCTAATTAGGCTTAAAAGATTCATCTCGTGAATTTTGTCTAAACTATGTAATTAGTTTTATTTTTTTATCTATATTTAATGCTTCATGCATGCGTCAAATATTCGATGTGACGGGAAATCTTGAAAAATTTTGCAAAATTTTGAGAATTTAACAGGCCCTGAGACTCTGGTCTCTGTTTCCTGAAAACACCTATGATAGATTATCCCTAGTAGCAATTCTAAGTTATCTCTAGCGATGCAAATTCTTCGTTGTGTATATGTACCTGAAAATGGTAGCTCGTAGAAGTAGTACAATGTCCCAGAGTGCGAGGAGATCCACCACTTCTGCCATGATAGGAGAGTGGAGATGCAAGCCACTGCAAGCAAAAGGAGCTACAAATGATGC
The DNA here is from genome assembly GCA_022457205.1 of Saccharum spontaneum. Classification (NCBI taxonomy): domain Eukaryota; kingdom Viridiplantae; phylum Streptophyta; class Magnoliopsida; order Poales; family Poaceae; genus Saccharum; species Saccharum spontaneum. Next base: position 74,458,731 of record CM039595.1, on the reverse strand, counting down.
ACGCCACTACCACTGTTTCACTGCACTTTAAAGACTTGCACCTGTTCGCTGGATGATTTCTGACCGGTGCTAATTTGTTGTCAGAGAAAACCACTGCTGAATGGCTAGCTGATTAAGCACAAGCGAACGAGCTGTTGACTTACGGGACTAGCGGGTCCTGTTAGCACAGAGACCATTGTTGAATGATCCCCCACCACTCCACACACACCACACACACATACACACACTTGTAGTGGCAGTGTGGCACCATTCCTCAACACCCAACTTCCCGCAACTGTACTGCCCCATCTCGCCTACAGCCTACAGGCTCCAGGAAACCTTGGTGAGTCAGGGATCTTTTAATTTGGCTTGTCTTCTTTTGTGTTGGTTGAATATAGAACGATGTCTCCGTTTTAGTTCGATTGGATTTGTTTCCATCGGTCTTTTGCTTGTTCCATTCTGATTCGTGGCCTTTTGAATATAGAACGATGTCTCCGTTTTAGTTCGATTGGATTTGTTTCCATCGGTCTTTTGCTTGTTCCATTCTGACTCGTGGCCTTTTGAGCTGCTGCTGATTCTCTCCTTCTTCTTCAGTGGATGAACACTGCTTCGATCTGCAATCTGATCTGGACACCGTTCAACCATTTTTGGATATCTAAATCTGGATCCTTGTACACATGTGCTTCTGCTGCTGCTTCGTTCTCTTTTTCTTCAGTGGATGAACATTGCTCTGCTTCTGCAATTTAATCTGCCATCATTCAACTCTTTTTTTTCCCTTGATCTCTAGATCCATGTTCACATGTGCTTCGGGAATATCACTAGTCAGTAGTGACCTTGGGACTTGGGAGCCATGGAGTTTGCGACAGGGGCGCTGGGCGCCCTGCTTCCGAAGCTCGGCCAGCTGCTCCAGGATGAGTACAACCTCCAGAAGGGAGTGACGAATGACATCCAGTTCGTCACGAGAGAGCTGGAGAATATGCGCGCCGCCCTCCGCGATGTCGGAGAGGTGCCACAGGAGCAGCTCAAGGAAGTAGTCAAAATCTGGGCTCGGGATGTTAGGGAGCTCTCCTACGACATGGAGGACATTGTTGACACCTTCCTTGTGCGTGTTCAGGGCTCTGAGCCTCCCAGCAAAAGGAGCATCAAAAGATTCATCAAGAAGATGACAAGTATTGTGAGCAAGGCCAAGACTCGCCATGAGATCGGCCAAGAGATCAAGGACATCAAGGAACGTGTCAAGGAGGTGGCCGAGCGACGTGACAGGTCAGGGAACACCAATGACTTTGCATTTAAATTTCACCGAAATTTCCTCTTATTAACCACTTTGTGCTGATTTTTTATTCTCTCTGAACAGGTACAAGGATGATGCTATTACTCCTGCCGAAACATCGGCTGACCCTCGCATAACAGCTCTGTACACCAAGGCGGCTAGCCTTGTTGGCATTGATGAGCCAAGGGAAGAGCTGGTCTCGATGTTGACCAAGGAAGATGGTGGCATGTTGTCAACTGAACAAAAGATAGTTTCTATCGTTGGCTTTGGAGGACTAGGCAAGACAACGCTTGCTAAAGCAGTTTATGATAAGATTAAACCACAATTCAATTGCACAGCTTTTGTATCAGTGTCTCGTGATCCTGACATTATAAAAATTTTCAAGGACATGCTTTATGAGCTCGATAAGAAAGAGTACCGGGACATTCACAACGCTGCATTGGGTCAACAGCATCTTACTGACCTTGTCCAGGAATTTCTCAAAAATAAGAGGTACGTGCTGTCTTGTGTGCTAGCTCAAATAATCACGGCATGAGTCCATTGGATGGAAACCTCTGAAGATCATTACACACATGCGTGGTACTGTCAACAGTAAAATTGTAGGTTTATGATTGGTTACAGTCGTCAATGACAACATGTGGCGGCAGCTGTGCACGTGTATCTTCTTTCCATTAAAAAATTGCCCAATCACTTTTTTACTTACAAACAAAATGATCACACGACCATTTTTCTGATAATGAATGATTTTATTGATTTTAAAGATTATTGATTTGGGTCAACAAAAAATCTCAAAAACTCCCTCAACCTTGGCATAGCATTATTATTAACAAAATCTGATAAAGTAATAAGAAATATTTATAATACTCTAAGGGCATTTTTGGATCAATTAGTGCTAACTGTTAGCTACAGTCAGAGAAAATCTAGCTCATATGTTTTTATTAGCTAACCTATTACTTTAGACCAGTTAATAACTTTTTTATTTTAGAGGTAGCTCCTTTTGCACTACCTATTAGCTGGACTATCAGCACTACTGTTTGAATCCACTAGTGCAAATTTTAGCTGCTAACAATTAGCACTAATGGATCCAAGCAGGACATAATAGCTATCAGTCAGAACACTGGATTGCCTCCCATGTACCAAGGAAACATATGCCTATCTACCTGTGCAAATTTTGTGAAGCTACCACAACTAAATGCTATGAAGTCACTCCTAGATATTAGTCTATGTAAAGAGCCACTGGATAACAGAGTACATAACTTGCAGGGTAGAGGTTTTGTTTTGTTTTTGCATCTACCAAGTGAATCCCCCTTAACCAAAGTGTGCGACATGTATCGGTCGCTATGTCTACATGTACTTTGGGTTTTCATTGCCTGGAAACAATCTCTCAAGATTACTGCACACATGCGTGGTGTTTGTCAGTAGAAAAATGTTAGATTTGTGACATAAGGTTAAACTCTTTGGTGATAATTAAGAATGTGCATATAACATGTTGTTCCATGGAAGAAACAACCAATCTCTTTTTGTATTTTGCTATTACAATTTTTATGCCGAATGATTACACAACTGTAGTTATATTCCCACACTCCGAGTACATACCGACCTAATCTGAGTCCAAACAGGGTAACTTTTTGTGTTTAGGGTAGAAATTAGAAAACACAAGAAAACAGTAAGAATGAAATTGTTCCTACTTTACGCCGAGCATGTTCTTACTTACCTTGCAGATTATTACCATCATATGCTTATATATACTGCAAATCATCTCTATCTATGCTTATCATGACTCTCTATTGCCGCAAACATATAGGTACCTCATTGTAATCGATGATATATGGGATACAAAACCATGGGAGATGATACAATGTGCTCTACCTGAGGACGGCCTGAAAAGCAGAGTACTCACAACTACCCGCAGAATTGATGTTGCTGAGTATGTTGGTGGTTGCTATAGGATGAAACATCTTACTAGCATGAGCTCTAAAATCTTATTCTATGGACGAATATTTGGCTCTATAGGCAATTGTCCTCAACAATTTTCTGATGTATCTGAAAAAGTTTTGAAGAAATGTGGAGGTGTTCCGTTAGCTATTGTTACCATATCAAGCTTGCTGGCTAATAAGTCAACAAATATTAATGAGTGGTCCGATGTGTGTGATGCAATTGGTGCCGGAGTAGGAAACAATCCCGGTATGGCCGACATGAGGAAGATATTGCTGCTTAGCTATTATGATCTAACTCCTCAACTGAAGACATGCTTACTATATCTAAGTTTATTTCCTGAAGATTATGCGTTTCGAAAAACTAGGTTAATTTTGAGGTGGATAGCTGAAGGATTTGTCCAACAAGGAGATGTGAGGCAAAGCTTATTTGAGATTGGACAGAGTTACTTCAATGAGCTTGTAAACAGAAGCCTCATCCAGCCAGACATTAATCAGGATGATATGTCTCCTCTTACATGCCGGGTGCATGATATGGTGCTTGATCTCATTTGTTCCTTGTCGAGAGATGAAAGTTTTGCCACCACTGTATATGGTGCCTCCAAGCAAATCACATCTTCAGAAAGCAAGGTTCGCAGGATCTCTATCTATAGTACTAGTTGGCCTAGAATGAACATGTCCAAATTGAGGTCCCTTACTATCAACAATTCTGCTATAATTAATTCAATGCCACCACTTTCATTGTATCATCTTTTGTATGTATTGGATCTCCAAGACTGCAATCTTAGAGACCATCCAACTCTAGAGTTTGTCAGTAAATTATTTCACCTAAGGTACCTAAGTCTAACAGGCACTGGATATGCTGGCGAGGTCCCAAGAGAGATAGGGAAGCTACAGTTTTTGCAGACATTTTACTTCTCTGGAACTTACATAAAAGAAGTGTCATTGAGTATCTTGGGGCTGAGACAATTAATGTGCCTTGCTGTTGGGGAGAATACAAGGCTGCCAACAAGTGGGTTGAGAAATTTGTCGTCTCTGGAGCTGCTTCGGATGAATGTGGATTCTGCATACATTGCAGAAGAGCTGGGCCATCTGACGCAACTGAGGGTGCTAATGGTTGTGCTCAGAAAGGACAAGGAAGGCAGATGGGATGAAAGGATGTGCAGAGTTCTGGTGGGGTCCCTTGGCAAACTGCACAAAATCCAAACTCTACAAGTAGAAATCTCAGATGACATGGAAGTTCATCTTGAAGGCTCAGTGGACTCCCTGTGGAATCTATCTCATCTTGTTATTCATGGAACCAGTCGGTTGCCGACATGGATTGATCACACATCATTTCTCCTCCTGTCCCATCTGTGCATAAAGGTGGGTCAAGTTCGAAGGGAGGACATCCATGTCCTCGGCCGGCTGAAGGCTCTTCGTACTCTCCACCTGAGAGTGTCTGGTGCCAAACAAGTGTTTGAAAGGTTCATGATTAGCGCTGATGCCTTCCCAAGTGTGATACAGTGTGCATTCTCTGGGTTTTCAATGGTGCCGTCTATGTTCCCACCTGGAGCTATGCCTAGGCTTCGATGTTTTGAGTTTCATATCCGACCAGAGGATTTTGGCGATAGTGAATTTACTGTTGACGACCTGGCCCTAAGCCACCTGCCATCCCTTCACACTGTTTGGGTTCAACTTGATGGAGAGGATACATTTAGTGAAGAGTTGGCAATGAAAGTAAAGAAGCACTGAAGAACGAGGCACGTGCCCACCCCAACCATCTGGATATTGATATCAGAATTGATGACGAGCGGATCAAGATGTGATGCACCCCCACCTTTTGTGTGGGGGATGACAGGCCACACTGTTCGGGTTCAACTTGATGGAGTGGAGCAAGCTGTGCACAGCCTGTGCATGTATGTACTCCTTTTCCTTTTTCTGCTTCTTTTGTGTGGCCTGTCTAATAATCTTCTTCATGCTGCCATGAGTACTATGACATCGATGGATGCTGAGGACTTCACCCCCATCTTCCAGTTTTATGTCTCTATGAATCCTTTACATTTGTTTTGTTTCTAGTTACACTTTTATTCATTTGATTCTAGCACAACTGATGATTGGACAATGTAGTTGCAAACTGTGTTTCTTCTTTGCACAGTTGGACTCTGTCTGCGTATTTTGAAATCAATGTGGTTGTCCTTTCTTAGAAATTCTGACTTATTGGTAAAAGATGCTAATCCTTCATGGTGTACATACATCGACTATAGCCTCAGCCACTACCTACAACAGGTTCATCTGTGATATCTTTGCCAATGGCCCATTGCTTACTGTCTCCACCTTATGTGTCCATTGCAGTAGATTCAGCAACACAAGGCCAGCATTTGCAGTGTCCGCCATACAGCTTTACTGTGCGATCGACATCAATGGCCATGCCTACACTCATATTGTTCTTGTGTATTCGATCATGCTCTCTGAATATCAGTAGATCTACTTGGCTTGCTCAAGATTTCAGTTTACTTCTGCTCTTTAGACCTTCAGTAACACCGGGCTGCCATTTCTAGTTTTTACTCGGTCATGTACTTACAATTAAGTTTGTGCCATATACTATGTTGTGCAAAATTAATGGAGACAGACTCATTGCTGTCATCATGGTTTTTAACTTTTCATTTCTGTCACCATATCATGTACACATCCTCCATGTTATAGTTTGCTAAAACTGTTTTAAAAACTGACATGGTGTCACGTCTGCTAAAACTGTTTTAAAAATATCCAGGGAGGTAAATGAAACACTTTTATTTTTAAGATAATGGATTTTCATTCCGGCCTCTATATCCATGAAGGATATATACATCCAAAAGGATACAAGAGCACTTAGACTCACACCTCAACAATAAGGAGAACACACATCAAAAAAATGGAAAAAACTATGACCTCGGCACGTGCTGCTTCCTGACATGCTCTTCTAAAATGGTCAAACTCGGTGGGTGGAAGTCGTCAAGCTGCTGCCGCCCCTAGTGCGCCATCGCTGCGAACTTCAGCTGGTGCCATCTTCATCCACTTCAAGTGAGGTGACACCACGTGTCGTCGGTTAGCCAACTGATGAGAGTCGTCGAACATCGGGGTATGTTAAGTCCCCAAAAAGAGTTCCCGACCGACGGATCCCACGACCAACCTCTCAACAAGGTCACTCGGGGGATATACCCATCGGGTACACTCGCTCGCATCCTCCGGTCGGAAGTTAGGCAGAACCCAAGCACGCCCACGGCTACTGTCATGGTTCGCGGGCTCGCTAGGGCACAGGCTCCCGAGCGATGGCAGCCTGAGCCTGACTCTAGCCCAACACCAACCCGAGCCAATGCTCGGGTAGGGAACGACATCCCGAGTGACAGCCAGCCTGCCGAGCATCCGAGGTCCCCGCAGGTACAGAGACCCCACGACGCCAGTCCGTTCAACGGACGCAAGGAGTTGTCGGCCTTCCATGACAGGGTCACGCAGCAAGCTTGACACAACAGGACAAGGGACTTCACCAACTCCAAGGGCGTGAGGCTCTAGGCCCACTAGTCAGCCCCCCGGGCCGGGGCTCCTTAGTAGCCAAGGACGCCTTGAGAAGGTTCAGCCAGTGGAGGCCGGGCCGCAGCAGCCAACCCCTAATAACGGTCAAGTAAGTATGTGTTTTGAGCAACTAGAGGTTACAATTTTATAACCAATCTAATAGATGGGCTGCTCTACAAATGGGCTATGGGAAGTGCACAAATTGGCAGCCACAGTAGAGTATGAACTATGAAGGGATGTGGGATAGATGGGCTCAACCATTAGAGAGGAAATGAGTAGGCTAAATTGACAATTAGGAATAATAAAAAAATAATAAAATAAGGTTTTGACCTGAATTTTGATATGATTTGCAGGGACATTTCCTAAGATTTTTTCTAAGGAGATTTAAACCGGCCTAAAACCTATTCCAATTTCTAATTTTATTTTCACTTTGCGTCATATTCAACGTTGCATCAACAAAACAACTTTAGGTAGCTATTATCGGTTAATTGATATGGTCTAGAATGTGTCTACATGCTACCGACAGTCCAAAGTGTGTCAAATTTTGTTTCATTTTGAGGTGGTTTCATTATTATATAAAAAAGCATCTTTATGTGGCTATGCATTATTGTTTGATATGCTTTGCAGCATATGTAAACCCTACTAACAGTTGAAATGTCTAACTTTATGTCATTTTGAGACATCTTTAGAATACTGACTCAAAAACCATCTCTAATTGATAATGAAACATTGTTTGAAATATACGCTTTGTAATGTGTCTATATGCCCATGACGGTTAAAAGCGTGTGTAACACAGTGTCATTTTGAGACATTTTTTATATCATTATAAAAAGTGTCTTTATATGCCTTTTGACAGTGAAAACGTGTCCAATATCATGTCATATTGAGTCGTTCTCAAAATCATTTCAAGGAGAATCTTTACGTACTCATATAAAGACGCTTTTAACCTGCGTTACTATGAAAACATGTCCAGAGGGACCTTTTCTTGTAGTCAACTCAGCAAGCTTGCTAATGTGTCAGAGCATTAAATAAGAATGAAACTCCTTTGAAACTCTCATTAAGACTCGACTTAGGGCATGTACAACGGGTCCCTTAACCCTGTCTCATCGTCGCATCTTTTACGAAAAACACCATGTGAGAGCCTGGAGATGGCACCGGTTGTCACCTCGCGAGGTGATGGGAACGTCCCTTCTCTGATGCATAGAAGACAGCTCCAGCAGCGATGTACGGCCGAGTCGACGGCGCATGGATCCCGTGCTCGCGGGGGGTCTGGTTGGGGCGCGCGTGTGAGGGGCTCCGCTCTCTTCGTTGCATAAAATGTCGAGCGCCTTGGCCAGGAAAAGCAAGGAAGTCACCAGATCTATGAAAAGCAAGGGCGCCTCAGCAGTGACAGCGGCAGCCAAGACCCTTC